>CM076089.1:58471675-58554794 GCA_038088585.1 Chrysina gloriosa
TGCTCTAGCACGCACGCGTCTATACAAGTTAATACTGCGGGTTTGTAATTACGTACAAATGCAATTTCCTCGCGATAACCGGAATCAAAAAAGGACTAACAATAAGGCGATCGCGACGCAATTCAATGATATGTAAGTAGGTGTATGCATATGTATGTAGTATGTATATATGGGTAGAAACCCCCATCTTCCTGTTAGCCTTATCGAAACAAATTACATCTTAATTATCGGTTACGATGTTTTTAATAAGATCGAACATTGTACGAAGTGAAATACCTACAGTTAACCTACAAGCGACTTAACGGGGTTAAAAAGTAGTCTGGGCAAACAGCGGTAATTACGAAATAAGTTACGACAACCTACATTAGTGTGTCCCAAGAAACTAAAACTTCTTTTTTGCTACGCATACCCTCTAATTTTATTTGAATAACGTCAAAGTAATTGTGGATAAAATTTTATGTGCTCACTTCCATTGAAATATAATAATAATAATAATAATAATAATAATAATAATAATAATAATAATAATAATAACCTTTATTCATGTAATGACCATCACAACGAAATGTCACACCTCTAACAATTCACATCATAGATTTCCTCAACATATTAAAAAAGACATATGTGTAAACAACGTTAAAATTTGAAAAAATATGAAGTCAAAATATCACAGTGAAAGTGTCGTCAGGTACAAACAGTTTATGCACAGTATATACAATACAAAACATACTACATATAGAAAGTTAACTGTCATTAACGAAAAATTCCCCAATGATGTAGCACTCTTTTTCCATTAATAAATTCTTCACCTGTTTCGTGAAGGGACCCATTTCAAACTTTTTCCAATTAGGAGGAAGACAGTTATAGAGTTTTGGACCCAAGTAATCTATATTTTGTTGTGTAGACTTTAGACGATGACGAGGAATGCTAAATTCCTCCCTGCGTCGAGTGTTGTACTGATGTTGCTCGCCATTGGTTGGAAACCTGTCTTTATGTGCATGAAACTTACTTCAACAATTCGAAGATGTAGACTGAAACCATAGTAAGTATTCCTTCACTCTTGAAGTAACCCCTACAGGACTCTCCTGGCTTAAGGTGACATAGCGACCTCAGTGCTCGTTTCTGGAGGATAAATACTCTAGTTGCATCCGCTGACCTTCCACAGAAAAGGATGCCATAGCTCAGATGTATATGAAAAGCCGAATAGTACGTCAATCTGGCAGCGTGATGAATTGCAATCATTTTTATCCTTTTAACTGCAAATATTCCAGATGTTAATTTTTTGTTAATTTGTCAATGTGGTCTGTCCATTTTAGACCATCATCCAATGTGAGTCCAAGGAACTTACCAGTACAGGTTCCGCAGCATTGTTTCGTTGAAGATACTAGTTTCTGTGTTTTTTGTGAGTTAAGCTGGAGTTTATTGGCGGCAAACCATTCCTCTGATGCTGCTATTGCAGAAGTTGACTTTCGCTGGATGGACAGAATGGAGGTGTCATCTGCATAAAGACATATTTCGGTGTTAACATATTCGGGAATATCATTAATGTAAATCGTATACAACAACGGACCCAAGATTGAGCCTTGTGGAACTGCGTAATTTATAGGTTGCATATCGGACTTTCCATCATTCCAAACAACCAGCTGCACTCTTCCTGATAGGTAAGACTCAATAACTTTCAGTGGCCTTCCCCTAACCCCATAGCATTCTAATTTATGTAGTAGTATATCATGATCCACCGAATCAAAAGCTTTACTCAGGTCGAGCATATTCATTTGTACACATCTCTTTTGATCATACGATGCATGTATATAATTCACTACTTGCATTATTCCACTCACCACTGATCTACCCTTCCTAAAACGATGTTGGTTTTCAGAGAGCAAACCACGAGATTCAAAATAATGCGACAGTCTGGTTGCTATTACTTGTTCATATACCTTCGACAGGGCCGGCAGTATACTAATTGGTCTATAGTTATTGCATACATTCACATCACCGGTTTTATGTATGGGTAATACTTTTGCCACTTTCAGTTGGTCCGGAAACACACCCTCACTGATTGTTTTATTTACACATTCAGTTAAGTTGCTGCTAATGTCGTTTGCAACTTCTTTTAACAGGTAGGTAGAAACTTCATATATATCCTTAGTTTGTTGCTTTTCAGATTCCTAATTATATTATATGTGAGTCTTCGCATATTAAGCACACGATAACAACTTTATTGCTTGTTTGTTGCTACTTGTATGTTATTGCTTATGTGCTGTGTTAGTCAACATGGCAGTGGAATTACTCAGTTCTAAAAAGGGAATATTTATAATAAGGGACTTAAAACATCAAATTACCGGTTCAAAACTTTCCTCTATTGGACAGGTACTGGCAGTTCTGCTCTATAATATTCGTGAAGTGAATTTAAAGGTTAATGAAAGCGCAAATCTTACTATTCTTACAATTTATTGGAAAAAGGGGCGTATACCGACTAAATCTCTTTCTAACTATGTAAAGAAACTAACAACGTTATACCAAGTTTGGGGAGATTTGCCAAAAACTGCAAACAAAACACAAAAGATGTTTGAACAACGTCGCTAGCAGTTTAAGTAAGTAGATGTGTGACAGTCTGTTAATCAAATTTTGAGGTTCCTAATTTCTCGGTTTGTAGTGTTTATTTCTCGTATAAAAAATATTTTCAACTAGCTGATATGTATAACAAATCTTTAGGTTTCAGTCTGTAAGCAGATTCTTTTATTTAAATCGCTTAAAATTGAGATTTATGCAATAATTACTATTTGTCAAATGCTCAGACTGTACCAGGAGCCAACCGTGCAGCATAAAAATGTTAAGTTTTAATTTGCTCATATAACGATGAGAGTGATCGAATTACACTGTAGGGGTAATGTTTTTATCTGGTAAGTTGGTGGCAGTGGTCTATCCAAACGACGCGACAATTTGCCGTGAGGATAGGTTAGAAACAGAGAATCGTCTCGCCTTTATATTGAGAAAAGGAATATGAGTGCATTTATATAAGTACATAATTTTATTGGGAAAGTTTTATTATACTTAAAACATAGAAAACAGGCTTGATTTCAAATTTTTGAATTAAATGTGATGAAGCTGTTGGTAATTTACCGACACCACGATATAGGATAGATGCGGTGTTGCCATACTTTTATACATCTAATGGTGGGAACGTGAAAAAGGAGAATTTTATTTGACAACTTTTTATAATTTCTAACAAATTCGGTAGTGAACAATAACAAAAATATGCTAACAACATTCATTGAATGTTTATGTATTTGTTCCTCAAAATGTATGAACGAGTTAAGATTTTATTTTATGCTGTTTTTCTAATTGAATGGCGTCGCGTCAAGCTATTTTCGAGTAGTCCCGTAACAGCCCGCGTAAAAATGCAACTGTTTAAATTAGTATATGTCAATAAATATGTAGTGAATCGTCCTCATACTTCACAGGCATGTTTATTATTGTCAATATTTTGTGTTTCCGAAAAAATATTGAGGTAGTTAGATTACCGTGTTCACACATCTACATCCTTAATAAGTCTTGTGGAAAGAAAAATTTTATCACTTCAAAATTAGTGGCAGCATTAGACAGGTGTCAGCTAAGTATGAAAAATTCTGTGTTTATTATTGAAGCGACTATTGAAGCGTATTTGAAACTAAAATTAGCCAAGTGACTACAAGCCGTGAAATTCCCTTGTTTAAAAAGTTTAGAGAAAATTTGAAAGATGTCAATCCCGAGAAAAGAAGCTTTCACGCCTGAATATTTTAGAAATTGACAAATTAGCATTTTTCCGAACTGAAGTAACTAAAGAAATCATTAGAGATGACTATCGAGAATTAATAGAGCTTTCAATAATATTTCTTGGCGGAGATACAGAAAAGTAATTTAAGATTCGTCCTCCAGGCGAAATTTATTCATTAAAAATATCTCTACTTAGCTCTCAATTCAAAATTTCAAACGGGGATAAAGCAGCGCTATTAGATGTGTCCCTGTTCATCGTAACATCCTACGTCAAGCCTTGGTTGCAATGCATTTCAGCGGTAAAAGCGCCTTATCAGGATTTGAACTTTTTGAAGGCCATTAAGGGTTACGAAACGATAGACAAAAGTATATCTATTATTTGAGAGATGAAGTGTCTATCTTGTCACTTTTTGACGATGATGTGGACCTAGGGACTAAGGAAAAAATGATTTCTAATCTAACCAGAGAAAATCCAGCAGCCTACGGTAAACGCTACATCCCATCAAGAGAAGAACTTTGTGGCCAAATTTACGGTTAGTCTGACAAAAAAAAACATTTGTTTTTCCTTTCTTTTCTTTTATTTCATTTATATATGATAACTGTTCTTCCTTACCAATTTCAGAAAAATATTGAAGACTTTGTTTCAATCAAAAGTAAATCATTGTTTAAAAGGCTGAAAACAGATGACAGTTTTCTCTACGAGTGTCACTTCATGGCCAAATAGTGCTGCATTCCGAAACGCTAAAAAGAAGATGAAGGCACTAAGAGCAGTTAACGATACGGCCGAAAGAGCGGTTAAGTTAATGAAAGATTTTCATGACTTAATCACTGTTCAAGAAAAACAAAGACAATTTTTATTATGTTGTGTACAGGAATACAGACATATATATCCCGACTGTAAAAAAGAACTTTGAAAAAGTTTAATAAATAAATAAACACTTAACAAACATGAAATACAGATCACACACTGTTTTACTTACCAAAATCCCTTTACTTTTATGTTCAAAATTTGACATCAAGTCTACACGGGTTATCGTTATCCAATCGCAATAATACATATTTATAATTTTAGTTATAAGGGTCAAATAAAGAAAAATAGAGGGTATGCTTCCTCAATTCGAAAAAAATGTTCTTCTTTATAGCCTAGGACACTAGCCTATACAGGGTGAGGGTAGTCAGTTGTATGCGAGTAGTTCGGTGTGTATACAGGGTGATTCAGGAGGAAAGGTAAAGATTTTGGTAGGTGATAGTATAGACAAATGCGAACAAAAATGTCCTATTAACATGTGTCTTATTTTTATTACTTACAGAGATACGTGTCATTAACTCATTAACATGTGTCTAATTTTTATTGGTTTTGGTGCTCTCGTAGTTGCTATGATTATCGATTGTCAGTTTTGTTTTGAAGTTGTAAGTAGTAGGTTGTGCTTGAGTTGGCATTGAATTTTGAAAGTGTGATAAACGTGTATCGTTTAAGCGACAAACTAATTAAGCATGCCGCATATCTTTACCAATGGTGAGTACGCCGGTATGGTATTTGTGTACGGTTTTGTAACGGTAACACTACTGCTGCTGCTAGAGAATACGGTAGACGATTTCCCAACCGCGGACTACCCGATTCAAGAGTGTTCGGTCGTGTTTTCACTACACTGCGCGAGACTGGTGCAGTACCAAGCAGTCATTTTGCATCTGAACGTGCAAATGAACAAAATGTGAATGAATTTGAAGACATTATGCGGTTGGTAGAACGTCGTCCTTCAACAAGCACACGCTGAATTGCTGCACGTATCGGCGTTCCACAAACAAGAGTATGGCGGATTTCTGGATGCGCTTATCGGAAAAGTATCGAGAAGAGGCTTCATAGAATGCTATTTTTAATTTAAAGAGGGCTGTTTAACTCTTTGTTTGTTACAACCACTACATATTTTTAGTGATGCCTATCCTATAATAAATTACATCCAATAAATAAATAAAACTCGGATACTTCAAATATGCTGAATTACTACAACATATATGCAAATAATATACAAAATGCATATATTATGCAAATATGCAAATTTATGCAAACTGCATATTATCCGGCCTTTAATTATAACTATACTATTTTGTCGATAAATATGAACACAATAATCGACAATAGTATATCGTGTATTACATGGGCAACATTTGCAATCATAAAATCCATAATAAAATGCGCAAAACTAATGCGTACATTACATTTTTCAAGATTATTGACAATTGATAAGTAAATTTCACATCTTGTGTTAGTTATTTAGGCGTACTTTTTGAAATTCTTCGTTTCATTGAAAACATATGAAAAATTGCTGAAAATATGTTGTGTGCAACAGCTGCTATGTATTTGAGAAGTTTAATTGTACATAAAATGAAACGCCGTAGAAAACGAAAAACATGGACAAAGCTTTGGCACAAACGAAGAAATGAAGGCAGAGGAATTTTAAACATGTTGAACACAGAACTTTTAGAGGAAGATCCCAAATCATATAGAAACTTTACAAGATCAAAGAGTGATCAATTTAATTACTTATTAAAACTTATAAAGCCCCTTATTGAAAAACAAGACTTTTGCTGAGACAATGTGTTTCTAAAAACTGATGGTCGCATTACCTATAATTCATCTTTTATCATACCCAGTGATGCGTTTCCTACATGTTTATTTTTGAAGACTACATCTGTACTAACGTAAAGGTTATGATGGTCTTTATATAACTCTATTAATAACGTCACTTGCTCGCAACTCCACGACATTATTATTGTTTCTTATTATAATTGTCAGTGAAAACGCGATATAATTTCGAAATAAATAAACAAGATGTATACACGTTTCCATAGCAACATGATCCAATGCGCAGAGGTATCTTGCGTATTTTATGTCCATAAAATTAGAACATGTTCAACTTTTATGGTTCAAAAAACGACTTTGAATGAAGTTTTCTGTTTTACACCATCTATAATTTTATGGTTATAATTATGGTCAGATTTATAACTATAATTATTAATAGTGTAAAGTGGGCTTTAACAAACAATTTCAACGTATATATCGTACCGTTGATATCTATTTCTACAGACACATAAATATTAAGCGATCATCGACGAAATAAAGGGGGTGAAGGTAGTAACTTTCGTGCAACGCATAAACAACTAAAACGGGCCTCGAGCGTCGAGCGGTCGGAACGGTGGAAAAAACACTGGTTCTATCAATAAAAGACACATGTTACGCGTTCCGCTATCACGAAACAAATTTTAATTTGATTTAGGGCGCAGCGAGGCCGTAAATGAGGAAATTGCGTCGTTAGTGCCGTGCGATTGGACCTAACGACCCTTGTTAGGGCAGCGTTTACGATTTCCGTAATGGGAAGGGTCGGAACCGGGCCAAATTACCGAATTGTTTCGACTCATGTTAATTAACTTAGAAAAGAGTTCGGAGATCGGGATAGGTTTCGGAAGGTTGGGGGGAATTTATTGCGGGTCGTTCGAACAAATTAAGGTCAATGAAGTTTTGAAATAATACAAGAATGTCTGCTTATGTGTGTGTGAGGGTTAAGATTGTTTATGTCGCATTTGCTTGAGAACCTATTAGCGCAAACTCCTGGTAGCTGTACAAATCACAATACTCAGGTGGTGACTTTGTCCCCTAGCTATGCTTCCTGCCCAAAACTTAGGTTTCAAATGTGGGCAAAACGTCACTACTTGCTCTAGCCCGAAATACGTCTATCAAATAGATCTCAGTACAATCCGCTTTGGTAATAGAACCGCTATCAATAGGGCCACTTCCCCTCATTTTCGCTCGAGCGGTACCCCTCCCCTACTGGCTCACTTCGGGTTTCATATTATCTCTGTCAATAGGGCCGCGCGTTAGCTCAGTGAAACAGCGTATAATTTCGGCGGTGACCCTATTACTAGAGCGCGCAGTGAAGTTCGACGGCGTGAGCACGCGTCAGTAGTGACGATACCCGAGTTTCAGGAAAGATATCTCTCCTCACCGCCCATAGCCGGCCCTATTAACAGAGCGGACTGCAGTAGGAGATGGCTGGCTTTAGTACCGCCTCCCCGTTCCCTTAAAACCGCAATAAATACTCCGCAAAATTCAAAAACAGCGTCAACCCCTACCGCTTCATGCCTGGAAAGTAGGCAACGTCGGCGCCGTACACTCCAAATATGAGAATATGAACGCTCTATATCTAACCGCTACCGAGATATTGACGTAGTATTTTATTTTTACTGCCGATTAGCGTACACCGATCGACGCGTTCCGACAAGCCGATTCCAACGGTGTGCGATTTACTAGGATTATTCCAAACGATCGCCGAGAAGGCGCAAAAGAAAACGCAAAAAATAGATATACCCAAAATCGCATACCCGTGTCGGTGCATACGACGTTTGTTCTGATATCAAACGACGCGTCTTGAAGAGCCGATTCCATGGGTATGTGACTTGCTGGAATTATTCCAAACGATTACCGAAAAAACGTAAAGAAAATGGCAAAAAATAGAAATAGTCAAAATCAGCTGCAATCTCCTATGGGACCTAGGAGGTTTGTCCTTATGTCAAACGACGCGTGTCGACGAGCTGATTACAGTAGTATGTTATTTATTTAGATTATTTCAAACGCTTGCCGAAAAAAAAAGCAAACAAAACCGCAAAAATAGAAGTAGCTAAAAGCGGGTCCCCGTTTCGGCCCTTATGGCACTTAGGATGTTCGTTCTTGTATTAGACGACGCATTTCGACGAGCTGATTTCATCTTTACGCGATTTACTAGAATTATTTCAAACGATCGCCGAGAAAACACAAGAAATATAAATAGCCAAAATCGCGTGCCTATCTCGGTTCCTATGGGACTTAGGAGGGTGTTCGTTCTTATATAAAACGACGCATTTTGACGGGCTGATTCCAAAGGTGTGCCGTTTACTGGGATTACCCCAAACGATTACCAAGAAAACGAAAGAAAATGGCAAAAAATAAAAATCGCCAAAATCGGCTGCCAGTCTCCGCTCCTATGGGACCTAGAATGTTCGTTCTTATGTCAAACGACGCATCTCGGCGAGCTGATTCCAACTGTACGCGATTTACTAGGATTATTTCAAACGATCACCGAGAAAATGCAAAAAATAGAAATAGCCAACATAGCATACCTATCTCCTATGGGACTTAGGAGGTTCAATCCTGCACCATTCAATGCGTCTTGACGAGCTGATTCCAACGGTATATGATTTGTTTAGATTATTTCAAACGATCGCCGAGAAAATGCAAAGAAAATCACAAAAAATAGAAATAGCTAAAAGCGGGTGCTCGTTTCAGCCTCTATGGCACCTAAGATGCTTACTCTTATATTAAACGACGCCTCTCGACGATATGGTTTACTGGAACTAATTCAAACGGTTGTCGAGAAAACGCGAAAGGAACCGGCAAAAAGCGGAAATCGCCAAAATCGCGTACTTATCTCGGTTCTTATGGGACTTAGGAGATTTATTCCTACACCAACTAAGCGTCTTGGAGTGATGATTCTAACGGTATGTGACTTGTTTAGATTATTTCAAACTCTTACCGAGATAATGGAAAGAAAATCAAAATAAAATAGAAATAACTAAAACCGGGTGCCAGTCTTAGCTCCTATATGACCTAATGGATTCGTTCTTATATTAAACAACGCATCTCGCCGAGTCGATTCCAACGGTATATGTTTTACTGGAACTAATCCAAACGGTTGTCGAGAAAACGCGAAAAGAAACGGCAAAAAACAGAAATAGCCAAAATCGCGTACTGATCTCGGTTCCTATGGGACTTAGGAGGTTCATTCCTACACCAACGAAGCGTCTTGGAGTGCTGATTCTAACGGTATGTGATTTGTTTAGATTATTTCAAACTCTTGCCGAGATAATGGAAAGAAAATCACAAAAACTAGAAATGACTAAAATGAGGTGCCAGTATCCGCTTCTCTGGGATCTAATTGGCTCTTTCTGATATCAAACTACGCGTCTCGACGAGATAATTCCAACGATATGTCATTTACTAAGATTATTCTAAACGATTACCAAGAAAACGCAAAGAAAACCGCAAAAATCAGAAATAGGTAAAATCCGGTATTCGTTCCGGCCCCTATGGCACCTAGGGTGTTCGTTCTGATATCAAACTATGCGTCTCGACGAGATAATTCTAACGGTATGTTATTTACTTGGATTATTCCAAACGATTACCACGAGAACGCAAAAAGAAACCGCAAAAACCAGAAATAGCTAAAATCGGGTGCAAATCTCCGCTTCTATGGGACCTAAGATGTTCGCTCTTATATCAAAGGACGCGTCTTGACCATAGAATACTCAACAAAGATAGATGTAATGTCGCTTGTCAACAAATTTGCTCGTTATGGCGCGCCATCTAGCGTAATGGCAGTGATAATTTTGGCGGGAATTCAAAAGAGATAATTTTACTGGCTTTATATAAAAATTATTTTAATTGTAATTTGCGTCTTCTCATTTGTATATCATGTACAGATAATAAACAATCTACATAAATGAAAACAACTTGAGATTGCAAGAATAAGATTTATTAACTGAAAACACAATTTTTAAACGAGTTGAAATCTAATAAATAAAATTTTTGGTTGGACTTGGAAATCTGTGTCTCTTGTCCTTCTTACTGGGTATACAACCGGAAACTGCACAACCAGCACGTTCCATTGTAGAAAATACTATAACACTATAACTGGCTATAACGATAAAATCACTTCTTTACTATAACATCTAAACAATTACTGTATGGTTACTGTGACATATGCAGACATGTGACAGTTTTAATACAACCAGTACAACTTTCTCTTTACGGATTGCCAACTTACCAAATAATATCGTGTTAATATCGCAAAACTTAAAATACCAAAACTACAGTACTCTAACAAAGCCGCGTGGTATTGCGCCCTCTTTTGGCATGGCAGTGCTGCCATGGACGCCATGACAGTTCCCACTTTTCCCTATTCAGATTACAACCGGTGGTCTTGACTAACTGATTCCAACGGTATGTGATTTGCTGGAACTAATCCAAACGGTCGCCGAGAAAACACGAAAGAAAGCGGCGAAAAACGGAAATAGCCAAAAGTACATACTTATCTCGGCTCCTATGGGACTTAGGAGGTTCAATCCTACACCCATCGACTCGTCTTGGCGAGCCGAACTTAACGGCGCAGAACCCTTTTGGATTATTTGAACGGTTATCGAGGAAATCGCAAAAAGAATTCAAACTCAGACCTCAATCGTGAACCGCGGCGTAAGATTTTTCAGATTACGCCGAAGGTTACCAATTTTTACTGTTGAAAAGGGGAAGAAATTATCACTAACTTCGCGATTCGGATTATTGGCTCATATCGATCTTCATAATAAATAAAATTACCCCTGGTACTTCTGGAGTTCCACAAGATTCGAATTTAGGACCAGTTTTCTTTATTTATCAGTTACAAGCATCCTCCTTGATAGGAAACAACGAAAAATAAACGAATATTTTCCTGCGACAATAACATCGTTTCGATCAACAATGGAACGACGTCGTCGATGTTACGACAACGACAACGGGTAGCGAGCTCAACACGAAAGCCGCCGCACCGTCCAGGTAATTAGGAACACAGAAACCGTATCGATCGTCGTGAATGCGACCGTTCAGCCGTGTAAATTTCCGCCCGTTTTATTCACGATTTCGCGCGTAAATTCCGTTTTCTGTTCGCGTTCGGATTTAATTCAATTTCTTATCGCGGATTATAATAGCTGGTTGTCGGTTTTAACACGGCACGCCGCCGATAATTCCATTGCGAACGGAAACGGGGAGAGGAGAGAAAAACGAGACTACTCGTTGCGGAAGGAACGAAGGTAAGGTGGTAATAGGAAAATGAAGGTGGAAATTGATTCGTTAAATAAAAGGACGCCTAGAATTACCTCGAGATCGAAAAGGGAGAAGGAAAGGTGAAGACGAAGCTTTTTAGAAGCGGTTCGAAAGTTTCTGTTAAAGTCTGATACGTCAGATTCAGGAAACGACAAGCACTTATTGTTACTTCCAAGCAATTATAAAATCTTTTAAGTGAAACTTCTTCAGTCCCGTTGCGATAAACCGAGAACTACACTCGAGAAAATGTGTGCAATAAAAATCGATCAAATGACCTTCTGCGACGCCACTGGTATTATTATTTCAAACCTAATTACATCAAAAGAAGGCGCTTGTTATTGCTAACAAACACACCAAGTTTCATCAAAATCGTCGAAAAGACTTGCGAGTAATTAAATAAGAAATACGATATTTTTGTTACAACTTGCGCCCCATCTCTCGAAAACGAAGCAAGTTAGAAGAGATATTTATATGAAGTTTTTCTCATAATACATGACGGGGAATCACCCCCGGAATTAAAGTCATCACTTCATTTACACCCTGTATATATATATATACAGTTCTTTTTTATATAATAACAAAATCGGATAAAGGAGACAAAACGAAAATTACGAATAAGATTGTTGATGCGCAATCTAACTCACGGATTCTTCGCACCCCCATCTATGAGGATCGTTTAAGTTAAAGCGGTTAACACGTAATTTAAAGTATTCCTCAAATTCGACGAACAAATTATTAGAGCGAAGATCTTTTGCTGAGGTTCTGCGGCGAGTGTTAACTGGTAAACACCTTGATGTGAGACGCTTTTATCTTCTTCTTTCATTAGTTCTTTCTCTCTCTCTCTCTCTATCACACACACATACTCATCGCAAGAGCAACTATGAAATACGGCGTATTTACGTTTCCCCCATCAGATGGTGCTATGAGTAAGTGTGCATCCTAATACCACCACCAACTTAATAATTCTGCCCAGTTGTATTTGTTATTTTAGATGTTTGGTTACGAAAAATTTTATACATTTGGACGAGGGGAGCGACAGATGTGCGCTCTTAAACACGCATCAACTACACCGCAGTGCCTACGGTTGTGATATGCAGTTTATTAAAGGATTATACTTTATTAAGTATAATCCTCCCCCACCCCCTTCAACAATTAACATACATATAGAACGTGTGCTTATTTAGACTATCTTTTTAAAACGCGGCCCGCCTAACAGAGGTTTTCGTTGAAAATTATAGATGGAGCCAGTTTCAACCATATATAGTATGATACGGCTACATCCGCAGTACGTTACTAAATACGTAATTATTTTGTTAAGATAAGAAATATTTTTCTCACTATCTCTAAAGATCTGTCAATAGAACTACCTCTATATCCGGTCGGTAAAACAGACTATAGAAATATTCAACCATCATTCTCATAGGTAATGATTAATGATATACATTTTGACAGCTGGTTTATTGAAATATCAAGCGGTTGTCAAAATAATTTTGTTACCATGGTAATGATGCTTAAGCCAATCTATCGATAGACCGAAGCCTAGTCGAATTTATCAATAACGATAAATAAACAGACAGATTCCATCAGAAAAAGCATTCATAAGATTACATGCTGGACTCTGCGAATCTGGATCTCTAAATAAACATCAAAATTGGAAAAAAGCAGTGGCGTAGCAGTAATATCAGTCAGGTAACTTTCTGCGACGCCACTGGAATTGTTATTTTAAATCTAATTTCATCAAAGGAAGCCCCTTCTTATTGCTAAGAGGCACACAAAGATTGATTTAGAATTCTAGATCGTCGAAAAGACTTTCGTGTAAATAAATTAGAGAAACGGTTTCTTATTAAAACTTTGACACCCCGTTTCATGAAAACGAAGCTAGTTAAGACACATGATTATATGAACTTTTTCTGATAAAACATGACGGGAAATCACCCCCGGAAATTAAAGTCACCACTTAAGGTACACCTTCTATATATATACAGTTCTTTTTATAGAATAACAAAATGGGACAAAGGAGATAAAACAATAACGAGTACCGACGAATAAGATTGTTGATGCGCAATCTAACTCACGGATTCCTCGCACTGCCATCTATGAAGACGAAATTTGTTGTATTCCTCGAGTTCGATGAACAAATTATTCATCTCTTTTTCTTTTTGTTAACTTTTACTTCTTCTCGTCGCTCGTCGACCGTGAATTTTACAGAAATTGAAAACAAATAGGACTTACCACTGCAATGCAATCCGGAATTCTCCGCTCCTTGGAGCTTTTCGACGCCATCGCCCAGATCCACTAGACTCCTGATGGAAAACACTGACTTTGCGACGCGCACCTTGCAACTATCGCCCTGAGCTTCCCTAGGCCTAGTACTCAAATCCATCTCGACGCATTCGCTATCCATTTGAACCGGGGAAACTTCCTCACGTGGACGAAGATGATGACCGATCTTCAACAAAATCAAATCAACTGTATTTATTATAGAAAACACACGCGATACAGTGTAGTCCTCTATACATGAATTGTATGTGTGTATGTATGTACCTACTGCGTTTATGTGTCAGATTTCGTATTTGGTGCGAGGTGGATTTGCAATTTAAATATTGTAAAGGTATGTTGATACGAACGCTATTTAGATATGTTAAAACTGCTTAGAGGCGTTAAATGAATAGATAAGACGGCGGGTTTCCGAACTAATTATTACCTTACCTACCTAATTAGTGCTGTCCCGCAATTATCCGTATGAATCGGTGGGGAAACAGATACAGGTGTAATTAGCTTAATTTCGTGTCGTTGATAAAATTTAATTTCGCTTCGGACGTACGCTTATCAAATCTATCTTGAGGTCTCAAGGTCGAACACGCGGACGATGAACGATATGTCGAATAAGTAGGGAGCTCCCCGCGCCACGGTAACCTTGAGCACTCAAGATGAATTTGATAAGCTATATACAGTGTGGATACAATGCGGATTGACTTCACTATAGGTATAATTGATCAACAATTTTGGAATTGCATTTTAATGTTGTGGGGATACCGCCCTGCTTGCTCTGAAAAGAATTTCAAGCACATCTTTACTTTTAAAAATCAAGGCCGTCATGACAATTGAGAAAAAACATGTTCGATTGAAGTAACCTACAATGTTGGTCCATCATACAGCAAATTGTTATTGAGAAAGGTAGTTCAAAATCACTTTGACTAAATCACTATTTCTTTCTTATTCTTGTATTGTAACTACAGAAAAGCAAGTTATCCTCTATAAGTTGTCTAAATAAAAATTAATGTAACTTTTTTTCTTTCTTTTTTCAACAAAATAGTTTCTATTTTGATAACCAGACTACCAACTACAGGAAAGTTGACGAAGTATCAAATAGAACACAAATCGTCGCATGGATATGTCATTTTGGTTAAAAATTAATCAAGTGAGAAGTTAGCAGGAAACAAACAAGCCTAAATACTACATCTATTGAAGAAGAAGAAAAAGAAAAACGTTGACGAGCGCATCCTTAGAAGTGAACTTGATCTTTAATCGGTTCTTCTAGTTTCGTTAAATATTATTTCAATGTTATTAAGATTACCAACCACAAGAAATCGTGCGAAGTGACAGATCAAACAAGAGTCGTTCCATACATCTATCACGAACTAAACAAGCGAACTAAACAAGGCATTTTGTATAAAACGTCGGCACGTTTAGTCATCTAAAAATAGTCGACTTTTACAACGGAAGGAATAGATTTCCACGTTTCCCTATTCATTACACAAACTTTCAGGTTACTTTATTTTCACAACCAGATTGTCAACTATGGGAAATGTGATGAAGTGTCAAATCGAACAAAGGTCGTCGCGTAGACCTGCCATTTTAGTCACGAATCAATGAAGTGAGAAGCTGCCTGTATCAAAAGTCGAACGTTTAACGAACTAGAAGCAAGCTGTTTGGGGAAGAAACCTACTATCTTAATTTCTCTATTCATTAAACAAACTTTTAGATTTTCTAATTTTGACAGTCAGATTACCAACAACAACTACGGAAAATGCGAAGTGACAGATCGAGCGAAAGCCGGCGCATAGCTCTGTCATTTAAGTCAAAAGGCGAATCGAGTGAGAAGTTAGCGATTTATGCTAAGTTTCTAATTTCAAACGAATAAAAACGCCATTTCGCAGCTAAAATGGAAAATATTTCTCCTCCCTATTCCCCGTAAATTTCGCGAACTAAGCCGAAAGGAAGGAAACGTTAAATTTTCAACGAAGTTTAAGCACGGGAAAGAAATAAAATAAAGTAAAGGAAACGGCGAGGAAAAGCGGGACAAAAGAGTACGCAAAGCAAAACAAGCGACGTTTAAAGTCACAAGTCACAGTCGAGAAAAAGGCGAATAAGTCAAGACACCAGTAGAAAAGCCAAGAAGCGCAAAACAAAACGTATGTAACTAATTTCGAGCTTAGGCTAGGTTTTACTACATTGTACTTTGACGAGTCGATTTACCAACTTGACGATTTAGACCAGGAACATTGTAAAGTGACTGATCTGTCACTGCGACCTGTCATTTTAGTCACAGAGTAATCAAATAATCAAATTTCTGATTTGGACTGGAGGAACTTAGCGGGCTAAAAGTCTCGGACATTGAGTGAAGTGATGATGGACAATTTCAGAGTGGTTGCCTTCGCCTTTCCTCCCGCTATTGTAATTTCCTTCCGATAATCAAATTACCAACTTTTATGACCGATCAGATGAAAGTTATCGTTTTCGACCTGTCGTTTATGTCACAGATTAACCATGGAAGAAGTTAGCAACTTATTACGAATTTGTTACTTCAATTGAAAGAATGTAGAAAATAAGAAGGCGAACATTTGTAAAGCGTAGATTCGCGAAGATTATGGAAATTGCTTGATTGGTTCTTCGTTTTATTTATCAATTTTCTAGACTAAAGGTTTTATTTTGACAGTTGTATTACCAACTTAATATTCTTCAGTGATTAATGAAATGAGAACCATCATGACTTCCACCTATCAATAAAGTCATAAGGGTTTCTTTAGTTTAAACAATGAAATCTTAACGAAAATGTTACCAACTTGAAAAAATTTAGTAAGTAAGTGTTGGGCTATTTGGTTAAGTAACATCAAACAATTCTAGCACTCAAGTAGGCACCTTAACAAAATTGACACCAACCTAAACTGACTAATCAGTTTCAAAAATCGAAATCGACGTACTTCTATTCTTCCAACTAGCGACGCTTTCGACCCCAACAGCACATTAGGGCCAAGCACTGTAAACATACATCACAAGTGATACTTTGGTTGGAAAAGTTAAATCTTAATGGAAGTTATTGCCAATTTGTAAAATTTAGTTAGGTGTTGAGCTACTTGATTAAGTTAGATGCAAGTGACAATGACAAAAAATCTGTCACTGGGACCTGTTATTTTAGACACGAAATAATCGCGTGAGTGACTAATCGAATGAAAACCATCATCACTTCCACCTAAAAATTAAATCACAAGTGTTTCTTTAGTTGAAAGCGTTAAATCTTAATGGAAGTTATTGCCAAGTTAACAAAATTTAGTAAGTAAGTGTTGAGCTACTTGGTGAAGTTAGATGCAAGTCAAGATGGAAGAATATCTGTCACTGGGACCTATCATTTTAGTCACGAAGTACCTAATCACGTAATCAAATTTCTAATTTCGATCGGGGAACTTAGCTGGTTAAAATTCTCGAATATTGAATGAATTACTGATGGGGACTGTCACAGTGGTTGTCTTCATTTTCCCTCCCGCAATTTCAATTTCATTTCGATAATCATATTACCTCAACTATTGCGTGAGACTTAAAACACTTTGAATTTCGATTCCTGCCGTCAGTTGAAATAAAGAAGCTTGCAACCAGCAAGGGTGACAGTTTTTATCGCGGGCACCAACTCGACGGAAGAGAGTGGGTGGTGAGGGGAACAATCAGCCGCTGAGTGCTTAAAAAACGCAAAGATCTACACCGACACTCTGACTATAACTTCTTCGAGAATTATTTAATGATTTTACTTAACTTCCATTACTTTTCCACGGCGTATATCCAACATACATTTTGTACAAGCCAATCGCATCCTAACAACCGTTTAATTTTCGCGTAAAGCTCGTACGGTATGTGTGCATAATAATCAGGACACATAAATACGCATATTACAAATACGTACGGAACGTACGCGCATAGATAAAGTAAAGTTTTATCAATACTAATTACACCTAATTAGATGCGCGTTTCGAAATAATTTAAACGAAGTATTTGGAGTCATAAAGGTCGACATTAGCATGCGCACGTCGACGAACAAGATATGTTTACCCGTAATTACCGGAGGATTTAAATTATTTCCAAGTTGAAACGGTCGATACGTAAACGCTCGAAGGCGCATTATGTCGTACGTGCATACGGTACATATGTATCCGTTTTGTTTTTGCATACGCCTTATCGTGCCTAATTAGTTACAATATTTAATTATCGAAGTACGTCTTTCGTAAATATGGCCGTCGGTCGCCATACGAAGAAAAAGGAACGGAGAAATCGCGATACCTATGCTACTAATATGAACGTGACGACGTATATTTACGTCTCTTCTGATGAACGTACATATACGTAATTAATAGACATCGTCAGCATTTTCATTACTTTTATGATCGTGCGAAACGAAGGAATATGAAATGGCTTGCGCAACGAGGCGAGCACATTTGAAATTGGCGCTGTAATCGTCGTCTTTTTTTTTTGTTTCAAGAGAACCAATCAGATTCGATTCACAAGCGTCGTTACCATAGTAACGACTATTAATTTTGACAATTTGTTGGTTAGAATTTCCGATACTAAAGGGGAGCTTGTCTATGTTGGGATAAGCTATTTTTGACTGTCAAACCCCAAAATTGACAGGTTTGATGCAGTTCAGTCACAAACTTTAGTTCGTTTTAACTTTTAGATGCGATACGAGATTCAATAGGGATTTTGCGTCTCTTACTACTTACTTACTACTAACGCCATTTCTAAATCCGGTTGTGATAACGCATGTGCCCCCTTGATCGCAATACGAAGATCTCATGTACCTAATTTTGAAATTACCTGTCCAGTATATACGGAGTGGGCAATCGGAAATGTCCACTACGTGAGTAAAATCTTTAGTTGAAAACAGCGTGATGTTGGTATTATAATCCGTCTCATCCTTTACATGCAGTATGAGTTTGAATAGGGCTCTCGCGTCTCTTACCATCACTAAAATTAAAGTCATTAGATACATGTGCATCTAGTGAGTTTAACTAAAATCTATCAATAACGCCATCTATGTGTTCGGTTGCGATGTGGCATGTTGCATCGAACGCAAGTGTTATTTTAAATATAACTGTCATTACGAACCCAAAACATGATGAGATGGTTTGGCAAGCCTGCAAAGTTTCCATATGATATGCACTGCATCTCAAGGTTCAGACCGTATGACTATAGTCATACTGTAATTTTAATTAAGAGAGCATGAAAAGGACGAAAAATAACAAAATTAGCTTTTCTATGGTAAAAGTCGAAGATGAAACGAAATCATTCCCCCTTCCCCTTTTCACCATTCCTTGATTTCTAGGTTATATCAAAATCCTAGGTTATGACTAATTTAACTAAACTTTCGATCTGTCAGTTCAGTCACAAATCAATCAAAAGGGCACCGCCTGTTTTACTAAAATTTGACTCAAACTACCAACTTTGAGAAATTGATGTCGTTAACTACCAACTTAACGGCACCAATTTTTTACTTTAATCAGAAACTATTCAGATTGGGAACTTGCAATTTCAATTCAAGAAGAGAACGTAAAGGAAAGACAGTTAAAAATGTGATAAACCGAAAGTTAGCCATCTCCGTGACGAACTGATGATTCTTTTATTTGCACAATTTCCAGGTTATGTTGAGTTTAGGTGACTTAATCTTGACAGTCAGACTACCAACTTAACCACTTTGATCTGTCAGCCCTGCCGCTGAGCAAGAAATGAGCCGTTTATGTCCAACTGTTTATCTCAATTTTAAAACATTAACATTCGATCAAAATGAAAAAGCGCCGTGTTTATGATGACACCGACTTGATGAAAAGAAATAAAGTAAATTCGTTTCCATTTCCTTTGTTCGGTCATTTTCTAGGTTACGTCAAGTTTAGATGATTTCATTTTTGAGAATCATATTACCAACCTAATGGCTTCGATTTGACACTTTATTCACAAACTAATCGAAGGAGAAGTTAGGCACTTATACCAAACTGGAATCTCAATTTAAAGAAGAAAGAAAAGTGTAGTAAACGAAAAGTCAGTCATTTAACAGCTCGTTAAGTTGTGTTTGGTTGTAGTAATTTAATTTGGACAATTAAATTGTCCTACTTTAAGTGACTAACAGGAACATCAAGTGACATCAAAGAATTACGGAAGCCATAAACTAATCGAGTAAAAGTTAGTAAGGATCAAATCGATCTAAAGATATGCATCAAGAAGACGAATAAGAAGAATAAGAAGAAGAAGAAGAAGAAGAAGAAGAAGAAGAAAGATGTTGACATGTGACTCTTGAAATGGTGAAGCATAATGTATTCCTCTCTCTTTTTCTTAGTAAATTCCAGCTAAGGCTTAACCTAATATTAAGAGTAAGGTTTCGAACCTAACTTAGTCGTTTATGTCAAATTTATGATTCTAATTTAAGAACAAAAGTACAACCCGTTTAGTAAACGAGAACTGAGTAATTCTTGTATTTTAAACAACTGATATTTTTCCTTGTTCCTCCCATTAAACAAACTTTTAGGTTATGCTTCGGTAATTGGCGAGAACACTAAATGCTTAATTAAAGTGAAGCATCCGCTTCAGCCTATTACTTAACCCATAAATTAATCTAGTGAGAAATTAGCAGGAAACAAATAAGTCTGAATTCTGTATCCATGGAGCCAAGAAGAAGAAGAGAAACGTGGACGAGCGCGTCTTCAGAAGTGAATTCGTTCGCTTGATTGGTTTTGCTACTTTCATTAAACATTTTTTAAAAGTTATTTAATATCGATAAATAGTTTACCAACCAGAACAAATGTCAACTATGGGAAATACGACGAATGGTCAGATCAAACAAAAATCGTCACATAGACCTGTCATTTTAGTCACGAATCAATGAAGTGAGAAGTTAGCTGTTTGCTTCAAAAGTCGAACGCTTAACGAACTAGAAGCATGTGGTTTTGGGAAGAAACTTAGTATCTTCGTTTTTCTATTAATTAAACAAACTTTCAGGTTATCTAATTTTGACAGTCAGATTACCAACTACAACTACGGAAAATGCGAAGTGACAGATCGAGCGAAAGCCGTCGCATAGGTTTGTCATTTAAGTCAAAAGGCGAATCGAGTGAGAAGTTAGCGATTTATGCTAAGTTTCTAATTCCAAACGAATAAAAACGCCATTTTGCAGCTAAAATGGAAAATATTTCTCCTCTCTATTTTCCGTAAATTTCGCGAACTAAGCTGAAAGGGAGGTAACGGTAAATTTTGAACGAAGCTGAAGAACGGGAAAGAAATAAAAATAAGGTAAAGGAAAGAGCAAGCAAAAGCGGGGTAAAAGGAAGATAAGAAGTGAAAAACGAAACGTATGTAAGTAACTTCGAGGTTAGGCTAGGTTCTACTACATTGTACTTTGGCAGTCGATTTACCAATTTGATGATTTAGACCAGGTACATTGTGAAGGACCTGATCTGTCACTGCCACCTGTCATTTCAGTCACAGAATAATCAAGGAATCAAATTTCTAATTTCGATTGGAGGAACTTAGCGGGCTAAGAGTTTCGAACATTGAATGAACTGGTGATGGACAACTTCAGAGTGAATGTCTTCGCTTTTCCTCTCGATATTGTAATTTCATTCTGATAATCAAATTTCCAACTTTATATGACCGATCAGATGAAAGTTATCATTTTCGACCTGTCGTTTAAGTCACAGATTAACCATGGAAGAAGTTAGCAACTTATTGCGAATTTGTTACTTTAATTGAAAGAATGTAGCGGATAAGAAGGCGAACATTTGTAAACATTTTCGCGAGGATTATGGAAATTGCTTGATTAGCTCTTCGTTGCATTTATCAAATTTCTAGATTATAGATTTTATTTTGACAGTTCTATTACCAACTTAATCATCTTCGGTGACTAATGAAATGAGAACCATCATCACTTCCACCTATCAATTAAGTCATAAGGATTTCTTTGGTTGAAAGAATTAAATCTTAATGGAAGTTACTGCCAACTTGAGAAAATTTAGTAAGTAAGTGTTGGGCTACTTGGTTAAGTAACATCAAACAATTCGACCACTCAAGTGGGCACCTTAACAAAATTGACAGCAACCTAAACTGACTAATCACTTTCAGAAATCGAAATCAACGTACTTCTCTTCTTCCAACTAGCGACGGTTTCGACCCCAACAGCACATTAGCGTCAGGCACTGCTAACACACAAACAAAAAAGAATATTCACAAACTCGAAACCCGATAAATCGCACAGCCGTTTCCGGAAACGTCGTCGAACCCGGCCCGGTCCCGGAAAATCGCGAAACGATGTACCTACGCTTCCCGGCGAAACGATAAAAATCCGTCCCGAAGGGTGTAATTATCGACGACGTTCGATTGTTTAGGACAGGTGGCACACAGGTGCGCTTTAGCGCGAATGGAACGCTACTCTGGGCTTAAACCGAACGGTGTGGTGGGCAGGGTCGGCCCAAGTCGCTGCCTACGAGGCGGTCTGGGCCGCCCGAACATTAATCATAGACCTCGTTAAGGGCCGGCGCCCCGCGGGGCGTGCACTCTTTCTCGATCATTCATTAGGCTATTAATTAGCGCGTCGGTGCACCCCTCCGAACGAGGAGGTGACACGCGGGGTTGAGAAAACGGGATAATTAGCGAGGAGAGCGTGCGGTTGTTCGCGAAAATTGAAAGATACCTGCCGGGAAATTACCATGTTGATTTTATAAATTATCCCAATTGATTGAGGATGAAAGAGTTTAATTCAATTGAAGAACATTAGGAAGTTGCATAAGTTAAAGGCGACAATTAAACTTTTTTTTATATAATTGCCAACAAGGATATGGATGGTGAAATTAAAAGATAGAGAAAAGAAGAAGAAACAAAAAATACGAGTCGGGGGAAACAAGAAGAAAACCATTTTATTTTCACGACAAAACTTATTCAGATAATTCTTCTTCTTCTTCTTAATCATATTCCTATCTACCTTTCGGTGTAAGGCAATTCAGATAATTATTCCGTCCAATTCTTCTTGATGAGAAATGTATGAAAGAAGCGAAAGCGAGGACGCCGATATTTGACAGAGAATAAGAAAATCTATAGTAGCCAGAAGTAAAATAGTAAACAAGCATTTCTGACACCAAACTTGGGGAAGACAAAGAATAAGGAACTAGAATAAAAGAAAGGAAGACAAGAGCAAACAAAGCAAATACCAAGAGGGATAAAAGACCGAAGAAGGTTAACAGAATTAAGTCAAAGAAAATGTTCGGAAAGGACATTGGAGGAAGAGAAGGTGAACAGTAGAAAGAAAGATATCATACCCAAGGCGAAAAGAAGTAAAGAGCAAAGAAGACAAATCCCAACAGGATTAAAAGAACGAAGAACACTAGAAGAATTAATTCAGAGAAAATGTTAGAAAAGGATATTGGAGGGAAAAAGGTGAACAGTAGAAAGGAATATATCACATATAACATGAGAGAAGAAAAACAATATAAGAATAAATATGAGAGAAACAGGAAGAAGCAGAAGACATGGAAAGATGTCCAAACCAAGAAAAACAATCAAAAACGAGAAGAAAAGAAAGGAATTAAAGAGCAAAGAAGACAAATCCCAACATGATTAAAAAAGAACGAAGAAGACTAAAAGAATTCATTCAAAGAAAATATTAGCAAAGGAATATTAGAGGAAGAAAAGGTGAACAGCAGAAAGAAAGATATCGCGCAGAATCAAGGTTAAATACGAAAGAAAGAGGAATAATAAAGAATCGCAAGAAAACTAGGGAGAAAAATGTGATGGAGAAAAGTAAACGGAACAGAAGGAATAAATAAAAATGGCCAAGATGGAAAAGCAAATTTTATAGCAAATATAGGATAAGAGAAAGATGTAAAACAGAACCAAAAGTAAGGGGAGCATGAGGAATGAAAGTCAGCCTGTCAGCAAAAAGGAACACACAGGATATAAAAGAAGGAATAGAAGAAAGGGTAAGGAAAGGAAGAAAAGCAAGAAAGGAGATAAGTAAGAGAAAAGTAAGTGTAGATCGAAATATCGAAATATATTAAGATAAAGAAAACGTCGATAACAGAAAGGAAAGAAGAGTCATCATTACAGTCCGACACAAAAGTGATTTTTATACCAAATGTGTATTTAATATGTAATAAAGAAGAAAATAGGGGAATACGAAAACCAAACAGCGGCAAGAAAAAGGATAACAAATTATAAAAAGCAAGAAGAAAAAATAGTACCTTTTAATCTAGGTCTAGGAAAAGAAACAACAGTATCAATAAGAGCAGGATGTTCGCAATTGTTCGAAACGAACGCAGAAGAAGAAGGGAAGAGATTAAGGAGTAAGAAGGCGATAAGGAAAGAAACGCAAATAGAACATTCATTCATATCATGCCGCAATATTTAGAAAGGGAACAAAAGAACTTAGGGTAGACAAGGGGAACAGGCGGAAACAAAACGAGCAAGAAATAAAGAAAAGGAGAAATAAAACAAAAGGTACTAAATCAGAAAAGATGTGAATCGACTAGCAAGAAGGTTGCCGCAAGAAAAATTTCACGAGAATAGTAGTAATAGTAATAAAAGGAAACAAAGAAGATTAGAACATAGAAGAAACAGTCAAAATAAAATAGGAATAGGGAACAATAACAAAGCCGAAAAAATTTATAGAAAAGGAACGACAAAGAAAACGAAAAAGACCTGCTGAAAGAGGTGAAAGTTACAGAAAAATAAATAAGAAAGAAAAAAAAAGCAAAAAGAAACAAAATGTAATCGAAAGTATATGAGAAGACAATATAATGCATAAGAGTATACAGAAAAGATGATTTTCTTCAATGCGAATATGGAAGAAAAGACATAAAGCGCAAAAATTGAGAATGAGAAAATTGGAAGGGGTTAGAAACAATCAAAAGAAGAAATAGAATACGAATAGAAGCTTAAGAACCTACAAGAAATCGACTAATTGTGATGGGAATTCAAATATAGCAAATAAGATGATGAAGAAGATGCACGCTTAAAAGGATAAGAAGGAATCAGAAGAAAGAACTAAAACCTTGCAGCTATCACATAATATTTATAAGCTAAAGAAATATCAGTTTTCTCATTATTTTTCTCTTTCGTCTGGTTCTTCTTCTTAACGCTTGCTCGTTACTCTTTCCTCTTCCCGTCCTTTGCATTTTTTATTTCTATATATTGCAGTGTAAACTTTTTCAATTCTCATCCTATTCCATTTTCCTATTCTTTTTATTTTGTTTGCCTTTTTCTCCCATCCTTTGAGAACATAAATAAAACAATTCCTATTCTTACACTATTTTGTCCTTTTTCTTTGTTGCTCTCGTTCTGCTTTCCTTTTCATTTTTACTTTGCTCTCCGTTCTTTTGTTATGTCTCGTCATGATAGTTTCTTCTTCTGCAACTTTCACATCCTTGATTGCATCTCTTACTATTTTGTTCTACTTTTGAGTGGTTTCCTTCTTTCCTGACTTTCTCTTCTTCGTTCCTTTCTGTTTTTCTGCAACTTTTACATTTTCCTTAAAGTGTCTTCTCGTCCCCTTCTCTATCTTCTCATTCACACCGTGAAATGTCTCCTTTTCTTCTTTTATTCTATTATAGCTTCCCCCTCCCTCCGTCTAAGTACCTTTTCTCTTTCTTTTTCTATTTTTCCATTCTCCTCGTAAA
Organism: Chrysina gloriosa; assembly: GCA_038088585.1. Taxonomy (NCBI): domain Eukaryota; kingdom Metazoa; phylum Arthropoda; class Insecta; order Coleoptera; family Scarabaeidae; genus Chrysina; species Chrysina gloriosa. Next base: position 58,497,239 of record CM076089.1, read on the forward strand.
AATTCAAGTTCAAATTCTACAAGTTCTGGTCCTCTTCTATTCCAATTCTATTTCTTCTTTTGGTTACTTTTTCTTCCTTTTCAATTTTCTTATTTTCAATCTTCTTGTTCTCTTTATCTTCTCCGCCTCCTTTTTTCCAGATGTTTTTGATTTTCTGTTCTACTCTTTTTAGGTATTTCTTTTTTGAATTTATTTCTGTTATATTTTCTCCTTCTTTCGATCATCTTTCTTTTATCCGGCTTCCTCTTCTTCGTCCCTTTCTAACTTTTCTGCAACTACTTTCTTCTGCAAGTGTCTTCTCATCTTTTTTCTCTCCTTTCATTCACGTCGCAAAATTTCGCTTTCTTAACGAGTTATTAGCTTTCGTTTCTTATCGTTCCTTTTTTAAAGTTATGATTCTCTACGTTTCCGACTTCCTGTTTATCTTGCTTCGCTATCATTTTTTCTTCTTCACTTACTTTGACTTCATCCTGCGGTCACCGTCTTTTGCTTTTCTCTTTCAGTTTATAAGTCCTTTCTTTCTGGAAACATCGTTTTCTTATACAATTTTCCTTTTCCTCTTTCGGTATAGTTCTTGTAAAATTTTCCTTATTTTTGTTTCCGCCTCTTCAATTGTCTTAAACTATGTATTTCCCACGCAGATTCGTATCCTTTTTTCTCTCTATACTACTTGTGTTACCATTTGATTGCTTTTTTTCTTTTTAATTATGTCATTTTCCTTCCCCTTTTTCCTCTCCTGATTTACTAAGAACTCTTCTTTCTTTTTTTCTCTCCTTCTATATTATTCGTTTTCCTCGTTTGATAGTTTTCTTTTTCCTCAATGTTATCTTTTCTTTCTTTCCTCTTTATTTTCTATAATTCCTTTCCACACATGTTCTTACCCCTCTTTTCTTCTTATATCCTCTTTTTTTCTTCTTTCGACCTGTTTTTCTTTTCCGATGATCATCACGATCCATTTTTTAAAAACTTTCTGCAGTTACCTCATCGCTTTTTCGCTCCTATATTTTCTGGCTTAATGCTGTTCTTCTTCCTCTTTTTGCTCTGCCTCTTCTTTTCGTCGCATTCGTGTCCTTCCCTTTATCATGTTTTCCCTGTTGCGTTCTTCTATTTTGATTTTCTTGTAACTCTTTTCAAAACAGGTTCGTATCCCTCTTTCCTTCTTCTATCTTCTTTTTTGTTTTGTTCTTCAATCTTTACATCATGTTCCTTTATTCACTTTTCTTAAATATATCTCTACGGCGACGTCGCCGTTTTTACACTCCTACCTTTCTTGACTTAATACCTCTCTTCTTCCTCTTTTTTCTCTCTGCCTTTTCTTTTCGGCTTAATCGTGTCCTTCGCTTTATCATGTTTACCCTTTCCTATTCTTTTATTTTTATTTTCATATAACTCCTTTCAAAACAGGTTCGTATCCCTCTTCTTTTTTTTTATCTTCCTCGATCTTCTTATCGTGCTCTTTCTTTCACTTGTTTTAAACATTTTTCTGCGACAGCTTCATCCTTTTTGCACTCCTACCTTTACTGACTTAAGGAAGAAGAGGGGTATTCTTCCTCTTTTTCTGTCTGCCTCTGCTCTTTAGCTCCATCTTGTCCTTCTCTTTATCATGTTTTCTCTTTCCTGTTCTTCTATTTTTATATTCCTATAATTCCTTTCAACAGGTGTAGGTGTAACGTGTAGGTACTCCTTTTCTTCGTCTATCTTCTTTTTCTTTACCTTCCTCGATCTCCTTATCATGCTCTTTTTTCACTTTTCCTTAACACTTCTTTGCAGGAACGTCGTCGTTTTGATCACTCCTACCTTTCCTGACTTAATATCGATCTTCTTCCTCTTTTTCACTGCCTCTTCGTTTCGTCTAATTCGCGCCCTTCTCTTTTTATGTTTTCCCTCTTCCGTTCGTCTATTTTTATATTCTTATAACTCCATTCAAAACAGGTTCGTATCCCTCTTTCCCTGTTTTCCTCCTTTTACTGTTTGTTCTTCGATTTTTTCATCATGATCCTGTTTTCACTTTTCTTTAATATTTCTCTGCAGGAACGTCATCGTTTCTGCACTCTTACATTGCCTGATGTAAGTAATATCGCTCCTCTTTCTTTCCTTCTTCCTGTCTCTTTCGTCTAGTTCGCTCCCGTCCCTTTAACATGTTTTCCCCTTTTCCGTTCTTCTATTTTTATTTTCCCATAACTCCATTTAAAACAAGTTCAAATCCCTCATTCCTTTTTCCCCTCCTTTTACTGTTTGTTCTTCGATCTCATCATGTTGCTTTTTTCACTTTTCTTTAACATTTCAACGTCGCCCTTTTTTGTTACTCCTACCTTTCCTGACTTAATACAGCTCTTCTTCCCCTTTTTCTTTCTGTCTTCTATCCGTTTCATCAGTGTATTTCTCATTTCTTCCCATTGTTTTCATTTAAGCGTTCTTCTATATATTTTTTTCGATAATTCCTTTTAAAACAGATTCGTATCCCTCATTTCCTCCTGTATCCTTTCTTTTCTTTATGTTCCTCCATCTTCTCATCACGCTCCTTCCTTCACTTTGTTTTAACCTCATCGTTTTCCGCATCCATTTCTCCTGACCTAATGCCGCTCTTCTTCCTCTTTTCTCTCTGTCCTTTCTTTTCCTCTGGTCCGCTTTCTTCTTCTGAACGCTTTTTGTTGCCAGTTTTCTATTTTCAATTCTTTCCTTTTCCTTTCAACTTATGTTTCTATACCTTTTGGTTTTATAGGTATGTTTACTTTTTTCTTTTCGCTTTCTCATTGTGCTCCTCTTTCTTCATTTTTCTTTATGTTCCTCGATCTTCTCATCATGCTCCTTCTTTCACTTTCCTTTAACCTCATCGTTTTCCGCACCCATTTTCCCTGATCTAATGCTGCTCTTCTTCTTCTTTTTTCTGTCTTTTCTTTTCGTCTCGTTCGTTTTTTTCTTTTGAACGCTTTTCTTTTTGTATTTTCAATTCTTTGCTGTCCCTTTCAACATACGTTTCTATACCTTTTGCTATTATAGGTACGTTTATTTTCCTCCTTCGATCTTCACATTGTGCTTTTTCCTCCGGGGTCTTCTCTTCGTCGTGTTCTTCTTTTCCTTGCCCCCTTATTTTTATCTACCGTTTCTTTATTATCTCTGTGTAAATACGTGACACTTAATATACGAATCCTCTCACTAATCGTCAAATTTCTTTCTCTTATTCTTCTTCTTTCATTTCGGGGATACCTAACGAACAATCACGCGGTATACCCTGTGCAAAAACTGCCCGGTTTTGATAACGGGACATTCATATGTAACGTCACGCGACAACAAATCGCAGTAAAATCTCCATCGCTTGGGAAACAACGGAGATAATTCCACGGTTTTAAAGCATTGTAATATGCGCATATTTTACGTCGAATAAGCAGCAAGCGGGCATCCTCGCAGCTTAATTTATATTAATTTATCCTTCGGTACCTGCGTATAGAAACAAACGTCGTAAATACGAGCGCGCGCTATTATAAAACGAAATCCGCGCATAAATTTACAAGCATAACGAAGAAGATAATTCTCTCGTTCACGCACGTACGTACCATACATACATTGTCTCGAGGAACGAGATACTTAAACCCAATAAAATCGGTGCTCCTTATTTCTAAAACGTACAAAAGGACAAGAAGAAAAACACCGCTGGTGTACATCGACTACGTCGACCTGCCCGCCGGGATTTTTTTATTATTATTATTTTCCCTCCACGTCGGCGCTCGCGTATTCCAATCGACGACCTTACAATCCCCACCGCGACTGAATAAAATGGCGTCCGGGACAGATACCTCCCATTCGTAGGTATATTTAAGAGGACGAGATTCGTGCGAGCCCGCGAGAGGCGAACGGAGGCGTAGGAAAGGTGCCCGCCGCTGGTGCCCCGGAACAAACTCGTTTCTCACACGAATTGATGATGATGGTTGTTTTCTTTAAAAATCGAAATTTGACTACGAGGACGGGATGAAATGCTTTCGGCCTAACCGTAAGAGAGTTAATTTTAAGAATTACTCGGCGTTGGAATGGCAAAAAAGAAGGAACAATTAGAAAGAAAAGATCGATCGAAATCAATGATTAAATTTCGAACAAAAACCAGCAATTGGAAGAAGGAAACAAACGAGACAAGGAATTCAGTCTGTATATTTTTAAAAATCGCAAGAACCAAAGAGAGAAGAATGAAAACAGAGAAGACGACAGGCGAAAAAAAAAGGTATGTTGTGATTGATTAAGGAAAAATCAACAGTTAGAAGGGATAGGCCAAAGGAGACAAGAGATTACATCTCGACTTTTCCGAGAATTACGCATTGTATGAAAAAAAGAGGAAGAAACAAAAAGTAAAAATGGGAAAAAGCGATAGAAATCGAACATTAAATTTGAAATGCTTTTTTACCAAACCAACCATTGCAGAAATAAAACAAATACATAAAACAACAAATTCAATTAGGATACTTTTAAGAATCGGAGGAACAGAGAGGAATAAAAAAGGGAAGGCGACAGGTGAAAATTATGGAAATCATAGCAATATAATAGATACATGACCACAATAAATTGCGTCCAAACATTTTTAAGAATTAGGACCAGAGATAGGAAAGAATAAACACAGATAGGCAGAAAAATGAAAATCGTAAAATAATGCGTTGGGGGTGATTAACGAGAAATTAGCAATCAGAAGGTGTGGTCTATCAAAGGGGACAACACACTAAATCTTGATAGTTTTAAGAATTACGAGCCGTAGGAAAAGAAAAAGGGGCAAAAGAAGAAGAAGTAAAAAGGGGAAAAGGCGATAAAAATCAAAGATCAAATTTGAAGTTTTGTGTTTTACAAAACCAGCCGTAGGAAAAGAAAAAGGGGAAAGAAAGAAGAAGTAAAAGGGAAAAAGCGATAGAAATCAAACGTTAAATTTGAAGTGTTTCTTTTTTAGAAAACCAGCCGTTAAAGGAATAAAACAAATGAAACAACAAATTCTGTCAGACACCTTTTAAAATCGCAAGAAGCAAAGAGAGAAGAATAAAAAGGGAAGACGACAATCGAAAATGATGCAAATCGTAGAAGTATAATAGGTAAATGACTACAAAAAATTGCGTCCAGGTAATTTTAAGAATTGGGAGCAGAGAGAGAAAGAATAAATACAGAAAAAGCAAAAACGATGAAAATCACAAAATAATATGTTGTGGGTGGTTAACGAGAAATTGACAATCAGAAAGATAGACCAAAGGAGATGAGAGGCTTAATCGTAACATTTTTAAGAATTACGGGTTGTAGGAAAAGAAAAAAGGGGGAAGAAAGAAGATGTAAACAAGGAAAAGGTGATAAAAAAGATTAAATTTGAAGTTTTTTTTTTTTAGAAAACCAACCGTTCGAGGAATAAAACGAATGAGTAACAAAGTCAGTCAGGATATTTTTAAGAATCGCAAGAAGCAAAGAAAGAACAATAATAAAAAGGAAACCGACAGGCGAAAATAATCTCATTCTTTTATTCACATTTTTTAAACATTTTTATACAGTAACCTCTTCGTTTTTCCACTCCCATCGTCTCCTGAGTGAATACTGCTTTTCTTTCTCTTTTTCAGTGTCCCCTTTTTCATTTTTCTGTAACTCCTTTCAACGCAGTTTTTTAGCCCTCTTTTCTTTTCATACCTTCTTACTTTTTTAACATTCTTCTGCGGCAACCTCGTCGTTTTCCCACTGCCATCTCTACTGAGTTAATACTGTTCTTCTTCATCGTTTTCTACGTGTCTTTTCTTTCTGTCCAGTTCGTTTTCTTTTTGTTCGCTTTTCTGTTTTTCCCAATATTCTCTTTCCGGTTCTTCCCTTTTTTGCTTTTGTATAATTCCTTTCCGCATAGGCTCTTATCCCTCTTTTCTTCTTATATCCTCTTGGTTCTTCTTTCGTCCGTTTTTGTTTTTTGATCGTTCCATCGTGCTCTTTTTTTCACATTTATTTAACATTTTCTTGGGGCAACCTCGTCGTTTTTCCACTGCCATCTCTACTGGCTTAAAACTATTCTTCTTCCTGTTTTTGTATGTCTTTCTTTTCGTCCAGTTCGTTTTCTTTTTTTCCCAATATTCTCTTTCCGGTTCCTCGCTTTTTTTGCTTTTCTGTAACTCCTTTTCGCATAAGTTCTTAGCTCTCTTTTCTTCTTATATCCTCTATGTTTCTATTTTCGACCGTTTTTCTTCTCCGATCCTTTCATCGTTTTCCATTTTTCACTTTTATTTATCATTTGTCTGCGGCAGCCGCATCGTTTTTCCAGTCCCATCATCTCCTCACTTAATAATGATTTTCTTTCCCTTTTTTCTGTGTCTCTTGTTTTCTTGTCGTTCGTTCTCTTCTTCCGATCGTCTTTCCTTTCTCCTCGGTTTGCTCTTTTAATTTTTTTATAACTCGTTTCAACGCAGATTCTTAGCCCTCTTTTCTTTTCACATCTTCTTACTTTTCTTTAACATTCTTCTGTGACAACGTCATCGTTTTCCACTCCCATCTCTCCTAACTGATTACGGCTCCTCTTCCTCTTCTTCTTCGTGTCTCTTCTTTCCGTCAAGTTCGTTCTTCTTTTGCTTTTCTTTTTCTTTTTTTTCCTAATATTCTCTTTCCGGTTCTTCCCTTTTTGCCTTTCCATAACTCCTTTCAGGACAGGTTCTTATCCCTCTTTTCTTTTTATATCCTCTTTGTTTTTCCTTCTGGCCGTTTTTGTTTTTTGATCGTTCCATCATGCTCATTTCTTCACATTTTTTTTACATTTTTCTGGGGCAATCTCGTCGTTTTTCCACTCCCATCATCTTCTAACATAATAACATCTCATTTGTTTTCTTCTTCTGATCGCCTTTTTCTTTTTCCTCGGTTTGCTCTTTTCATTTTTCTATAACTCCTTTCAGCGCACATTCTGCCCCTCTTTACTTTTCATATCTTCTTACCTTTCGTTTTCTCACTACCATCTCTGCTGACTTAATACTGTTTTTCTTCCTTTTTTCTCTGTGTCTTTTCTTTCCAACTAGTTCGTTTTCTTCTTTTGTTCCCTTTTTTTCCTAATATCCTCTTTCCGGCTCTTCAATTCCCGTACTATTCGTCTATCGTTATTTGATGGCTTCTTTTCAATTCTCTCACTTTGTTTCCCCTTTTATTCTTCGTAATGTAAACCTTCCACTTCCTTCGTTTTCTATTAATATCTGTTATGGTGTACTAAGAACTATTTTTCTATTTCGCGCCCTCTAGTGGTATCCGTTTTCTTCTTTTGGTAGCTTTCCATTCTTCCCAGTTTTCTCTTTTCAGTTCCTTTTTGCACAGGTTCTTACCCCTGTTTTCTTCTTATATCCCCTTTTTTCTTCTTTCGATCGTTTCTCTGTTCCGATATTTTCACCGTTCTTCATTTTTCACTCTTCTTTAACGCTTTTCTGCGGCAAGATAGTCGTTTTCCACTACCATCTTTCCTGACTTAAAACTACTTGTCCGTCTCTTTTCGCCTAGTTTCCTTTTATTTTTCGATAACTCCTTTCAACACAGGTACTTATCATTCCTTTCTTTCTTTGTGTATCTTTTTTTCTTCTTTCGATCATGTTCTCTTTATTAACCTTCTCGTTATGCTCTTCAATTTTTTTATGTTTGTTTAATAATGTCATGAATTCGAGATCGTTGGCAAACAACATGACTTCTGCAAAGTTGGTTGCATAACTCATCGGTTGGTATCACCACTAGAAAATGACATATTCAGAATCTATGAATGGAACTACAATAAAATGTTTAGGATTTTTATTAAAACAGGCGACGGTACAAGCTCGGTTATATGCATTATTTAGTCGCGTGATACGCAAATGTAATTGAGGACCCGGCGTATCTAGATAATAAGTAACCATCGATTCCATCCTACCTACTTGCAATGTCATCGTGTTAAAATTGAATTTACCATAAACGTATTATTGCCATGTAATGTAATAAATTAAAACGTAATCAAATACGTGTGTACCACATCCATTTATGTCTTTTGGAACAAAATCGATTAGAGGAGAAATTCAGATGACAAACATTGCGTATCCCCTCCCCGTTTCCTCTTTCCCCGTATTTAATCTTTAATTTTAACAAATAACCTTGTGGTAAATTGTATTATTACAGCGATCATATGAACTCGAACAATTTCGTCCTCGAGTTATAAATGGCGCTAGGAGATTTTCAGACGTGAGGTACAGTTTGTTTCCTTAGAGAAGAGCACATTACGTCATGAAAATATGCGCGAAATCTGACATTTCATTGACTTTCACTAGTCGGTTGCCATGGTAACGTGTACAGAACACCAAATTTGGTTCATTGCGCCGCTGACGTAATGTGCTCTTCTCTAACGAAACCCTATAGCAGTTATACTTTCAAAAGTACGTACATATTACGTCACCTCAACCTGCGCGAAAGGAAGTTGGCAGAGAGGCGTGTAGATAAATGAACAAAGAAGACACAAGCAATTTGGTCTATTACGTTGATGGCGTAATATGTATTTTAGAAAATGTATACGATCAACCCCGCCCACAGCAGTGAGGGCTTGTTAAAAAGGTGGATGACATGTTATCATTAAGTAGTGTAAATCGGATGACGCTGTCACACCTCCGAATTTTATTATTCAATGATAGGTTAACAAACTCTAGACTGATTACGTGTTAAGATCGCTTGCAAATACGCGTGTCTACATTTAGTTCGTAACGTACGGCTCAATTGCGAGATAAAGTAGCACAAAAAGCGAAATACATAAAAATATTTATTTTAGGTTAGACTGAAAAATGCTTGCTTTCCGTAAAATATCGGTTACTACCAAGTGCTGTTATTTGAGTTGCCTATTTTTGATAATCACCTGACGTACAAGAATGGTTTATATCACCGTATTTACGAATGCTTGCGATAAACCTGTTTCGTTTTCGAAATGAAACTCCTATGGAAACCCCGAAATAATTCTCGATCGTCTAAACACATCCGCGCTCTACTTATAAATAAATAAATATGCGTTAGCACGCGCGTCTATCGATAGCTACGTTCTATACCCTATTTGGGCATCGGTGATTGGAAGCTATTATAGAGTAGCTGCTAGGGTAAAATTATTAATAATTAATTACACGTCAAGAACAAGACGGACACGTTAATACGAGCATATCTACTAATGTGATCTTCGTACGCGATATACACAGAACGAACGGCTTTTTTTTTCTTCAAAACTAAACGCGAGAGTAGCTCGATGATCTGGAATTACTTGCACATTTGTAATTGGTAAACGATTTCAATAGATATTAGTTTAAGGATTAACGGATGACTTGAACGAACACCGTATTACCGCTCCGATCCTTTCTGTGCTTTCTCTCAGAAAGGAAACGATTAGGAACGGGATTTTACCCGGTAGCTTTTCCACTCTTTCCTCTCTCTCCTACCCCTTATTTTCAAAAAGTTTCTAAATTAAATTGTGTCTATACGAGGGCAATTCGTAAAGTTCCGTTTTCCCCAAAATCGGCGCGATCACGGCGCTACGGTGTAGTCCGGTTCGATGTGAGTTCGGCAGTGCTAGAGAGAGAATCGTTCGGACATTCTTTCGATTGAAAATCCCGCCGACTGCGAACTGTGTGCTATACGATCCGATTTCTGCGTGCAAAGAACACGCAGCCTGCCGAGATTTATCCCGAACTTTGTTCTGTGTATGATGAAAATGTCATGAATGCGATAGTGCGGTTAAAAAATGGTGCCGTCGTTGTTTCGAGAAGGGCGAACTAAAGTCCCCACGATGAAGAACGTAGTGGAAAACCGACTGTTGTGACGGATGAACTTTTGGGTGAAAATCGACGATTCACAATGACATGGCTTGGATCACGACGGTTTGAGAGCGATGAAGAGCTGCAGTATAATGTCAGAGTACGGCCACATTCACAGCCGACAAAGTTCTATGAAGAAGGCGTTAAAAACTAGTTCATCGCTTTGTCAAATGTCTCGATCTCACAAATGGCAACTATGTAAAAAAATAGCTGAAAGTCGTAGCTTCATGTTGCATATAATAAAAACTTCTTCATGTATTGCTGTTTTTTTTTTCAATAACCAAACGGAACTTATTTCGCTTAGTTTCCCGATTACCATTAACACATTTTTTAGATCTCTTATTGATCTAAGATGTGGTGGAGGTAATCCAAAAGATAAATATCTTTAAACTACAAGTCTGGACATGATATAGGAAGAATAGATATGCTCGTAAATTTTCCTAAAGTGGTCTTTAACGCGCATGGATCTGGTTTGGCCCAAGTGTCGTCATGATAAGAACATCTGATCGCGTTTGACTCATCTGTTTATGTGTTTGCCTTATGTTGTTGCTAAAGTTTTTGTAAAAATTAAATCATAATTCATCATTAATTTTCGTACGGATTTATTGACATAGTCCAGGGGTCTCCAAACTACGGCCCGTGGGCCAAATCCGGCCCGCGACAGGTAATAGCTTATTGTTGTTGTGATAAGTTGGATAAAAACACAGAATGATAATTCGGATTTATTTAGTTGAAAATTAAAACAGTGTTGGCCCTTGGAACTCACTAAAGTAATCAGTATGACCCCAAGGCTGAAAAGTTTGGAGGCCCCTGAGATAGTCTAACTATGATATTATATTACATGACCTTATAGAAGTGGTTGTACGTGACCCAAGTAATGTCACAAATAGATGCGCAAGAGCATACCTATTCTTCTTATATCATGAACTCTGGAGAATTGTTAGTGTTCTGTGGGCTTTTGCAGAACTCATGCATAACTCAAATAATTGGACTGCATCAAGTAATAACTGCAGAGAGTGTGAGCAGTTAGTCAATAGAACCTCACAATACCTAAGTAGATTTAGAACTAACAAGCAGGATAACAAATACTAAGTAAATACTGATAAGAACATAACCTCTGAGGAGTAGATCTGGGTAAGGTTCTTTAGGCAGAAGGTCAACGAATAGGCAATCAACTTAACGGAAAACAGAGCCATATTCAAATGAAAGGAATAAATAAGATCCGTAATAGTATTGTAAAACGAGGAAGATGCTCGAAATAATGAGAAAATTGGAAGCAATGGATAAAAGAAACTAGACAAATTAGAAAACATGACGAGCAAGTTGAAGAAAAGTGAGATGATTGGAATTTTGGAAAACGAGAACCAAAAAGTAAAAAGCAAAATTACATTACAAGAAGAGAGATTAATTACGATGGAGCGCCAAGGGAGGAAAAATATTTAATTATCCACGATCTCACAGAAGAGGAACAAGAGTCTCAACTTTGTCTGTCAAACAAGATAATAGGCCTGATGAGGTCGTTGGGAATACCGTTTAATAAGGAACAAGACCTTCAAGGAGTAAGAAGAATGGGTAGAGGGAAAGGAAGAGGATGTAGGCCTGTGCAGATTGAACTGACAAAGACAAGAAGTAGAAACCAGTTACTAAAGGCGAAGAAAAACTTACACGATATAAATCAAGGAGTGTGGATTGAGGAAACGTATTCCAAAGAGGTCTTGGATCAGAGAAAGGAACTAGTCAAATGGATAAAGGAGAAAGGAGAAAATGGAAAGAAAGCTTTTGTTAGGTACAATAAATTAATTGTAAATGGAAAAGTTTTTACAGTAAATGACATGAAAACGAAGGCATCAATGGATGAACAACAACCAATCACTCAGGCCCAGAGGAAACAGCTAACAAGAACATATAGTCAAAGATCACCCGAAGATGACGGACAAAATCAAGAAAGGGATAAAATTCGGATAATTGCGGGGACTCAATACGCACCAAAAACATAGAAAACGGGGAAGGAGGGCAGATATATGAAAACGACCTTGGCACAGAACACAAAGACGAATATAAGAAATTGGGTACTTATTTCCAAGAGAACTGAAAAAGAAGGAAATTGCAGTCATAGAAGGGAAAAGCCGGACACAGAGAAAATGTATAAATTTAAAAAAGAAACAGATAAGAATTGCCACGTGGAATGTAAGAAGTATTTATGAGGAAGGAGGGGTTAAAAATTTAATAGACATTATCAAAAAATACAATTTGCTCCTTTTCGCCCTACAAGAGACAAAATTAAAAGACGCGGGAATATCAGAATGCGATAGGTTTGTGCTCATCAATAGTGGAGACACAAATGGCCTTTATTGGCATCTTCTTACTAAGGTCAACACGCTCTGGCCAATAGTGACGTTCTAACATATTCCCGTCCTAACAAATAAATAATTAAACAACTAGTGTTTCGTTAGCTTGTATCCAAAATTCTTGTCGAAACTTGTTCGTTAGGTCATGGTTTTGCAAAATATTTTATCAGATGCATAGTTATCTTCATACTGATATCTTCTGAATAAAAGCGAAACCTTCCGACCAACAGCGACACCTTAAGAGACTATCCACAGGTATCTGTTTTGCGAATCAACAGCAAACCCTTCCGACCACAAGCAATACCTTCAGGCACTTGAATACCTTTCAGCATAACCGCATGTGGTGTTGCCTACATTTCGGGAGGCGGACGGAGGATCCACCATCCTTCCCTACTTCGGTTCAGAGCGCTATTCACTGCATTCTTAAAGTGAATTCGGTACAGCCCATTTTCCAATGTTACTCACACATTTCCTCCCTTCTCTTTTGACTTTAGAGAAAAAAGGACGATACGTATAAGGAAGCTAAGGACGGAAATACAGAAATTTGGAACTCGATTGCATTCGGGCATTTCCTATTTTTTTCTAATCTGATGTTTACACCTGTGGTCCATAAGTAATCAAGTAATTTTTTTTGTTTGTTATTAAATGTCCGTTTTCTTGTCAACTACAAAAAATAAACAAACAAACAAAATCGTCTTCCCGCTAAGAAATACGCGAAAAACAGAGGAAACGTGAACTAATTTTTCACTTACCTCGTTTCTCTAATTTTTTTATTCCTTTTCTTTTCGTATCGAAATTTCTTCTTCTTCCTCCGTCTTTCTGTCGAAATAGCACGAGGTATTAAGCTAACTACCCCGAGATCGAAGAGTGCAACATATCTTTTTACGAATGGAATAATAAATTACCAACGGTAAGGAATCGCAAATAAAACAACGTTTCGGTACATTTTAAATAAATTTATTATTCATTATTATCATAATAGCGCCGTTAATCGGCCATCATCTACCAGAACATATCGTAAATGCAGAATTAAATTATTATTTTTTATTTTATTAAATAACCGTACTCTCCCGGCAGACGCGAAGAGTAGCGCAGCATTTTGCCATCCCATTCGATACAAACTACAAACTCGCAGGTGTAGTACACGTGTACTTTATGATACGATACGATGCGATACGAATATGGACGCAATGCATCGTCGCCGTCGCGTCGTTACAAAGTTTAGAGAGCGTCTCGTCTCCTCTCCGGAACGTTACCGATAAAGAAGCGCGCCGAAACACGGTTGCAGTCACAGCTCGGTTCAAATATAAAAAAAACAAAAAACTAATGAATTAAAAACAAAAATAAAAATATATATATAAATAAACGAAAATTGACAAAAAGGAACACGGAAAAGTTAAAAAATTGTTTAAACGAAAAAAAATCTTTAAAAATCCCAATAATTAAAAAGTCAAATGAAGGAAAAAGCAGCTCGTCACAAAGTGCTCGCGTAGATTCATCGTAAAGTTACAAAGAAAAATAAAAATAGTAAAAAGAAAATAGTTCAAAGAAAAATGTTAGTGTAGTAGTTTCTATCACAGAAAAACTTACAAAAAAATTTACAAAACAAAACCGATATGAGAAAAGATATGAGTTTTCCTGAATTTAAGATTATTTCAGGTCCACATACAATAGGTACTAGGCGTTGGCGAAAGAAGAATATTCCTACCTCTTAATCTTCAACAGATAAAAAAACAAAATTATTTTATTATTGTTACGCATTTTCATAATAAGTTAAGGCGAAGGATGTAAATCACAAAAATAAACATTAATTAATATTAAATAAAATAAAAAAATAAATAATCGCAATGAAGTCTCAAAAGCAATAGGTAGATCAGTCGTATCCACAAGCGCAAAAATTATCCATTTTTTTTTTCTTCCATCCGAAATTGTGGATTTTCTTAAACGTAAACAGGAAAATGAAAAAAAAAAAAAGAGAAAAAGGAGAAAAGGAAAAAACGGTTAGGAAAATAGTAAAAAAAAACCAAATAGAAAATGGAACAAAAGTTTCAAAAAACGGGTACGAAAATGAAAAAGAAGAAATGGAAAATAAAGAAAAGGAAAAAACTTATTGGAAAATGGAGAAAAAGGGAAAGAAACGAATAAGAAAATAGAAAAAAGGGCATACAAAAATTGGAAGGGGATAACGGATACGAAAATTTTCTAAAATTGGGGGAGGGGAGGGGAAGTAAATATAGGAAAATGAAAAAGAAAGAAGAAACGGATACGACAATGGAAGAAAAAGTAAAAAAAAACGAAAACGGGATGAGAGGTAAAAAAACGAGTACGAAAACGGGATAAAAGGTAAAAAACGGATACGGAAATGCAGAAACGAGGAGACAAAATTAAAAAAGAAAGGAAAAAGGGTCAAGGGAATGGAAAAGAGTATACGAAAATAACGTTACGTAACGTATACGTACTTGAACAAAAAAGGAGAAAATCGCATACGAAAATGCGAAAGGAAAAAAGAAACGAATACGAAAATAAACAAAAAAAACGGATACAAAAATAGAGGAAAAGAAAAGAGAAACCGATACGAAACTACATAAAAAGTAAAGTAAAACGGATACGAAAATAGAAAAAACAGATACGGAAATTGAAAGAGGTGGAAGAAATTTAAAGTGCCTAGGATTTGCAGTAAAAAAATTGACGGTCAAGCACTTATAACAATAAAAGAAAAGAATCTAACTGGGAAACCTTTTGTTTCAGAAGGTGACGAAACCAAAATCTAGTTTTAGCTAAGGAGGAAATACGTCAGGATTTAACAAGTATTGTAGTAACTCGTCCAAGCGAGGTCCTTTAGCGCAGTGGTACAGGCTCTGACCATCAGCCTACGAGGCATTGGTTCGTATCCGCGTATGTGTCGTTTTCTCTTTACTACATTTTATTTGTTATTACGCAAGATAATTATATATGTATTTTTATTTGATTTATTACATAACACAAATACATTTTGCCGTTTATATTTCCGACTAATAAATCCATCCTATGTAGGATGTACCTGTCCCATATAATAAATAAAATCAAAATTAATATTTGTTCTTCAGCAAGTAGAGGTATGCATTAATTTAAAACAATACATGCTAGCAATGTTTCACGGCTTCACGGCTGAAGGATTTTCAAAAATTTATTTTGTAATTTTTTTTTTGATTTATTACATACAGTATTAGTTAAAATTTTATTTATTTAATTATTTATTGGCGTTAATATTCATTTAAGGAAATAAATTTAAAAAGAAACAAAAATACTAATTCCTAAATAGAAACGTAAAAAGAAGCATGCATTTGTATTATATAGTAAATCAAATAAAAGTGCATATAAAACTATTTTGCGTAATAACAAGTAAAATGTAATAAAAAGAAGACTTGCGTGGATAGAAGTCCGGAAATTCGTAGGTTGCTGCTCACGGACGCTCCCACTGCGCTAAACGACCTCGTGGCCACAATTTGCTACCTAGACCTATCGGCGTGAAACTTTCAAATTTGACTTTCTCGAAAACGCTCGAACGCCGCATCGTTTCCGTTTACCCGAAAACGCTCGACATAATTACCGGTCATTACGACGAGTTTCGTTGTAAATCGATCGATATCACGTGGCGATGTCCCCTTATTAGTACAGCAAGTAAAATATAGAAACGCACTTGAACCTGCACGAACTCTGTGTGTGTGTGTGTGTGTGTGTGATAGGCATACAACAAAGACGGACAATTTACTTCCCGACGAGATACAGCTTAAGGTACGATTGCACCTGCACTCGATTTTCACATAATCCTAAGGCGCGCTGTGGACACTTACATTTTGCCAATACGCAACTGACCTTGAAGTGCCTTCCTATACTAGACTAACTGTAAATAAGTTTACATAACTTTTCTTTCTTAGGCGGGGGAAATATTTTAACTCGACCTCGTTACCCCGTCCCCCTCCCCTTCCCCGCTTCCCCAATGTTAATGCGTTCCGTTCCGTAACTCCGACGCGCCAAGACCGATCCGCGTTTCCAAAACCTAACGACCACGCCACGTAGAGGGCGCGCAAGAAAAAAAACGATAACCGCCCTTTAACGCCCTGAATCTTCGTTTCATATTACTTTATTCCCTACTTTTCCTACTTTTTACATTACACTTTGTCATCATCACAAATACTTAATCATTATTGTACCAATATGTATCATCATGATATATCCCCCGTTTGTTCTAATTATTATTATTTCCTTTACAATAGTAGTTATGCAATAGTAATTATTATAGGATAGTAGTAGTAGTAGTAATAATAATAAGTTTAAAAAGATCGGTAATATCACAGTCGTCGTCGTGTCGTGTGTATCGTGCCAAATATTTTTAGCGCCACGTACTCGCCGTACTCGATTCAATCGGCTGTAACTGCAACTTCCCCTCCCTCTCGCACGATAACTCGGGGTGCAAAGCTTAGTAGACTGGGCAAACAGGGGTAACAACGTACAATTACGAAATCAGTAACGATAGCATCGCTGACTCCCCGCTCTACTCAGTACTAAATCGATACTGTATGCGAGTAGTTCTGTCTATATGTACGCTGTCGAAACTTATTTTGTAATTACCGCCGTTTGCTCGGACTAGCAATTAGTCTTGAAAAAGACGTACCTTCCCCTTCCGAAAATAAGAATCCCCCAACGCGATATAATCGGGGACAGCAAAATTTTCTAATTATTATATTATTATTATTATAAAATTTTATCCATAGGTAATATCTATTTGTGTGTCTGTGTATGATTGCATATATAATACATTAATGGAGAGAGAGAGGAAAAACACGCCTCGCGTTTTTTTTTATATTTACTATTATTACTTTCTGCGGAGGGGTGTGGTTTTTTAAATATACGTATAGAGAGAGAAGGAAGACGTGCTTATGTTTTCTTCTTTAATTTATTTCCTTTAAATATATCATTAATATTATTATTATTTAGAAACAAATTGCAGATTCCTTAAAAGACTCAGATTTGATTGAATTTTTTTATTTCCACTACGGTGAGCTATGTAGGTCGCCTACTATTTAGTAATCGTGGGATGGGATAATCGTTCTTATCCTTTACAATATTGTCTCAAACGATCATCCCTCGAATTTCCGTTCTCATCAATTTATTTCATTCATCTAAGTATGTATATGTGTGTATGGTATATATATATATATTTATTAATTAACAACGGATCCGTATTATGTATCCTCATCATCCCTATTTAACGGAACGCTTCGATTTCTTGTTTGTTCTTTTATTCCACAGAATGAGTCTCCTCCTCGCGTTTACGCAACACAATCGGGGGAATTATTCCTACACATCGTTATCATCATCATCATCTCCATCATATTCTAAACATCTAAGAAATACGCAAAAAACCAAAAAAAAAAAAAAAGGAAAAGACAAAGAAAACGGAACAAAATATGTATCATTTAAAATGCTTATAATAATGCCCTAAGAAGTAAACAGGGTAAAAGAACGACATCCTGGATATTATTATGAATATATGTGTTTGTGTATGGTTTGGCATTCATTTTTATATTTTTTTGTGATTTTTGAATTTTTTCTTTTTGGAGTTTTCTCAAATACGCGTACGGTCTGCGCGCTTAGCAAGTTTCGATTGGTTGGTTTAAATAGGTGGTGGTGGTTAATTTTTTTTTCGTTTTGTTTTGTTTTTCAAAATAAGTGTTGTCTAAGGTTTAGTGTGTGTCGTCGAGGAGACCTCGATTTACCACCAATCGTCGCTGGAATTGTTGTAATTACCGCCGTAGTTACCGCCTCTATCGTTGGTGTAATAACCTCCTGAAACCAGAGAGAATGTAAAAGAATAGATTTAACAATCGATTACGAACAGTCAAGGAAGGACATCACACAGGATTATTTTCGATTATCATAATTCTTTTTTAATAAAATTGTAACTTGACATGTCAAAATTTGTGTTTCGAAGTCATCGGCGCCCCATATCGCAGGAATGAAACAGCTATGCCACGTGTGCCAACTGTAATGTAGTTTCTATGAACTGGTATTGCAGAGCTAAACTTAAAGGCATCTACTTGGTGGAGAAAATTCTACGACGAAAGGGAACCAAAGTATATGTTAAATGGTCGGTTAAGATAAATCTCATAATAGTTGGATAGAGAAAACTGTCCTATAGTAGGATTGGGAACGTATGTCGTCATGCATGTTATGTAATGTACTAAATAATTATATTTTTCAAATATTATTTTTAGTTCCTGTCTCATAGCACATTGAAATAATTACTCACTCGCTTAAGCTCAGACAGTTTTGGTTAAATATTTTTGAATAGTCCCCCGTATACTACTTCTTTTTATTTAAAAGTTTTTGAACGATTATCGTATGTCAGGTAACCACTCCACCCCAAAAAATGAAAAATTCGAACTTCGCCCGTTATTCAATTTTTTTAGCAGTTTCCCGTATGCTATTTTTTACTTTTTGAGCGATTCCCGTATGTCAAGGCGGTCGGTAACTGTCGGTAACGGCAAGAGCAACCGCCCCTGTTGAGGTCACAGATATAAGGTTGTTGCGGCGGAGTAATACCATCCCTTGTACGACTCACGCACGCCACTCCACGTACACCCCCTCCTCCTCCCGTGTAGCAATCTGCCCCAGGAGCGCTCCCCGTAAGCTCCAGAAAGAAAAATTAGAACAACCTTTTAACCGCACCCCGTATGACTCTCGCTTAAAAATTTTTGAACAGCCTCCGTATACGATCTTTTTCTTACTTAACACTTTTTGAGCAATTATCGCAGGTGGCGCGAACGGCGGAGTGGTGGCCCGTGAACCCGACATCTTTCCCTACTTATGTTGGCAATAAAATTGAATAAATACATCGACCACATTGATTTTTAAGGCAAATTAGGAGTTGAGAGGTCATTTGTAACAGTCTTGTGATGTATTTATTGACCGTTTCTAAAAATTAGATTTTCGTAGAAATCGTAATCCATCATTGCGTACGCATACAATGCCGCCAACTTAAATTCGTCACACTTGAGATGGCTCGCTGTGTAGTATCCCCTTTTGCAGAACCTAAAATAACTGGTAACGCAGTCCGCATTAGCGTGAATAAGTCCCCCTAACATACTAGGCGTGGCCATTTCCAAGGAAAATGATCCCAACTGTATCTTGCAAGTCAGTGATTATCACAACTATGCCCATACGACTTTGAAACAGAAAGTTAGACATGCGAAGGATGTAAATGACTAGAACCGGTCAGCTCCGCCTACGTATTTCGTATAATTTCCAGCGAAGCAATGAAACTCAAGAATGAATTTGGGACAACCAACAAGAATCGTCGAAATCAGACGAACAATCTGTTAGCTCCCCCACTTCCAGATTATTGAATGGGTGGGGTGTCTGTAGGTTCCGCCCTACTAACCTCTTGCAATTTTTAATCAACCAATAAAACTCAAATTATATTATCATTATCTATATACAGTCACCAGGTGGCCCCATCCACTTACGAGTTGGCTCCGCCTACTTACTGCAGCATAATTTTTAGTTATAAACTCAAGAATGGATTACTAACAACCAAGCAGGTTGATCAATCGGATAGGTGATTCGTTAGCTCTGCCCATTTAAAGATTATTGAAAAAATATGTACTGATACAAGCAATCGAGTAGAATCGATTGGCCCCGCCTACTTACTTTCTATAATTTTTAATTGATCAATAAGATCCGAAATCGATTAGTAACATGTGGAAAACATCGTCAATCGTACAATCAGTACGCTCCGGGGTCCGCCCACTTACTTCTGTATAATTTTTATATTCATTCAATCGACTGAGTAGAATCAGTTGGCTCCGCCTACTTACTTCCAATAAGTTTTAATTGGCTGATAGATCCGAAATTTATTAGTAAGAGGCGGGGAGGGGGGATCATCAGTCGGACAAAAAATTAGTGAACTCCTGGCTCCACCCACTGACTTCCGCATAATTTATAGTTAACCAATAAGATACCGTCACTAACAAAATCCGGCAGGTGTTTTGTACGGGAAGTAGTAGTTTGACTAGGAAAACTAGTAGAGAACAGCCGTCCCCGAAAAATTTTAACAACTTATAATTAAGGTTTGATAAAAGAGTGGAAGATGTGTCCAAATTTTAATGTGGTGCCTTGCACGTAAGTGAAGACAAAGACCGGTTGACACTACTTAATAATAAGTCATCCACTATTTTATCAAAACTAAGTTATAACCAAAGTAGATTCCCTGCAAAAACACCCCACCCCTCCTGCTCCTTTTTTCGTTTGAATTCCTTTTTTCTACGCATTTGAGTTTCATCCACCGCTCGCGGCTACACTTATACATGAACGATACTATCAAAGGAAAGAAAAAGGGGTTGGGAATCGCTGTTGTACCCGACAAGTAATATTCGATCACTAAACTAACTTGAACCTACCTCCGCTGCTATATCCCGAACCCGAATACGAATTATTTCCATTCGATCTCTGACTCCTCTGAGAACTGGATTGCTGGCGATAATCGCGCGCTCCGAAACCTCCGCCGCCGAAACGCCCTCTACCGCCTCTGCGGCCCGAACTGGCGGTTCTGCCATCGGCTGCCACGTTCTCGAGCCAGCCCGGAATCTCCTGTTTAGCCTCGGCGAGAAGATCAAGCATGGCGGATGCGAGATTACGATTGCGATCGTTGAAGAAGGAAGTGGCCAATCCTAAAACAAATGAAATACGGTCATTATACTACGATTTTAGGTATCTACCCGACTAAATGGTTCATTTTAACAAAAAATTTTAAAAAAACATCGCTGCAGCTGCTTAGCATAGCTTACAGCGCCATCTATCAAAAACCCGTCGGTCTAGATGACAGCAGGGGACACCACATCCGATGCTGTCTATCTATCCGACTACATGGCGCACTTTAACAGAAACAATCGCTGCAGCTGTTTAGCAAAAATTCACTAGATATATAAAGTACCGCAATACGTAAAGAACGAGAGTTCATTTTGGACCCAAAATGGCGGTTATGACAAGTGAAGAATACGCATTTACGTACGAATTACATTACATACGAATTTGCATTTGGAGTTGAGTTTTATCACTTGTTGTATAAGAATTTATAGTGCAATTGACTACTTGGCAATGGATGAAAATGATGGTATAAGAATAATATAATATTTGCTTCCACTTACTTATTCTATATAGTTAAATTATTCACTATTAACGGCATATTAATGTTTCTTACATGACAATGAGATAGAAATGATTTATGATGAAGATTCAGACTCAACTGAAACTTCTATTCAAATTGTAAAACTGAAAAAGGCTCTGTGTCAAGCTTGTCAGAAGTATCAAAGTTATAAACGACAATTAGAACGCAAAACAAAAAGTTTTGATTTTTTTCTTATGATCCAGGTTCACATAGAGGAATACAATGGAAGCACAAAACTATTACTAAGGCTTTAAATTATATATAGCTTGCGATCAGAAGGGAGAAGAATTACAAACTATGCCTACTACAGACTACTTGTAAATTAGTAGTTGTCATTAACCAATCTGCATGAGATATAAAGCTTATACTTAATAAATTAGTAATGAATATGAGATGTATTATATATCTTTTCCCTAAATCTGTAGTGCACTTTTGCAAATACATATTTCAACTTTAG
Organism: Chrysina gloriosa; assembly: GCA_038088585.1. Classification (NCBI taxonomy): domain Eukaryota; kingdom Metazoa; phylum Arthropoda; class Insecta; order Coleoptera; family Scarabaeidae; genus Chrysina; species Chrysina gloriosa. The sequence goes on from CM076089.1 coordinate 58,519,028, forward strand.
ATTTTTTTACTTCATTTGTTTATTAAACCCTTAATTCTTAACCTTGGATTAAAAGTGCAACAGATAAAATTACCTCATTGGTAACTACCATATCCATACCAAATTTTAAATCGCCGCCTATTTTGGACCCGAAATGGATGTAGGGTTTGTTTTCTTAGAGAAGAGCACATTACGTCAGCGGCGCAATGAACCAAATTTGGTGTTCTGTAACCATGGCAACCGACTAGCGAAAGTCAATGAAACGTCACATTTCGCGCATATTTTCATGACGTAATGTGCTCTTTTATTAGTTTATATACCGCCATCTATCGGGCATTACGAAGCTGCTGACGTCACATCCAAAGTATAGCCTGTTGAGTCAGAATTCCTAGAAATAAGACACGGCATTGCTTGGAAATATCTATCGCGGCAGACCCCTAAGTCGAATGCAGTTTACTAAAAGAAATAACGTAACGGCCTTCTACCAATTCTGGCTCAATAAATATCGTAGCGGCTCTACATTACGTGTTTGAACCAAAGAAAATGGTTATCTTTGCGAATGCAGCCTCCATCGCCATCTACCGGACGCTATGGGCCTACAAGACGCCTACCGCTCCGACATCACGTCCGATTTTATATTCAGACTACATGTCCGAGCTGTCAACGTTACTTCCGGTAGATTACTAAAATGATAACACACACACACCTAGATTGCCCATACGACCGGTTCGACCGATCCGATGTACGTATTCCTCAACGTCCGACGGCAGGTCGAAGTTGATGACGTGCTTGACGTGCGGTATATCGAGACCGCGTGCCGCCACTGACGTCGCGACGAGGATCGGGGTGTTTCCGGAACGGAACTGACGTAGAGCGTCTTCGCGTTCGCGCTGCGTACGGTCGCCGTGAATGGAGGTGACAGGGTACCCTTCAACGTGTAGGAAATCTTCGAGCGAATCGGCGCCTTTCTTTGTCTCGACGAAGACGAGCGTCAAGTGTTCAGCCGACGGTTGCGTCAGGTCGGACGCGTTCAGCAAGTCCAACAGGAACGAACGTTTGTCGTGCTCTTCCACCCAAAATACCTACGGAAAATAAAAAAAAGAAAATTAATAACAGCCGAAAATCGAAACTCCCATTAATTGCTCGAATTTGTTAAAAGTAAATGTAATTTCTTAAATTTCGCGCAATACAAATCCACCATTTTGTACTTTGTCGGGGTTTAGCTAGAATACTAAGATTTTGTTAATTCTTCTTCTTCTGAAGTACTGTATGATGAATGAAAATATCTGTATAATTATTTTACTTTCTCGATTAAAACAATTTCGGTAATGAATCGGATATGTATTTTTTAGAAGTTTTTACTGTAACAACTTGTGCCTACAGCTAACGCTCGATATAGGAAAGATTGCGCTAATGTGATCACAAAATTCGTAGTATACGATTATACGAAACGCTCGATAACGGAAAAGTATTGTAAGTTCGATAGCTCCACAACGTAAACAGCACGTAATTTCCGATCATCTACGAATAACTTCAAGCATTACAAATGCGTTACAAGTTACCTTTGAAAAGTACACCAAAAGACCACAATAGATCTAGAAAGGTCGCAATGGAACAGGCATTATTGCCACCTCAAGTAATCTAATCTTATCTTATACCTATGAAAAGCCGAGTTTGATCAATCTCAATTATCCAATTATGTAGGGGAGTTCCTGATTTATGCAGCATATATCCATATTTGAAATTAATCGTGTACATTCCCGCGATAACCTATTGCTATAGCAAACACAGATGCTTTTAGTTGCGTCTACATACATATGTAGTTTTGACTTTGCAAAAGTAGTAATAATTATCACTTTGTTGGCTGAGATTCGTTCTTTAATACAGGATTATAAAACGCTATTTTGATTTATTGTTAGCCTTAGAGTTTAAGAAACGTTGTTCAAATATTTTTTGTATTTTATTTTGGCGTATTAAAGGTTTCTTTTAATAATTTTCTTGTTAATAATCACCTTTGGTAATGTAAATATTTCGATAATGTGAAATACCCTTGGTCTGAATTAGTTCACGTTATCGAGCGTCTGCTGTACTTGTTCAGAATCAAGTATACGAGTAAGACCACCATATCTACTTAAAAAAACATAGCTGAAGACGATGCATTGAAACAGTGGATCCCGTTTTCCCCGTCAGCTGTATGTATATATTTGTATACTAATTTTTGTTGTTACAAATAAAAACTATTTTTATTTTTTTATGCTTATTGGAATTATAGCACCGTCTAGATAATAAATGACGAAGAATTTTAAATTTCATATCCTTATCTCAAATTTGCCGGGCTTTTACTAATTTGTAGTATGTTAAACTGTCTGTTGCACTTATTGGTATAAATTTATGGGGAGAGGCTTAGCTATTTCTGTTGAATGAACAGAGTATAACGTACAACGACGATTGCATACCTTCTGAGTAATATTTTCGGACGTGGAGCCGACCCTTCCGACAGCGAGGAAAATATAATTATCAAGGAAATCGCGCGCCAACATTTGAATGGGGGAGGGGAAAGTGGCGGAGAACATGAGAGTCTGTCTATCGCCGGTTCTCGGCATCGGTTCCTTCTCGAGGATGCTGCGAATTTGCACCTCGAAACCCATATCCAACATGCGATCGGCTTCGTCCAGCACTAAGTACTTGCAATGATCCAAACCTATTTTGCCGCGTTCGATCATATCCAAGAGACGACCGGGGGTCGCGACCAATAAATGACAGCCGCGATCCAAATCTTTCATCTGATCGCTGACGTTGGCGCCGCCGTAGACGACGCACGGCCTAACCTTGGAACGGTAGGCAAACTTCCTGCTCTCATCGTAGATCTGCGTGGCCAATTCGCGCGTGGGAGCCAATACCAGACCGAGCGGGAACTGCTTGCGACGGTAGCGCGTAGTGTTCGGCGGTCCGTGCTCGTACATTTGATTTAAAATCGGAACTAGAAAAGCGGCAGTCTTGCCAGAGCCAGTTTGAGCGCATGCCATCACGTCGCGTTTGCTCAATATTATTGGAATGGCGTATTTTTGTACTGGAGTGGGTGTATCGTACCTAGCCAAGCTTATGTTATTACTGATTATCTCTGTCAGCTGTACTTCCTCAAACTAAAACAACAGAAAAAAAGAAGGAAAACAATTAGACGAGGTAAATTAATCTTTAACGGGAGACTTACAGATGTAATGTGACACGGGACTTTGTCGCCGGTTGCCTCAACAGGAATATCTTCGTATTTGCTGAAATTAATGCCAGTATTGCCAGATCCAAATAGTTCGAGTTCGAGACGTTCGTCGCGCGGCAACAGGACGGTCCAATCGTTGTCGTTCCTGCGTTCTCGGCCGCCATCGTTCCATCGCGAGTTGTTCTCGCGTCTGCTGCCTCCGTCGTCCCATCGGTTGTTCTCTCGTGGTTTTTCCGGTTCCTGCCAGCGATCATTACGCGGCATGTCACGCTCCCGGTCTGGGTAGCGATTGCCTCCGCTTCCGCCGCCGCCGCCTCCGCCGCGATTCCAATTGTCTCGGCTATCGAACGCGTCACCATTTTGATAATGATCGCGCCTGTTTCTAGACAAAAACAATGGAATGGATTAATAAAAATGAAAAAGATGTAATGTTTCGAGAAAATAAAAACGAAAATGTTAGGCCAGTAACTTTGTAACGAAAATGGCAAATATCTACATGAGATATAGTAATTTTCTCGATATTATAATTAGTTGAAGGGGTGTATTCTGAGTAGTGATGGGAAAATCGTTCTTTCGAAATAACAGTTCCAACCGTTATCGTTATTTTGAAATAACGGTTGCAATATAACAGGTTATCGTTATTTCGTAGTCGACAGTTCTATTCGATAACGCATCATGATTCCACATGGTACATAGCAAATGTTATCAATAAAATAAATCGCGGTCTGCCTAGCTGAGTCAGTGTTTACGTCTGGATCACGTTCGAGTCTTAAAAAGTCTCCGTCGCCTAGGCTTGATCTGAAATATATTTTGCTTTTTCCCGACAGTATTATTGATTTTTGAGCGTGAAAACCATTTATCATCTGAAAAGGTGAAGGAGATCCTATTTATAAATATAAATCAGAATTAGTGATAACAACATTGTCATTTTTGACATTTATTTATATTCGAATATATACATATTTTGTATAACTAGTTGCACTTTATCTAGTAAGAATATTTTTTTATTTATAATTATAATTAGAATTGTTATTTTTTTCCATACAATATAACGGTTTTATTTGTAGTTTTTATAAATATTTTTTATATAACATCGTTTTTATTTTACATTTGATAATTTCAATGCATACAATTATTTAGAAAATATTTCCACAATAAAAGTCCGACTCAATTTTGACTACCGGCGTTATTACCATCCAAGAGACTATATAGGAACGTAATAAGTTATTTTTCTAGTGGAGTTGTAACGGTTATCCATGATAAACCGCGGCCTCGACCAGATAGTTATCACAGAACACCATCAGTTGTATTAGAACGCCTAAACTTCGTACACTGGAGACAATCCAAAAAGAACCGTTATTTCCCCAGCGAGATAACAGTTGCAACCGTTACTGACAAGGGAACACCAGGATTGTCCGACATGGATTTTGATGGGTGTTATATATGTTATAGAGGGATTTCCCCTGAGTACCTAGGTACGAGCTTTTATCCTAACGCGCTCCAGTTTTTAAAAAAATCGTCGAAAAAGAAGTTGAAGTTTCCAATTTAGCCTCTTATACCGTTAATTTTAAGTATTGTCCAAGTAAATGCCGTAGCGCATTGGGTAAGATCTAGCCTTCAACGCAGGGAGATGTGTGTTCAAACCCTGTCTGTGCCCTCTTTTTCCAATCTCTTTGTGCACAATATTAACAAATATATTTCATTTCATGTAAAATTATTCAAAAATAATATTTTTCGCCATGGTAATTTTCCGAATATTTGAAACTCAAAATACACACCATAACGTAGATTTTCCTCCACGTTATTTATTAATAAAATCACCATTGCAAATATTCGGAAAATTACCATGGCGAAAAATATTATTTTTGAATAATTTTACATGAAATGAAATATATTCGTTAATATTGTGCACAAAGAGATTGGAAAAAAAGGCTAAAAGGGAAACTTCAACATCTTTTTCGATGATTTTCTCAAAAACTAGGACGCGTTAGGACCAAAACTGGTACCTAGGTACTCAAGGGAGGTCCCTCTATAACATATATAAGACCCCTCAAAATCGGTGTCGGACAATCCTGGTGTTCCCCTTGAGTCCATAACGGTTCTAAAATAACCGGTAGTTCAATAACGACTCATCACTAATTCTGAGCATAAGTATAGATTTCAGTGGTTCGCCGAATGTCAGCAGAGTGACGCGTTTAATTCGATATCTCGAGAACGGTTCACTTTATACGAGAAATTATAGAAACCTTTTCCCTCATAAATTAGATTTCCTAACTTTTTATCCCAAACTTTTTTTTCTAGCATCAATACTTTTCGTCTTATTGCGTCAGAAAGGCGCGAGCTTCCCTATTTTCGCATTTTGTCGCCCGTATCTCCCTAACCGTTCACTTTTTTGAATTTCAGCCATTATTAAAGTTATATTATCTACAACTTAGGTCTGAAACCTTTTTCTCTACCAACAATACTTACCAATAAAAGATCGTATAATCTGGTAAATATAGGTCAACTTCATGCAACGACAGCGAAATAAAACATCTGTTTATTTTTCTGTAATAGTGAAAGAGACAGAGAAGCAAGACTCACTTGTCGATAATATGCTATTCACGGGCGGAGCTATTTCAATGAAACCATCTGCTTACATTGTGGAATACCCGAATACTAACTAAATGCCCGACTATTTTCCCTTACCTCTCAAATAAACGTCTACGAGGAACACAGTACCGTAATGTAAAAATGTAGGGGGTCAAAATTTTATTAATGAAGCAAAAACGTTTCGTATGATTTGCCGATTACGTTAACTACACCATACCAGTTTTTCCATATTAATAAATTAACCATTTTCACAGTTACACTCTGTATAGAGGTAAACTACTATGTATCTATTCACCCCACCCGTAGGAGTAATGCAATAATGCGCGTGAAGATTGCATGCACGTATGTGAGTCTGCATTTAGTATACGTGTCGTAACGTACGGATCAACTCTAAAATAGTTTCACTGGAAGTTCGAATATGATTCACAGTGTCAGGTGGGAATTGCATGCCACGAGAGTTAGGATAGATTCTCTGGTAAATATACTAAACTGATCGATAAGGGGAGGGGGAACAAAATAAAACACACTTAATACTCTTCCTAGACTTCCATAACCAGAGTAGCCAGCTGGCCCGAATCAGCAAAGAAATGTCCCGTGACGAGACACTCGAACCAGCGAACTCGTGAGTATCGCACCAAAACGCTATCGACTAGGCCACCAGTCCAGTTGGAAATCGTATTATATCTAGTGGATTTAACTGGTGGGTGAAACTTCAACATCGATTATCTCGGTAATTCATGAACGTTGCGTCGAACTACTCCAAGATATTCTTATTTAAGGTCCAAACTACACGTACCATAAATATGAAAAATTACAAAAATCCGATTACCTTACCTTCTCCTTGTAAGATGAAGTTTCACTGAAAGTTCGAACATGATTCACAGGGTCGTGTGGGAGTAAATATACTAAACTGGGCGATAAGGTGAGGGGAAACAAAAGAACAGGCTTAATACTCTCTAAACGGCGATTTTTATTTCGGGAGAAATTTCAAATCGCTCTGGCGCCTTTATTTACCGCTGGATCGCGTTCCAATAGATCTCCCTAGAAGCAGATTTTGATTAGGGATCAAATGGAATAAGAACGAATACGATATCGTTAATAATTTTCGTGCTAGAGCAAAATTATACCAATTTCGGGGATGTTTTTCAACTTTTGACGCGTTATATCTCCGAAACAGAAAGTCGCAGAGACCTGCGGTTTGTTTCACTTCAATTGGCTCCTTGAGCTCTTCGAACCCGCCTAAACTATCGCAACGATGCGATCACAAAAAGTTGTTAAAATTTGTATACCTCGAGGTAGAATTTTTTCGTCAAAAACATTTTTTGCGTCCGATCGCATTCAAAATATGTTTATCCGATAGAATCACTTCCACTACGGATAAAAAAGATTGAAATCAATGTTATTGATAACAATTCGCCTATTTTTTTATTATGTCAACAATAGTTAAAGGTTTATCTTGTCTGACTTATCATTTATTGTGCAATTTTTTTATTGAATAAACAACTTATTACTTATTTATGCTATATTTCATTCAAAACCGCGATTTTCATTTTGGGACAAAATTTCAAATTGCTCTCGCGCCGTTATTGACGGCCTGGGCGCGCTGGACTAGACCTTTCTCGAAGCAGTTTTTGACTAGGAATCCAATGAAAAGGGAATGAACGCGCTATCTGTTATAGTTTTCGCGCTAGAGCGAAATTATGTCAATTTTAAGAGTTTTTTTTCAACTTTAGGACCGCTATATGTATCTCCAAAACCGCAAGTCGCAAAGACCTACGGTATGTTCCAATTTAATTGGCTCATCGAGCACTTATTTGTCGAAGTCTTCGATGATTTAATCAGCATTAATAATAACCCCTATATATTTTGTTTGTGGAATGTAAATATCTGAAATTTGAACTTCCCTAAAAACTATAGTTCATGCGACTACTCGTGTCCCAAACAGAAGAAAGGCGTATCGCAGGGTAACACCGCGGTTGTTCCTCGATTTTATAAAAATTAAAATTTTCATAACTATCTTAAGCGACAACAAAAGAAATAAAGATTAAAACCATAAAAGAAACTTTCTTCTTCACGTCTTAGAAGCATAAGGGATGGTGAAAGAAAGAAAGAAAGAAAGAAAGAAAGAAAGAAAGAAAGAAAGAAAGAAAGAAAGAAAGAAAGAAAGAAAGAAAGAAAGAAAGAAAGAAAGAAGGAAAGCAAGAGAAAACAAAAGTAAGAAAGAAAAAGTTTAAAGCGCAAATATTTTCGTTTAGGATGAACGATGCCGGTCCGTTATCATTTCTAAAATTATTTGGATGACTCATTAAGGAAGTGCATGATGAAAACACACGGTGATTCATGATTGATGTCGGGTTATTAATAAAGCGATTAGAGATGTGCGTTGGTATAAATAATGAAAGCCGAAATATGTGTAACGAATAAAAAAGAAAGAAGTCCTTCCATGTATGTCTATCACAATGAAGAGGTTACCCTCTGAGGATGTGGGGGTTCTTGTCCGATCGCCGGAGTTTTTGCGGTACACAAGAATTCAAGACAATTCAACGAAGAAAGAAATCTTTAAAGACTACTGAAAATATAAAGAGAAAGTTGAATTAAAATTTCCAACGAATAACAACTTTGTCGCAAATATGATTAATAGGAAGGATTAATAGGAAGAGAAAAAGAATGTTGAAATTTTGGAATTTCATAATCATGCCGCTCGTAATAAAAGCAAACTTAAACAGCGACTTATCACGGTTCTTTTATACTTATATTAAGTATTAAAAGCTGATAACGCTGCGTCATTCTAAGGGTACGAATATGCCGAGTAGATCGCACATCACACATCGCACAATGGAAATATCTGTGTAAAAATGTTGTAAAATCAACTTCATAGAATGGAATTACCCTGTGCTTGATCCGAGCACAGCGCACATTTCACTTCATTCCGATGAAATTTCGGAAACAAACTCGTTTGTTTTTACATCGCTCGTATCGATGTGCGGCGTTCTCTGATTGATCATTCATAGTCATATTCATATCTTTATTGATTCGATTCTATAAGGTTGATTTTACATAGATATTTCCATTGTGCCATGTGTGATGTGCGATCTACTCGGCATGTTCGTACCCTAATAAATCACTATAGGAGACTAAGCGTTGGTAGTACAAACGATACTATTTGTCACAATATTCTAACAATCAGAAAGAGGTCGAGCTATTAACGATTATTAAATATAATATAATAAATCGCAACACTATATCACATGTTAAAGAGTACTGAAGACATAACCAAAAACTTGGATGGAATAAATTTGATGTACATGAAAGAAATAGAAAATTGAAGGCAAAAGTTATATAAAATAAATAAAATAATCCTTATTTTAACCACAGTCTACTTATTCCTATTTGGAAGAAAATGTTGTAAATTGTATATCTGAAAAATTTTGAATTTCAACATTTTTTTTCTGACCCATGTAAATTTCTGACCTAAATAAATAAGTCTACCATTCTATTAACTGTAACGCTAAATAATTTCATTATTATCCAAGCAAATGTACTATCGGATGATGATTTAAATTATTTCGAGCATCTTTTGACACCTTTCAATTTTGACTTATCGACGATGTTTTGCACTAACAAGTATGTAGTAGTATAGGAATCTTCAAAATCAAATGGCAATTGCTATGATCAGTGGTTTGATGGGTAACGATAATCACTACGGCTTGATGTGCTCTACGACCTAGCCTCTCTACAACCTCACTCAGTTTAGACCGTTAACCTGCTTTTTAATTAGCAGCCGAAGGCAAACCGCTGGCACTAATTTGCGAAATTTTAGAAGTCGTTTCCACAAGTCAATTTTTTTAGTGCATTACTTTTAGACAGGAGTTTCAAATTCGTTTATAGCTTCGAACCAGACTGCGCCATCATATTACAGATCTCATAAATCCAATACCAGCAGTTTAATGATGGATCAGAAATGATAATGCGAGCAGCTTAAGTTTAAGGTAAAAATTATAAAATTTACCTTCATTAATTCAGGCTTTCGAGGACTAATGGTATAACATTCAACATCATGAGATAGATAGACTTTTACTAATGTATTATGACCAGTTTCACAATAAAATTAAAGTGACTTTAAATCGAAAAGTCAACTTTAACCTTACAAATTTAAATTAAAAGCAGGCTTAAGCCTTCCTTGTAGTAACAACTCCCGATTTTGTCTTTTCAACATTTAAAGTTGTTTTTAACTTATGTTTCAAACGTCAATCAAACGTGTCATTTGTCACTCAACAATAGGGCGCTCCTTCTCCATTTCTTCATCCAGCAATAATTCCTCTTCCTTTCTAAAATTCTTGCTTTTCTATTATTGGTCATATTTCTTAATTAATCAGATTCGACAAACGAGTGCAGGATACTTTGTGTAAACTGGACTGACGCTGTCACTCCTCGGAATTTTATGGAGACAAGCAATGGACAGCGTCAGTCTGGTTTACACTATTTAAAAATAACTTATCATTAGAGTTGCTCAATTTGCGCCTATAGTACTACAACTATCAGAAATGACTGTACTAAAATAGCAGCAGTGCACTATACGAATACAGATGGCTTCATACTATACATTATGTAATATGTATTCGTATAATGTAATGTTGCTATTCTAGTACAGCAGTTTCTGATAGTTGTAGCACTGTTGGCGCAAATTGAGCAACTGTACTTATCATGCCTTAAGCCTCATTTGCATGATGATAGTACACTCATGACATTGGCCTCGATAGTCAGGTCATAAAAGTGTGGTGTCTACACAGTTATGAAGTATTGTCAGTAGTGATAGTAGTAATATAGCCGACACTGAGCTAATTGCAGCGGTAGCCGCTGTCGTGGGTAAAACTATTAAAATCAAACGTACAAAAAGCAAGAAAACTAAAAAAATGTGAGAGAAAGTGGATCCAAAGAAGAAATGCACTAGGCGATTCCCAAAGATCAATAGGGGAACTTGCTGTAGTAGATCCAAGACTAGTTTGAGTTTTTAAACATCACTAGAGCCTGTTCCGGCCTTAATTTTCTGATGAAGCTCTTTAATTGATGACAATCCTGATAATAGTAGCAAAATTTCTTCGGCATTGTCTCTTTTTACTCTATTCTGAAATTTTGCAGTCTTTTTTCCATGAACATAAAAATCTTTCATATTCATCCAAGAACTTCAGTATGTCAAACCAGTCCGCCATTTTAAAAGCTACACAACAAGAACTGAAGAAAGAGAAGAGCGAACTATCCCATTGGATATTTGCAGTATTTACAGTGAAAGTAGGCCTGATAGTTCCTTTAGTGTCCCTACAATACTCTCAACGAGATAGTGTGAGAGCGCCGTCGTGACAGTACGGTAACGACTTGCAAGTTGTTTATACAGAGGCAGTTGTTTTGATTACTACTATCATAAAAACTATCACCGTAAAAATGAGGCTTTAGTTATAATGCAATACAAAATACAAAGAAATCGGCTTTAGTTAAAAATGACTATCATGTAGCTATCGTTGCCTTTATGAAACGCATCAACTTTACTCTGCTTTATAGTTAACTTCAACTTAAAGTAGATTTTAGTTAAAGGCACTTCAAAATACATACGATGGAACAGGCTGTTAGAAGGTAAAATAGTAAGAACAAGTTATAGTCCATTCGTTGGTTTTAAATTGGCATCTATCAAAACTATAGGAATACCTTCGCTGTCACACATAATCACTTAAAGGTGTTTTTCGAGCAACAATACCCGATGTCATCAATGTAATCGGAATGATACTCACCTAGTATTAAAGCTGGAGAAATCGCCTTGCCGATCGCTACGAGTATCACGTCCACGGTTGCTAAACCCACTATTTCTTGTACTGCCGCTTCGAGTATCACCACGATCTCTTTCCGTCGCGTTGCTCTGCTCGGGCTGATTTTGTAACTTGTTCCGCAAATGAGGCGGTATGTACCTGCTGACGCTGCTAGAGCTCTGCAAGTCCAGACCAGCAAACTAGAAATAAGTGCATATATATGTACGTCCACCGTCGCAAATAGTAACGTTTAACAAAATAAATGGCGAAAGTGACCGTGACAACGTCGTCGTGTTGTCGTGTCGTCGTCTTCGACGACGACGTAGGAGGCGTCGATCGAAAGCTCGAGCTATTCGAAAAGCGATCGATAACAGCACTGAATGCCTCTCCACCGACCTCCATTGTCGAGCGCATTTCGGATCGTTAAAAACGTGGACAGACGTCCCGGACTCGCGAAAACTGGCACGCTTACCTGCTGCTCTAGACCTGTTCCATTGTGGTTGGGTGCATTACTCATATTACTACAAATCCGAACTTGGATTGGAACTTTTTCACTCTCGACGTTTATCAATCCCAAAATGCAATCGGACGTCTTTGGCAAAAGCACAAAAGGCGTCAATTTACGACGAAACGGGGTATCGAACACGCAAGTCTAACAAAAATGGCAGTCTTCGGCGATTAGTTCGTACACAATCCGGTAGGTGCGAGCGCCTGGATTACGAATTTTTTTATTTCGGTGTTTTCTTGTGGGCCTTTCGGAATTTCAACTGAAATTTTACGGGAATGATGAATGAGAAAATGTCATTTGTAAATTTTCGTACGGATGTGACAAACGATATCGTTCATGCTTGATTCTATTTTCGATCGACGAAAAATGACAACCGACGACGGGTCCTAGTAACACGTTCGTATACAATGCGCTCCAAAATAAAATCGTATACCCACGTTAACTGGCCTACGTACACTTCCATTAAAGAAATTCTGAACATTTACAAACCAATCTTTACCTATACTACACCTCAAATATAACAGGAATAATTCAAACAACACCGCCATTAACTTCGCTCACTGATTGGATGATTGAATAAATAGCCAATCACAATCCGAGATTTCGGCGGGAATTATTTGAATTAACGTAGTCCTATTTAAATGAAATATACATGATGTTCGAGAACATATCAAAAATCCAGTTACAATCGATCTAAATTGATGTTTAATGAAGTAAATTATATACCTACTGTACCTTAAACTTTCGACAAAAGCAAACATTGCGGAACGGAAATTTGAAATTATATATAAGGTGATTGAAAAGAATTATACCGCAACTGCGCCTTAAATTTTCGACAAGAAACCCTACAATGTCGATTAAAATATATAGAAAGTTTAATAAGAGCATCGGTCATTTACCTATGTTACACGTCGTATAACTCAAAAATAATTCATTCTTTATTTTAAATACGCGCTCGAATGATTTTTTTTTATATTTTATCCAACATCTGTGTGTTATATTCTGTTGAAGGAAAGTAATTTTAAAATTCATTTCTACAATTTCGTTGCTTTCGGTACTACCTGAAAAGTACGTTTTAATATATTTCTCCCTGATACTACTGCGACCTTGTACCTCCAGGAAATAGAAATGGTGCAAACCTCTTCGTACACGTGACCATCCTCACTTTCTATTTAATCTGCCCGTTAATTAACCCCTCGCGCCCTTCAGCTCGATTTAAAAACGAATCGTGCCAATTTTTACTCACTCGAACCACACACACAGGGCCACCACTAAGTACACACTCACTTGACTCACCGTCAAGTACACACGCTTAGCGCCTCTAAATAAGTACTATACAATTACTACCACCGGAGCCACCGTCACCGCCATTTTGTTGTCCATTAAAATCTACAACATATATTGCATACAAGTGCCCACATTCGCTTTGAAGTGCTATCTTCAAGCTAAGATACCACGCTGTAAGTCACCTCCTATTGTTCTAATTAGCCTGGACAAACAGCGGTAACAGCGTACAATTACGAAATAAGTTGCGACAGCAATGCCGACTCCCCCACTCTAGTCAGTACGCTGTATGCGAGTAGTTCTGTACATATGTAGACTGTCGTAACTAATTTCGTAATTACCGCTGTTTGCCCAGAGTAATTCCAATTTATCTCATCTATTTGTCCTTATCATTACTCGACACCACGTACATATTTCATATACAAAACGTACTTTTACGTTTTTTACATTTGCTTTAAGCATTGAACTAATTAATTAATATTATTAATACACGTCCTCAAAGGACAGTGTTTATTTTATTTAATCAATCAAATAAATCCATATTTTATTTTGGTTTATCTTAACCCTTTTGCATAGTGCTCCTCCACGTTCACCTTCTAGTAAATTACTTATTAATGTTAGTGCGTAAAGGGAGGTGTCTTGCTTGCGGGTCAATTAATCAATTCTCATTATTTCTTACGATTAACAATCGTTCTTAATTACAGAATCCCATATAAATATAAAGAATTTCAGTTATAAGGGGGCTATCTAGAATGTTACTTATTTACGGTTTGGGCTGACATGGCAAGGGGCGGAGCTAGCGGCGTTGACTTCGAATCTGGGCGTTCCCTCACTCAGGGCGCATCCAGCTGCGGTAGCCTGAGGCTCGTGTTGCTTGTGGTTACTAAACTGTGCGTATTACAAAAGAAAATCCGGCCAGTTGTGAAACGCAGGCTTTTATTAGCAGAGAACGACAATCCAATTGAAATTCATCGGAAACTTTGTAGTGTATGGAAACAATGTAATGAGCAAAGGTGGAGTAAGGCAGTAGTGCATTATGTTTAAAAATGGCCATAGTAATGTTTACGATGAAGAGCGAAGCGCAACGGTAGATGGCGGATATTTTCGAACAACGTTGTGCAATCAAATTCTACACAAAACTTTACAAAAAGCTGCCGAAACTCATGAATTGCTTAACCAAGCCTACGGGGAGTCTGTTCTACCGTGTGCGCATGTTACAAAGAGTGCGAAGAAGTTTAATGAGAGCCAGGAAGCGGTGGCTAATGATCCCAGCTCTGGACGACCATCAACAAGCCAAACCTTTTAGTTCCCGAGGATCAAGACTATACGCAAAAGACTCCATTTTGACCGCATTCAGGCTATCTAAGCGGGCGTGACTACAGTTTAAAGAAGGTTCCCGACAAGGCCTTCGAAGGGACGTACCGGGAATGGGAGACTGGGTGGAAAAGAATGTTTAGATGCTCAGGGAGAGTACTTTGAAAGTTACTAACACTTTGCATATAACACATATTATCAATAAATATTTTAAAATGACTTTTGGGACGCACCTGTATATTTATCTGTACTTCGCTTCAAATGCGAAATCTCTAATTCAATTGCTCCCGCCATTAGGTTCGCTCGATAATTGGACAATTTAACAGCCAATCACCATCCGAGATTTCAGCGGGAATTATTTGAATTAATCTGTTTTTTTTGTAAAAAATAAGGTATGTGGACGCTATCTTATTATCTACCCGCCAGTGTATAAATTAAAAATTTATTTAACAAATATCAGAAACTATAAAATATTACTATTATTTATAACGCTATCTTTAAAACTAAAAAGCTAGTACATTGTACATTTCTCCCCGGATTAAAAATAAATTAAACATCATTGGATTCGGATTCGTAGTCTTCAGCGTCATTTTCTAAAATAGGTTCTTCCTGGTGATGGCTACCTTTCGATGATATGAAGGGCGCGAACATCTCACCTAAATTGATCTTATTGAATCCGGACCGATTTAAAATTCTTTCCACCGTCTTGCGTAAGCAATCGTAGCCGTATTCTAAATTTGCATCGACATGTAATCCTAACAAAAAAACATGTATGTATAAGGTAATGTGTAAAGCGATAACGACGAGTAGATATTTTGGTATTTTTATATATGTATATATACATAAAGAGAATAATCGAACTGCCAATTTTAATATTCCAGACAACTATAATTTTTAAAAGGCCAATAAATAACGCACGTTGCAAATTTCCAAGTTTCAATACGTAACAAAAGTAGATAGTGCGATCTCTTTCGGACCTATAAGATATTGCGGGAAGAAAGACGATGAATGTTTTTCTTTTATTAATATATAACAAAAATTGATGGAGCTCTCTCCCTCCAACGATATATCACGAGTCGGCTCGTATTTTTCAGAATTTTAAAATATTTTAATTTTCCTAAATTTCAATTTTAACATTCAATTTTTAGAATCCTCAAAATCTGGAGGGTGGCTAAACGATCATGTACGAATGGTCTTAATCGATAAAAAGAAAACTAAATTTTTAGAAAATATTTCAGATCTTAAAACTGATATCAAAAACAAACAAAAAAAACTGAAAATCTAGGGAATATTAAAACTAAAAATTTTTGAAAAACTGCAAACATTTAATAGTCTTGCAATATTCTAAAAGTTTTGAGAAATGTACTTTCCAAAAGAAAATTTAAATTATTTCAACAAGCTTTTAAAATACATATTTCATGTTTTCTAAAATTCAATTTTTCTTTTTAGAATCTTTAAAATTTGAAGGGTGGCTATACGATAGTGTACGAAGTGTTCGATGTGCGCAACCCCTCGACATTCAGCGGTCTTAAACGGTAAAATGTAAACTTTAGAAAATATTTCTTCTTCTTCTTCTCGTCAATCCTTATGCCTTTCATCGTCGGATTAGAAAATATTTCTGATCTTAAAACTGACATCGAAAAACAAAAGGAAAACTGAATGTCTGGAAAATATTAAAACTAAAATTTTTTGAAAAACTGGAAAAATTTCATAGTCCGGCAATATTCGAAAAGTTTTGAGAAATGTAAGTTCCAAAAAATAATTAAATTTCAACAAACTTCGGTATTCAACATGAAAATGTCGAGAAACCTTTATGACCATTGAATTTGTTTTAAACATAATTTTGAGAAATTATGAAAAATTAGAAATTTAAAACATTCTGAAAACTTGTAACCCATAAAAATTTTGCAATTTCGAATGGTTCCCAAAATGTTAATGTATATTAATCTTCAAAGATTTTGAAATAATAAAATTAAAAAGAAAATTCAAACATTTTAAAAGTTTGACAACCGTTAATAAGGTTTTGATAGTATGTAAATGCTTTTGAGAAATTTCTAAATTTAAAAATGTTGATACAATTTTGAAAAGATTTAGAAACTTTGGTAGATGTAAAATTATTAAAATAATACTAAAAATGCACTGTCAGTATGTAATTTATACACACCGCCATCTACCGATAGAAACTTATATATATTTGACGTTCGAATGAAGATTCCTCTCCAAATCGAAATAATTTACCTCGGCGAGGATAAATAACTAAGAAAAATAAAAATCTTCATAACTTACTTTTGGTACCTTTGCTCGTCCTGAATAAATTTTGAAAAACGCCAACTGCGTGTGCAAATCCTTGGCCGTATACTTCAAGTACATGATGCTCTCCTTGCACGAGCGACAAAGCGAATATTTTCCGACCAGATTCACCGTGACGAAACTATCGTCGTTGAGACAGGCGGGATCCTCGCACCTCATTTCGAACTTGTAAAACTTTTTCACGTAACGATGCATCGTTAACGTCAATTCGTTGGCGACGTACGTCAAATATTCGACGGGTCTGACGTCGCACTGCGCGTTGGAACATTTACTCAAAAAGTCGCCCCGTCGTACGCCGGGGTGCTAACCGTGTTTTGAGCTTTGCACGAATAACAATGAAAACGAACGGATCGCAATTTCTATATTTGAGCGTATCGTTGTATTGGATATCTTCCGATTCAGTTTTCTCTTTGGGTTTTTTCAAAGTAGACGGGTCCATTCCGAGCCACGTCGCGATCTGATACCCGTCCAATCCCGGAATGGGCTCGCACAAACGCGATATCACCGGATAAATTTGCTGGGATAAATAGTACTTGACGTCGATCTTGAGCGTGTCGGAATTTTTTAATTCCTCGACGTGATAGGCCCGTTGCGTCGCCGGGGTGTCAGTACCGTTATCGCAGATGATGTAATGGACGGTATCGCCGTTCTGCAACTGTTTCCCGCCCTTGAGGTTGTATCTCAAGGCCACTTGGACGTGGGGAAGGATATTTTTATCGGAGTACTCTTTAGGGTTCTTCGTCAGTTGTTTCGTGATCATCAATAAGGACGACGGGACGGCGTACGATTCCAAATCATCTTTGACCTTCGACAGGTGATTCTGTACGTTCTCGATTTTTTCCTCCAAATTATCCGAACTCAGGATATAATTTAGGACGGCCTTGCCGCATTCCGCCGATAATTGCGACCAGTCCCTTCGAACGATGTCCAATCCTTTGTGTTCTTGCACCAGCTTCACGTCGCCCGATTTCGATTTCGATAGGGTTACCGCCGCATATTTCTTCTTTTTCAGTAATAGTAAATATTTGAAAACTCCGTCGACGTCCAGCTCGACCTGCCGATATAATTTGTTGATTTCCTGTTTGATCTTCGACCCGATTTTCAACACTTCGTCGTATTCCAAACAATTCGTGTTTATCATGATGCTGTCGGTGTCGCCGTAGATCACTTCGAACGACATTTTCTCAACGGCGTCTTTGGTGTTCGTCAGGATTTCCCGCCCGGTTTGCGTGATGAACGCCGCGAGATTTTTGGCGAAAAATCGCGAATTCGAGAAGCCGAGACAACCGTACATGCTGTTCGCGGTTAGTTTCAGCGCCATCTGGCGGATGTTGTATTGCATATACAATTCGCTAGAGGCGTCGACGTTGCTCATCAATTTCTTCACCTCTCTCCGACTCTCGACTAATTTTCGTATTTCCGTGGGTAAAATCCCGGTCGCCTTGTTCTTGTCGGTGACGAAACCGCAAGATTCGTTCTCCCCTGGAGCATCGTCGTGAAACAGACGTTATATTCCTGTATAATGCTGGGATACAACGAGTTAAAATCCATCAACAGGATCAACTTGTCGTAAAATCCGACTTTCGGGTCCAACACCAATCCGCCGGAATACGTCGGTTTCTTGCGCTTTTTCGATTTTTCGATTTCGCCCGATTCCGAGTTTTTCCGGCCGTAACTCTTATCGGGAACCAAATAATCCTTCTCGGAAAATGCATGTAACAAGAGATACTCGTTCCGTTCCGATCTCCCACCTAATAAAGTCCTCGACATAACGTTTCCGGCGATATTCGTAATCTGCAACGCCAAAGGTATGACGTTCAGTTCGTACAACATCTGCAAAATATACGCCGTATCCTGCATCGTCATCGTCACCAACTTCAATATATCCGTCGAACGTTGATACATCCTCGGCACGTCTTCCGGTTCCAAATCGATTCGTTGCCCCTCATTCATTTTCAATACGCTCCGACATAAGGTATCCAGATCGAAAGATCTCGATCTGATCAGTTCCTTGGCGGAAATTTTAATATCGCAGACTAATCGACCGCAGAATAGTTCGCGTTCGAAACGTCCCTTTTGAGGGAGCTCGGCGCGTTTCAGTCGACTCAATTTGCTGAAGGAATTGACGTTGCAATGCCGCAGACGGGAACATAGTAAATCGAGTTGGTAGCCTTGCATGTCGTGTCCGACGATGAGGTCGGGATCGATGTTGGAGAATTGCATGATGAAATAGTTGAGGAGGGCTTTCTCGTTGTCCATTCGTTGGATGCGGGTGCCTTTGTAGGCGTTCAGGGCGTTGTGGATGTCCTGCGGGAGTCTCATACCATCAGGTCGAGCCAAAACTGCAAAAGAAATGTGTGTAAATAAACAGGATACATTTTCTATCCATTTTTCTTCTTCTTGGCCTTTTGTCGAGTGACGAATGCGTCTAATTCCGCCCCCCAAATAGAGTTGTAGTGGTGATCGTTGCCCAACGACGAGTTGTTTGAAGCAACTATTGCTTGTCTTTCAAGAGCTAGATTGATGCCATGGTAGAAATACAATAAGTATGCCGTTATAGATTCGAAAATGCGTTCAACGTGCGCGTATTATCCAAGGCGTGTCATCAAGGCGCCATTTTGAATTATTTACTGCTGTTGCTACACCGCCTTAGTATTATTTGTTGAAGATATTTATGTTAATTCATTATTATCATTTTTTGGGACTTTTAATAAATTTGTGAACATCGTGCCCAATATTTTTTCTAAGAAACTAAATTATAATGTCGCATTTCAGATATTAATGCAACAATTTCACGTTTTTCTTTTAATTCTGTTAGTATATTAATTAGTAACTCCTTTGTCATGCAAGATATGAAACCTGAAATTTATATTATTTTATTATTTCGGCAAAACAATATTTAAATAAACGGGTACAATCATAAGTATTTTTTAAATAATGATTTTGGTACAATTGCCGCTGTAACAAAATATGTAGACACATATAACACATGCAAATAAGCGCAATTGTTTGTTGATACATACAGTTATATTTCACTGACGAAGGTTGTACGAAAACATGAATTATATATAAATATGGATACTTGTATATATTTATAAGAGTATACCGTTGGTATGGTAAATTCACTAAAGTACAAATCTCTTATTGCCTATAAACGTACCTTACTTACTTATATCCCAATTTTATTCTGTTCGTATTTGCACTATATTTTATGCGAACGACTGTACTACTATGCATTCGATTTATGTCACTGACTGTACCACAAATATCCAATGCGCTCATCAGAAGATGCGCAATTGCATTACCAGCAACAAAATAAAAAAATCTAAACATGTTTACTAATGTCGAATTTCCCAAACAAACCGAAAAATTGAGTATAATTTATTACTTTGGAGTTGAAAAGGAAAATTGATAACAATTGATGTGTCGGGAACTTTCGATTTTCCCAAAATTTTTGAAATATCCATTCAGTAATTTCGAAAGTTATTTCATAACTTACCACAAAAGTGTTGTTGAAATGGGGGTTTCGGCACCTGCTTATCGATGCAATATTTGTTTTGCACCAAGCACGAAAGCATCACGATCTCGTTCTTAACTCCAAACTTGCTGTGCCCGATGACAGTCCTCAAATTGAGCGTCGCCACCACAATGGGCGGCGGGGGTAGTATCTTGGTCGATTCGTGGATGCGCAAGCTACTCACTTTAGCACAGTTCACCTCTAACTTGCACCAACTAACAGGATTCGTCACCGGTTCCGGATTAAGGACCTCCATCCAGCACGGTCCTTTAATTTTCCTTTCGAGGAGTATGATTTCTAAGTAACTGGTGTTCAATCCGAATATTTTTGCGTACGTTTCTCCGGATTGGAGCTCTGGCGGAATGGCAGGTGATTTAGCCTAAAATTTTTTGAGTTTTAACATTTTGAAATCGTTGTATTATAAGTATCAAATCCACTTGATCTTATTCGATTTTGCATTACACGGTTCAACAAAATTGGATTTCTTTTGGGGATCATCATCATTTCTTGTAGATTTCTTCATGGAATTGCTTTAGCACGTCCAGGTTTCAAGATATCCTAAGCTCAAAGTAGCAAAAAGACAGTTTTTGGTGATATCTAAGGTTATATTGTAAGTATAGCAAATTTTTCGCTCATTTCTGCTTATGCTATCATTTAGTATGCTAATATCATATAGTTTTGTTAGATTCCTGATAATTACCAGGAAATTTTAGAAAAGCTTGGCCAAGAATGTTTAATGCTTATGAAATACTATTACAGTGAAATTGGTAAATCTCGAGCAAAGAAAAAAAAATCGAAGCAATCGAAAACGGATTTTGAAGGGAAAAAGTAGTACTAAATAGTCGAATATGCAGAAACGGGCAAAAAAGTTCGCTGTTCCTATAACATAACCTCAAATATCACCGAAAAAGGTCGTTTTAACTTTGAGATAAGGATATCTCAAAATCTCGACGCGCTAGAACAATTCTGACGCCGGATTTGGATTCAGCATTAAAAGTTGTATAAGAAATAATATGTCGAGACACAGGTGACAAAACTTTGTCGAATCGCATAATCTTAAATAAATCGATACGTACCAGATATCTCACTTCCAAATATTCAGAATGGGTCGGAACATCCGGTTCGAATACATAATTCTTCTCCGTCTTTTTCGATTTGAAATTACCCAATTTCAAGACGCTGCAGACATTGTTATTAAATTCGTGATACACATCCAGTAAAGTCACCGGTTTGAAGAATCGGATCGGTGCTAAAACACACGCGTATACAAGAAAAAGATCAATTCGGGCGCACACACACACACGTCGCAACACTTACAAATTGTCTCGGTAACAAAAATATCTTCCGTTCGATATTCCTAACGGCAACGCAACAACTCACGTACGATTTGGTCGATTCACAGTAAGTTTTCCCGAAGAAAAATACCACGCCTGGTTGAGTTTTTCGATCTTCGAAGGCGTCCCACCAAAAGAATTTAAATATTTTGTTACCGTCGTTGTTAACGATAAGGGGTAAATCAGATGAATCTATTTCAATTTCGCTGGATATATCTTCGTTTTTCCCACCTTCAAGTAACGTGTTCCAACCGTTTAGTAGCTGTTCCTCAGTGATTTCAATATTTTCTCGTGGTGTATCGAAATCATCAATGTTCGTCATATCGAAATCGTCATCTAGGAGCATGCCATCAGTGTAAATGGTGGTGGATTCATCTGCGTCCGTATTAGACTTCTCTGTTCTTCTCAAGACATCTTCAGGTTTAAATATTTGCTTCTTCTCCTCAACAGCTTTTAGGATGTTTTCAGGTTTAAATATCTGTTTCGGCTCAGCTGAAATACCTTTGTTATTATGATTTAACGGTCTTAGATCTTCAGCTTCAGGTTCTATAACTGTTTGGTTTTCGACAGGTGGAGAAATATGTCCGTTTCCATTTATTTCTTTTCCATCATCGCCTGATCTATCAACTATTTTTCGCATCGTTTTCACCTTCGCAGGTTTCTTGATTTGAAACGATTTCATATAATTCCTCGCAGCCTCCTTTTCGGCATCCAAGAGATTATTTGCCGTCTTCGGGTATTTATTCGGCTGTCCATCCTCAGGTTGCACCTCGTCAATTTCCTGTATCAGCTCGGATAGGATATCATCGTTCTCAATCTTCGTTTCCTAAGCCATAAAATACAAAAAATAAACAAAGTAAATTGAGAGATGAGGACATGGTAATGGTAGCGGGCTAACTCCCCGTGGGAAAGCATTACTTGCAAAGTACATCACTTGCACACCCATTTCGTTCTCTTTCATTCCCTTATGGACTCGTAGAGTGTGAAGGAGGTTGGACGCTCCGAGTCGTAGCAATTTTAAGCGAAAACAAAAGAAAAATCATGATCATCATTATCTTTTACCCTTTCCACCTTTCGATGTAAGGGACAAAAGTAAAAATAAAGCAAAAATTATAACGACGCATTAGAAAAGGAAGAAACGGCATATAAATTAGGCAAAAATAGGCTTTACTAGCGATAAACGAATACGAGTCTAAACAACTCAAATTGAAATGTTGACCTTTGACATTACATTCGGACTCCCTACCACGTCACCACACTGGTTCTATAGTAGCAAATATATAATAATACATATAATAACATTATTACCTCGACTTTCTTCGATGACATATTTGAAAGCATGAATTGTATATTTCCTTTAGCTGCGCCCTCCGAAACGGCCTTTCGCTTCTTCGATTGGGTCTTGGAGTTCTTGGAGGACGCAGCGATCGATTCCGAATCGAGATCGTCGTCGAAGATGTCCCGACCATCCTCGACGTACCCGCTACCATCTGAAACAATTCGTTATAACAAGGTAACGTTGGAAGAGGGTCATTCCACAACCAGTTTTGAAACAAATTTGACACACAATTGTTCCCTGGGGTTTCAAGCGAAAGTTTCCAAAATACTTATTAGGCCCATCCCGTTCATTTTGAAATTTGGAAACTTTCAGATGAAACGTCATTACGAACAGCTTGAGGCTTTATTTTAAAAAAATGTCGGCACGTCAGCAGCTTTTACATCGCGCGTTCGCTCTGCAGGCAATTTAAATTTCAAGACCGCTGGTCTAAACAAACATAACGATGGTAATGGTGCTGAGACACAAAATCTTAAGAGCTACTACTTTGCCCGATAGTACATCATCTTTTTCTAAAATCTAATCATCTATGCCAACGGTAGGAATAAATAAGAAGCATACCATCATCGACAATCCAATCATCATCTTGTCGAGACAAAACTTTCTGACTGTACTGTTTCTCGTCGACGATTTCGTACACGTTATCGATTTCAGACACTTCGTATTTGTGTTTCGATCCTTTTAATCCCTTCAGTTTCTGGAGGGCCGCGAAGCGGCCCTTTTATCCTGTTTCTTCCTTCGAGATCTGGATTCGCTGGCTTCTAATAAACACAAATTAATGAATGAAAGTTGCAATTTATTTGGGAAATTGGGGCGAATTTACGTACC
Source organism: Chrysina gloriosa (assembly GCA_038088585.1). NCBI lineage: Eukaryota > Metazoa > Arthropoda > Insecta > Coleoptera > Scarabaeidae > Chrysina > Chrysina gloriosa. The sequence goes on from CM076089.1 coordinate 58,543,045, forward strand.
CGTTTCCATGTTGAGGATTTCGTGCTATTTTGGTTGAGATTATGGTTGAGATAAGATAATTTATTAATGCATATTGTGAAAACTTTGGAACAATACAGAATTGGCGGGAAAGACTAACGTCATTGCTGGTGATATCCAGTTCCACCAACCTATAGAAAAATCATATAGGGACTATTTATATATATAAGTAATAGTTTTTAATTGTTGTGATAAATAATTAGAATCATTTAGTTGGAAGTTGCTTAATCTTAATTATTATTATTATGGTTATTTCAATTTTATTTAATAAAACGAGTTTCAAATATAATAATTATAAACTTATTAAATGCAGCCAACTAATAGGATAGAATAATACTATATTTGATTACTGTAATAAATAATTCCAACAATTAATATAGTAATATATTATAATATAATAATAATTAGTCATTGTTTTTCCTAATGCTTATTTTTTATAACTACTTTATCTTATTCATCTGAAATTTACTCAGAGCTAGGGAAGTTTGAAATATTTATTAGTTTATGAGTTTCAGTTGGTGGTAGCGAAACATCAGACAAGTCAGCGAATTGCTCCAACTTCCCTTCATTTTCATCGTGTCCTGAAGGTAAGTGCAGTTTTATTTTTCTCCATTTATCGCTTAAAATCATTCTATTATTCCATCATCATGTTACGTCTTTATGCTTACATCCTTAAATTTCATATACTAAGCACATCAGAATCGCTATTTTACAAGGTGGCCCCAATCTGAATATAACTAACTTTTTTTAGGGGTTAGGATTCACCATCGTTGTTTTAACGTCTTTGGGATGGAATCGACGTTTGTGCCCCTTTTCTATTATCACCGACACTCATAGTTAACACAGTAGAGAATATCTATTCTATATTTTCCAAAAAAAAAAAAACCCTATTTTGGGAGGTTAGGAATTATTACGAAAGTGTATGAATGTGTGTTCAACATCATCTTCGTGTAGCCCCCTTTCTTTACCTTTGAACATTTAACTTAATGAATGCCACGTAACCCGATTTTTATTATATATTATCGAAACAAGAGAAGCCCCCTCCGCAATTGTAATTTGTAATAAGTTTTGTTTAGAAGTTAAGGATGTGGGTTACATTCTATAAATTGGAGGCATTGACTTAATTTGATATGTTTCAACTGCATGTAGTATAGAAAAATTTGATATACATACATATGTAAGAAATGGAAAATTTAAGAAAAACTTCATCATTTCAGTATCTTCAAAATGGGACGCGTTATCCGCGCTCAACGTAAAGGTGCCGGTTCCGTCTTCAAATCGCACACGAAAAGGCGAAAAGGAGCACCGAAACTGCGTTCGCTAGACTACGCCGAGCGCCATGGTTACATCAAAGGTGTCGTCAGAGATATCGTCCATGATCCGGGCCGCGGCGCCCCGCTAGCCCTCGTACATTTCAGGGATCCGTACAAGTTCAAAACCAGGAAGGAATTATTCATTGCTCCTGAAGGAATGTACACGGGACAGTTCCTTTATTGCGGAAAGAGAGCCAATTTGCAGATTGGTATGTAAATGCGGGAGGTAATAGGTTTGAGTCCCATGATTTTTTTTTTTATTAATTTTGTTTTTAACATCTTAAATAATCTTTATTTCTAAGAAGTATTTTCAAAATCTAGCACTAAAAATGAGTTTCCCTTTTTACCTAGTACTCTAAGAAAAGAAGGGCCATATTGTTGCATTAGCTAATTACTAGGGTTTGTTAAAATGTTGGATGATGTGTTATCATTAAGTGGTGTAAATCAGACTGATGCTGTCACATCTCCGAATTTTATTATTCAATGACAACTTATCATTGAATAAATTTACACTACTTAATAATAACATGTCATCCACCTTTTTAACAAACTCTACTAATTATAGCTTTGGTCGTTAGCATTGTGATTATCATTGTTAGTTAATAGGAAGAATATTAGTTGTGACTGTTATGGTGACCCTTGATTGAGACTCGAATCCGCGACCGCACCAATATACATAGTTCGCATACTTACACTGTTGGTTTTAGGTAATGTCTTACCTGTCGGATCGATGCCTGAGGGCACAATCGTTTGTAATCTTGAGGAAAAACGGGAGATCGTGGTAGATTAGCTCGAGCGTCTGGAAACTACGCCACGGTAATCTCGCACAATCATGATACGAAGAAGACCAGGGTCAAATTGCCATCTGGAGCTAAGAAGGTGATCCTCCAATAATAGGGCGATGGTTGGTAAGTGTTGGTGAAGTTCATATTTTGATTGCTCCTAAACATTACTTTAATGATGATTTCTATCATAATGATCAAGACTTGATTAGATCTATAGAGGCTCTTTCTGATGATTTTTTCCTAACGATTCGCTATATATAAGGGAAAAATTCTCCGAATTCACTGAATGTGGCCCCCTTGTTTTTACAGGCATCGTTTCCGGTGGCGGTCGTATCGACAAACCGATCCTGAAGGCGGGTCGCGCCTATCACAAATACAAGGTCAAACGTAATTGCTGGCCGAACGTGCGTGGTGTCGCCATGAACCCCGTCGAGCATCCTCACGGTGGTGGTAACCATCAACACATCGGTAAGGCTTCGACTGTCAAAAGAGGTACGTCAGCCGGTCGTAAAGTCGGTCTCATCGCCGCCCGTAGAACGGGACGTATCCGCGGTGGTAAAGTCGACGTCAAGAAGGAGGATTAGATGTATATTTATTACATGTGGTTATCTTTATAAAAAAATAAAATATATTGAGATAACGCGATGTTTATCGTAAAGTTGTTTTCATTCCCCCTTCCCTGTTGAAAGCTGGAAAGGAGAAGAAAGTTGAATTCGAAAGGAAGTCAAGATCGGGCTGAATGCTCATCAGAAGAAGAGTCGGAATGTGATTCCATGTTTATTGAGAAAGTATTGGCGGTTCGATTATATAATCGCTTCTGATTGACGCATTGAAACACCGCTGGTGGGTCATGTACTCATGTAGCAGTTCACGTGTTTAACGACAGTGACATACCCTCAACATAACCACGTTTATCCGAGGAGTTTGTCCCAGTTTTATTGCATACTTTCGTTTCAAACCCTGCCTACTGCATTCTTAACGGAAACCTAATGCTTTGTTAACGTTAAGAATGCAGTGTGAGGATAGATAGAGCTATAAAATTCTTGAATCTGATTGGCTAATAACTATGCTCAAATTACACGACGCTCGATAGTTCTCTAAGATAGCCTTCCTCATTTGAGGTATTTATATTATTTTATTTGTGTCTCGATTCAGAGCGTTGCCTACTGCATTCTTAGAGTGAACCCTGCATACATTGATGCATCATGGTTCAGCGGATCATGAAATATTACCAATTCGTTCAAAAGGAAACAAACAGTCTATCCAAATCTAACAAAATAATTCGAACTCGCTTTGCGTAGTAATCGGTAATGATATCGGGTGTTTTTGGGTAAACGGATTCGCCACTCCAACGTTTTCGAGAAAATCGAAGCCTGAAAAGTTCGGATCGATTTATAAGTATCTGTGCCGTGTACCGTTGAAGTAAGGTCGTTTAGCGCGGTGGGTAGTGTCTCCGACCACCAACCTACATTTTAGAAAATTGCTACGTTTCGAAATTTCCAAAATCTAATGTTGGCCATGCTCCTTCACAGGGCGCTAGTGCATCATCAATATTATTCTAATACAGTCGAATCTCACTGACAAGGAGACATAAATCAATCTTTATTGTAATAAAACTATTAGATCATTGTTCCAAATATGTATGTATGTAGGACAGGAGAAACCTTCAATGTGTACTGCCCCAATCCCCTGATATACATCCCGAAGATACCCCCATATCAAAGGAGTTTGTCCTATTTTGATTGTGCCGCTATTTAGGGCGCCACCTATTGCATTCTTAACGTGAACTCAGTACTAATTCACCCTAAGAATGCAGTGTGGGGATAGATAAGACTATAAAATTCGTGAATCTGATTGGCTAATAACAACGCCCAAATTACACAAAGCGCAGCATATCTGACTTAATAGCGTTTGATGGTTGGCAACTTGTCAAACATAACCCGACTTATCGAAAGAGTGTCCTAATTTAATTGAGCCTCTATTTAGGGCGCCACCTATTGCACTCTTAACGTGAACCCCGGAGCCCCGGAAATTATGTAGAACGGGAACTTAGTACTTTGTTTACGTTAAGAACGCAGTGTGGGGATATATAGAATTATAAAATTCCCTTCGACTGATACATACTAAATTCGACGAGCAGAACCGGTTCGATTTGACGAAAAATAGAAAACGACAATTTGTGATCAATATTATTTATCATAAATTACAGTACAAACGTAAAGCTTAAATTTAAACAATGATTCATAAGGGATATTATACATACATCTCGAACAAACTATTTTATTTATAACGTAAGTGTATTGTTTTCTCCTTTTGCTGGTTTTTTTTTATTATTATTACTATACAAGTTTCAGCCATTTATTTTCTCTACATTTCTTTGTTTTTTCGCGCTAGCTTAATCGAAACAGCATCGTGTTAGAGTAGAAAGTTACGAAATATAAAAGGAAAAAAAAAAATCAAAATTGTTTGGTATCATTGACATCGTTTATTTCATGTGCAACATATTAATCATCATCATCATTCGACCATCATTATCTGAGTTGCTCAATTAGCGCCAATTGCCAGCGGCGGGCGCACAAAAGTTTACACATAAAATAAAGCATTGGTCATTTTCGTGACGTATGCAACATTTTTAAAACAAACGTAGAACTACGACATGGTATTTACGGCAGCGTGCATATATACAGAACATATGTCAATGAGACTCGCAGTTATGCTGAAGGTTGCACCAAACCTCCACCACTGTCCGTTGGCGTTAGTGAGCAACTCTAATCATTATCGTTAATAGTATGCAAAACAATTGGATATCGACATACAATGCAAGGAACGGTGAAACGGTAGCTGGATGGAGAGGATGACGTATTTATCCGTAAAGAAATCTCGTCGGTTTTTGGGAGGTAGGCCGAATAAAAAAATTACTTGGTGGGCAGGGGGGACTCCCTGATAATTCGTAGAATGCATATTTCTGCTTATCCGGAGTCGCAAATATTGCAAACTTTAGAAAAGTTCGTAATAGAAACTTCTTTCGACGATGATCGGTATTTTTATTTCTTTCCGGTTTCACCTATATTCCGAATTACCTCCACCACTTTTCTAGGCTAATAGAAGAAAGTGATGAAGATAATCCGAAAGATAGGTATTTAATAGGTTGGAATTTATATGTATATTAGTTTTACCCTGAAGATACGCCCGGCGTTAATAAGGAAACGTTGACGTTGATCGAAAATATCATTAAAAGAAAATCATGCTGAAAGCCTCATGCATTGCTCATAATCGAAACGTCTGACTAGAAACTTCTTTCGAATCGCACCCCGTCGAATCGCGGTCGAAGACTGACGTTTCTAATTATAGTAGAAAAGTCTTTGCAGGTTTTACCCTGAGGATGCGTTGATAACGATACGTCAATGTTGATCGAAAACGTTTCTATTTAAAAAAATCGTACTGAAGGTCTTTGGCGATGGTCACTATCGAAACGTCGACTAAAAACATCTTCCAAATGTTGATGTCCCCGGTGTTACAAAACAAAAAGTTGGCGTCTACTGAAAAACGTTTCTACCAAATAATACACAAAAACATAACGGAAACTTTTAGGTTGTATTCCGGAAATGGTCGCGCGTAACCAACGTCGGCATCAACATCGATTACAAAAAGGAAGTTCCTATTAAAATAAAACCAAAAATAAATTTTCTTTTCTGGTTTAAGGATTCGAAGATGGTCGAAGAAACGTCGATGTCGGCTAGATTCGATTCTTACGAAATGACCCGAACTCGAATTCGACACGACTCATCGACCGATCTCGAAGAAAAAGTTTCTACTAATGACGTCACCGGGTCACGAAAGCCCGGGAAGGTATTTATAGCAAAAATTTGTTCGTTACAATGGTGTCACAAACACACTTTCATAAGTTACATATTACGTCATTGATGCAATAGACCAAATTGCATTATTCTTTGTTCATTTGTCTATTCACGCTTCTGTGATTTCGTTCGCGCAGGTCGGCGTGACGTAATATGTACGTCCGGAAGTCTGGCTGTTCTAAAATCTGATTTGCAAGTTTTAAATCAAAAACAATCGAATAGCTGGAGTAAAGAACTAGGCATTTTTTTGCAAGGCATATGGTATGAGTCACGTCAATCAATCCAATCGTGCGGTATTATTTACAAAACAAAAACGAAACCGGTAGGTCCCCTTATGGTCTCCGCGTTAGGCACCCCGACGTTCTCTTTTTTAAAATAATTCTCATATCCGTAATTATTTTTTCCTCTTTCCGACTATTATTTGACTCTTTCGTGATAGGACCGATTTCTCGCAACTGCCCCGCCATGAAACTCCAACGGTAATTGATTAAAATTACCCTCGATCCAGTCGTTCTCAAACAAAAAAGACAAAATGGAAATAATCCCGAAACGAGTAAAACATCAGATCACCAGAGTGAACAAATTGTTTTACGACATCGGATAGTTGCCTTTTGTCGAGCGTTAATCCTGTATATGACTCATGTGTCAATCATCCGACTTTGTATCGAATCGTTCTGTTCGGTCGATTCGTTGTAAAACATGACGTTTAAAAAATTATATCCGTAATTTGACATTTAATAGGCTTTTCTTTACTTCCTCTCTATTATCCGATACTTTTGTTTATATCGGATAAGCGAGACTATACTGTATATATTTTGATACAAAAAGGGTGGAGAAATCGGAACTTTCACTCTTTAAGAGGCAAATAACATATTCTCAACTTCTTTTTTCCCCTTGTTTTCATTTTACATCATCGTGTATACGCTTGTTTGTTTGTTTGTGTGTGTGTGTGTGTGTGTATACCTACGTAATAATAAAAAGCACATTTTTATTTTTAATTTTTTTACATTTGTTTCGTATATATTATGTATTTACATTCACTTTTATGCAATTCAATTATAATAATTATTATTATTATTGTTATTAATAGTAATATAAGGTACGCCTCTTCCTCGTACTACCCGAAAACATAACGATTAGAACATGTCTATCATGAGACAAGATAGTAACGGGGGTTGTCGTTTATTATTATTATTAATTATTATTAATTTTCCGGGCGCGGGGGGAGCAGTGTTGCCGCGTGGTCTTCGTCGTTATTAACAAAATCTACATTGTACAAAAATATTTAAATATAAAAATATCATATACATAAATTGGGGGCGTAAGGGGGATAGGAGGGGAGCCGTATTTTACATTGGTAAAATATCAACCGTTAGTTAAAGGGAGGATTCAGGGTTTGGTGGGAACAAAATAAATAGGATATTACATAATAAAAATATGCGTAATAATTAAAAAAGTAATAATTAAGCGAAGGGGGACAATGTACAGAATTTATAATTAAAACAAAAAAAGTAATTATTATAATGGTAGCAATCGAAAAACATATTCTATATTCATTTATTGCCCTGTACAAATACAAATACTTCGGAAAGGTTTTCTACTAACATTAAAAAATATATATAGTAGGTGATAATAATAATAATAATAATATTAATAAAGGGGGAAAAATTGTATTTTGAAATATCTAGCCTCGACCAGTCATGCTTCCCAGTTTTCCTGTTTTTCTTTTCTTTTAGTCCCATCCGAAGAAGGCTCAAAGGCTTAACACTCGCCAATTATGGCCGATGATGATTTTCTTTCGTTTTCCCATTGTGCTTATTCGATAATATCATCTAATCGGGGAAGTTGGTTTTAAAAAATAAAAAATTGGAAAACAGTCGGACAGCGCAGAAGGAGACAATCACAAAAAAATGTAAATCAATAAGAAAAACACCGCTCTCTCTCTCTCTCTCTCTACAATTACGGGATAAATCTTGCCCTACCTATGTATATATTTTATCGTTACATATTTAAGAGAGGGACTCTCCGAGAAAGGGGGATGGGGAGAGGGGGCTAAAAAAGGAACATATATATATATATATATATTTATGTGTGTGTGTGTGTATAGAAGAAACACGAAAATGCAATCCATCCTGGTCAATATAAAAATTCACAAAATGGCTCAGATTTATATATATATACAAGTTACATATCATATCACAAAGTCCCTTTTTTTTTCTTCGGAGAAAATAAATATATAGGAGAACGTTATCTTTTTGTTTTTTTCTTTTTACATACCTATCATTACCATCATCTGTATTTTTTAGAAAAAATCATATCTGTGTAGTTTTGTTCGGTTGTAAAGTTCGATTATCACTTATCGAAGATCTAATACGTGGTAACGGATATCCTTAATTATCTCTATATTTCTTAATCATCATCGACTTTAGTATCGCTCCTGGTTCCTTTAAAATAATAATAATAGTAATAATGTAATAAAGTGTCGTTTGATGTTGTGGTTGTTGCAATAATTGAATAATTAAAAAAAAGAAACAATAGCTTTTCCCCGTTACCACCTAGGTGTTAGGCGTATTCTCACAGCTCTGCGTAACGTCCGGTAAATCGGACCGGTTCTGCTCCTCTTGTACGTTCTCGGTGATCTCCTCCTGCGATTCCTGCTCCTCGCTAACGTCGTCTTCGTCCCTCTCGTTCTCCGGCAGCAGTTCCATCGCCCTCTCGAGCGTATTCCGGGCGCTATTCGAACGTTCCAAGAAGTAACCGTTCGAACTTTCGTTGCTTTGCGCCGGCGGCGACCACGTGTTGTACGAATACTGCGACGGGGCCGGATAGCGTTTGACTAGTTCCTCCTGCAACCACGACACCGCCTGCGTCCATTGGTTGCGTAGCTCCGAATGGGCGTGCAACATCGCCTGCGCCGCCCTACATTTGCTGAACAGCGCCACCATGCACTTGATGCACTGATACGCGCGTTTCTGGTAGTGATTTTTCGAACGGGCGATGGTTTCAAGGAGGCCCTCACGTTCGTCTGGTACGCCCTTCAAGGCGTTACGGATGCGATGCGTCTGCCAGGAATCTTCGATGAGGAGGATGTACAGGAGGAGTTCCATGTGATGACGTAATTCTTGACAGTAAGCGAAGGCGATCTGCCAAAGTAATTCGGAAAGGACGACGCGCGAGAAGTTCGGGTTCTCCCACGAGCAGTATTGCAGGAGTTTGACGGATTCGTCGGTCAAATTCGAGTCTTCGATTACTTTTTGATGTAGCTGAGAAAGGAAAAGATACAGATACAGATAATTCATTTCGTATCGTGAATGGATGAGCGGACACGTGGAGGGGATTATCGAATGATATGTTATTAGCCCCGGCCACGCGAGGGATTTTCGAATGGACTGGCTCGCCGTTCAGATCTGAATTGCCACGTGGTTACGTTATTTTTAACCGTACCTGTGTTTTGTCAATTTTGACCGCGCTTGTATGGCCGTTTCGTTAGTTGTGCATGCCTTTTAGTGGTGGCGGATCTTCGAACTAAATACGTCTAATTTAATTGATTCCTAACTTTACCGTGTTTTTAATATCGTTTCTTGACACGATATCGTTCTACTTAGTTAATTATGGTAAATTTAATTGCTTCATATTTTGCGTTTTTTCTGGGTATTTCGAAACAAAATACCATACAAACTCTACAACAGTATTCCAAATAGTATTTTGATGGCCGCCCGCGTTGGCCATGCATTTTTGTTTTTAAACCAAAAGCTAATTAAATTGAGATCATAAAACTGCAATTGGTTACAACTGTGTTGGTCAAATCTGTTAAAAATTCCTCTCGTATGTGCCCAACTAAAAAATGGATGGTTTGCGGGATGACGCAAATCCGTATTGCCGCCTAGATAAAAACCGTTTTATAATCAACATCGCAATCGACGCGAATGTTGATTACAAACGATCAGAGGCTTTATTTCGGTGACTGTACAGTTCCATATCATCCCATAAACCGTTTTTCTCAGATGATTAGCCAAAATATTTTTTTGTAATCAATACGCCGAAGATCGAATGATTACCACTTCGTTAACCTTGAAACTAGCCTCCATTCAACGCAACTATCGAAGTATCGTAGCGCGACTCACCTCGTTCTTCCGAAGAGTATTTCCGAGGCTTGCGGAGACAAAGGCATCAGATATTCGGTCAGGCTGGAATCCCCGAACGGATTCGACATGATCGGTCCGCTGGTACTCGACTGGCACTTAGAACTAATATCGCAGCATCGCACCAGACACGAAACCACCTGATTCAGCTTCCCGAGTTCCGTATATTGGTACTTAATGGCGGGTCCGGGACCCTCGTCCAGCGCCACCAGCATGAACGTGGCGTGCACGTTCATCTTGAGCAGCTGAGCTTTCTCCTGAAGGCCTGCACGGAAGGAATTTGGTGATAATTACAAAAATGAGTGATGCGGCTTTAGCATTCTCTTAAAACAAGGACGATGATAAATTAAATCAGCATCGATCAACATCGGTTCACCTTAAGAATACAGTAAGTGACGTCCTAAAGCGAGGCACAATAAAAATAGGACAAACTCCTTGGATAAGTGAAGTGATATTAGACGAAGTGACAACTATCACCATTGTCAGATGTCAAATAAACTGTCGCGCATTGTCTAATTTGGGCGTCGTTATTAGCCAATCAGATTCAAGAATGCTGTACTGCATTTTTAACGTGAATAATGTATAGTTTCTAATTTTAGCCTGCACAATCCTATTACTGACACTAGTTTGATCGCATCAAACGTTGATAAAATCCACGACACGTGTTTCCTCAGCAAGGAAATTGTGTTCTGATGGGTCAATTGATGCGGTCGACGAAGGCTTGGGTGGAGTGGGCGACTCACCTTGACTAGCATACATGTGAAATACGTTACAGTAGTGGGGAAGATGGCGGCCGTGTTCGCTGACGTCACGATGTAACAGCGCTAGCAGCGCCCAAATGATGTGATCGCTGAGCGTCGCCAGCGGATCGTGGCTATTGATTCCGGGCGGGGCGGGGCACGGACCGTCGTTGAGGGAGAAATGGGCTAGCACGACGATGATTTTCATAAACGCCGAACGCACCTCGTTACTCGGACAGCTGAGGAGGTATTCGCAGAAGCGCTGCGGGTGGTTGAAGAGCATATGGTGGGCGAACCAAGACCGGATGGCCGGAGCGGCTCGGAGATGTATACAGATTATGTCGCACCTATAAAAACAAAAAATCGCACTAAATTTATTTCCCCATAAATACACGAAAAAACAAAAATAAAAGAATATCAAAGTAAAAAGAGGAAACAACAAAACGTTCAGACAGTGCTGCCATCTTAATAAAAAGTTTGGATACGATAAGTGCGATGCAATGGGGATAAGGGAGGGTGGGGCTTACGACTCCTCCCAATCTACTTCGGCCTCGTAACGCGCAATAGTAATATGCAGGGCAGAGCTTACGACTCCTGTCAATCTACTCCGGCGTTGTAACCCATGCGAAAAACACAAATGGGGCGGTAGCTTACGACTTTTCTTCGACAAATCACTTCCACCTCGTATCGCGCGAGAAAACGGCTTTCGTAACAGGCAAAAAAAAACAACTGGGCGCAATACACTTCGGTGCAAAAAACTCACCAATCGATAGCGGGTCCACGCAAATTTTTCTTGGTATGCCATCCAGTATGGAACAAGAACCGACTGGCCAACTTGACGCTCAGCATCGACAACTGTTCGGCGTCGTTGATCGGCTGATTCACCCTCGAACCG
>CM076089.1:58555294-58573315 GCA_038088585.1 Chrysina gloriosa
ACCTTCTTGTTAGTCGTTGGTGAAGTGGCCGCGTTTAGGATTATGGAAGTGCTAAGCACAGAGCATCTCAGAGAGTGTATGGAGCCTACGATGGAGAAAACTTCATATAGACTTAATTATATTTACGCGATTATGGAGAAAGTCGATAAACAGTTGCATGATTATATGGATAGGTATTCCTTTTTTTTAATTAATTTCTATTAATATTTTTTGTCTTTAAAAATGACAATTTTCAGCGCCGGAGTCGGAACGATGTTCGCCCTACCGTGGTACTTAACGTGGTTCGGCCATTCTCTCAACCAATATCGCGACGTCGTAAGACTGTACGACTTCTTCCTGGCATCGCCCCCGTTGATGCCCCTCTACGTAGCCGCTGCCCTGGTCGTCTATCGCAGGCAGGAAGTCCTGGCCGAACCGTGCGAAATGGCCAATATCCACTGTCTGCTCTCTCAAATTCCCGACAATTTAAACTTCGAAGAGATCCTCCTTTCGGCCTCCCAATACTACGAAAAGCATCCGCCCGAAAAAATGGAACGAGATGTCCAGAAACGGATACAAAGGGAGTACGTCCGCAATTCTCGAACCTTAATATATAAGATAGTTTCATTTATAAAGCATATCTTCGCTGATATCTTCTGGTTCATCCGCGTGCGCCGGAAAACGGACTAATTCAACGATCGTGCGCCCGCCGAGTATGCCAGTTTCTGTGTGTGGTTGCTGTTCAATAAACGAGATATATATATTTTTTTAACGATGCACCTTATCAATGTTACATGACCCCTATTATCCTAGAGATATTTGTCACGGAATAACAAGTAAAAATAACCGAACGTAGTGGAGGTCGTCGCGTTTGTTTACTCTTCGCGCGTTCGACTCGTTTTCCGGCTACATTCACGTTAGTTTTTTCTCTTTTAGTTCGTATTTGTTCTCCATGTTCTAATTTTTCCTCCTTCCCCGATTTACAGGATCGATCAGCGTAAGAAGGAAGAACGGGCGAGGAAACGACAGAACAGGAACAGGCACAACAACTGGGTACGATTGCACAACTTCATCCCTCATTGGTTGCTCCTCCATTACAGGAATAAATATGGAATATTATTCGCGACCGCCACCGTACTCTTCGGTATCTACGCCTATCTGAGGGCCACAGAGAAAGATTTGGGATTATTTAAGTAAGTTTATGCGTAAAATTTGATTAGATGAAAAGTCTTGTTTTTCTTCATTCCATTTTCCTTTTTCCTCGTTTCCTCTTTTTCTTATTTCAAACAAAGAAGATTTTTGCCCTTTTATCTACTTTTTTCCCTGTTTTTCTCTTTTTCTCTTTCTTCCTGTTATATTCCTTTTCTTTATTAAAAAATAAGATAAACGATTTTTCCCCTTTTTTTCCGTTATCCTTTATTTGCTGTTCTCCCTTATTTTCTGTTCTTTTTTCTTCATGTTCTTTTCTTTTTTCTGAATATTTTTTTGCACCAATGTTGAACATTATATAACAATATACCGGATCTTCAAATATGTTTGCAACGCACGTTGCCAAATAATATGTGCAACCAAGATTGCACAATTGCCAGTACTGTCTTAGTAAAAAGTCCCAAAACATTTTATTTTAATTTCGTTTATAACCTCCAAATATGAAATTTCCTACTAATTTTTTAAGTAGTACCAATCTCTGAGTTATGCAACCAACTTAACACAAATCGATGAGAAGTCCCTTTTCCTTTTGTGTACCCTTTTCCCTTTTTCTACACCTTTTTTCTCTTTTGTCCTGTTTTCTTCTTTTTTCCGTTCTCTCTTCCTGCTTTTCTTTTTTTTTTTTCGTTTCGTCCTCGTTTTTTCTCTTTTTCTCTTTTTCTTTTTCAACTTTTATCCTGCATAATTTTTCCCTCATTCGTGTTTTTTTCCTTTTCTTCTTTTTATAAATGTCGGCCCCTATGTAATAATATTATAAATTTTCAAATATGTTTGCAAAGCATGTGACTAATATATGCAATTAAGACTGCATACTTGCCACCACTGTTTTCGTAGAAAGTCCCAAGCATTTTATTTTAATTTCTTTCATAACCTTCAAATATGATATTTCCTGGTAAGATTTGAACTGGTAACAATCTAAGCCTTATGCAACCAGTTTGACAGAAATCGATAAAGTGCCTTCGTTTATATTTTTCTTTACACCTTTTTTCTTTTCTTCTTTTTTTCACTTTCTTTTATGTCGTTTTTCTTATTTTCCCGGTTTTTCCTTCTCCCTCTTTTCGGTTTTTCTTTTTTCCGTTTGTTTTCCCTGTCTTTTTCTTCCGTTTTTTACTTTTTCTACCATTAATGTTGGACGTTATATAAAAACATATCGAATCATCAAATTATCTACAAATCACGTGACCAAATCATATATACCACCAAGATTGCAGAGTTGCCAGTACTGTTCTAGTAAAAAGTCCCAAGTATTTAATTTCGTTCATAACCTCCAAATATGTCATTTTCAGATAAGTTTGGAAGTGCTACCAATATATAAGTTATACAACCAATTTGACAGGAGTCACATGCCCGCAAATAATCCTAAATTTACTATATTTTTAAAAATTTTTCTTCTTTTTTGTAGAGGGCCATGGAATTCATGACAGTTACCAATATCGGCGTCCGTGAAACAGATGATGCATAACCGATTTTATACGAGTTTTTAGGGATCGCGCACTTTTGTATTTCCTGATTTCATGATTATTCGATTCGGTTGCGATGGCGTCTTTCTTAATTTATCTCCTTACATCCGTAAGCTTATACCATGTACGTCCTCCTCTTATTTCGTTTTAAGGATACACGCGCATTTATAAGTATTTAAAACTATTTTTATACATTCGATGCTTCATCGATACGAGATATGTATGTAAGTATATTTAGTATAGTCCTATCGTCCCTCTATTATTGGACAGTTACGTTTGGTACTTTCTACTACATATTCTGCTGTACGACCTGAAAGGATTTCATACGTGGAAGGATACGAGCGAGCAGAACCTATCTCCAGTTTTATGTAATGGTGTTTATATTTTGTGATATATATATACTATTTTTTCAGTTAAATTGTTTGTTATGTATATGTTAAATAAGTTATTTTATGTAACCGCACTGAGAAATCTGATAAATGTAAATAAGTCATTTTATTTTTAAGCCAAACGAAAGATATGTAGGTATATGAGATTACGATTAAATTAAAAGTCTATTCGAAGGTATTGTTAATTTTGTAAAAAAGAGGAATAAATGATATTGGTTTATTGAAGGAAATTTGTAGTAGTTCTTTATTTTATCGATCATGAAAGTGCAATGAAATTTGGGAAAGTTCTACGATTACTTTGGCAGTTGGCTGGAGTTACCCTTGTATCCTACGGGATTCAATGCCTTGTCTTCGAGTCGATGAATATCACGAAGCCACTAGGCATTCTCAACGACTGGTAGCTGGTAGAGAGCTAGAGAGATGTTTGTGCGAAGCAAACGCATTTCACGTCAATATAGAGATCGAAACATGTGGGGGACATGTGTTTTGATCTCGTCGTTATATCTCCGACATTTTTTTATAGCGCTGTAATTTATCGAAACAATGAAAGTATGTTAAATACATGTTTATCTTTCATAATTCCCCGTTGACATTAAAATATCTGATCCGCTCAAAAATTTGGCGATTAGAACAAAAGAATTTCAATCAATCAATATTGGCACCCCACCACTGCCCGTACAATGACTAAACAATTGAACGAACATTTCCTTTGTAGTGGTTTCTTTCTCCGAATATTCGCGGAAGGATTTCCATCAGCTGACACGTTCGACGCAAATCGACTCATACGGTGCATGCGCTTTCAACGCAACTCGTTGCTCGCAAAACAAAAGTCACGACAAGTCACGACACTTCCGATCGATAAGGTTTGTTATCGCGAATCCGTCATTTATTATAAACAAAAACATCAGCTGAGGCGTTCGAAGGACGGATACACGAAGGTTCATTAACGATCATTTGCTTATGAGACACCGTCGACCAGAAGCGTAGTGAGTGCGCGAAGCATGAGAACTACAACACTTAACCTATCGAAAACGTTCTGCACGTTAATCCTTCTCGTAAACGCGACTTCGAGCGTCTTACACCCTTTCATCTTCGTCCCGGGCGACGGGGGCTCTCAAGTCGAGGCGCGCCTCAATAAATCGACGGCGATTCATTATATCTGCGCGAAAACTTCCACGGATTACTTCAATATATGGCTGAATCTGGAGCTGCTTGTACCGGTCGTCATAGACTGTTGGGTCGATAATATTAAATTGACGTACGATAATGTGACGCGAAAAACGTACAATACGGACGGGGTGGATATCCGAATACCCGGATTCGGCGGGACCGAAACGGTAGAATGGTTAGATCCCAGTCATGCTTCCACGGGGGCCTATTTTACGGACATCGCCAACCTCCTCGTCGGTTTGGGGCACGTCCGTAACGAGACCTTGAAGGGGGCACCGTTCGATTTTAGGAAAGCGCCGAGTAAGTAACTATTTTTGTCTTGTTTGTTCATCTGTCAAAATTTGACAAGTCTGGCAGTTTGACAGGTTGAATTTTAAAGGGTTAGATTTTCCAGTTGTAAATCGGTTAAAAAAACAAAGGCAAAACGCTGATGAATATCATTACATTACATAATCATATGCATAATCATATGCAAACTCGATTTAAGAATACCAACTACCGACCACTGAGTAAGTTTATCGTTTTGTTCTTTTGCATTTTTGTCAAAGTTTGACAGATTCAACATTGAGGTTAAGTTTTCCAAATGTCAAAATAGAGAAAAAACCGATTTAGTTATAAAAAGAAGAAAAAAACGCAGATTTCTGTCATGTTTTTATAATCAAAGTATACTTCGATTTGAGAATATTAACCGCCGAGTACCGAGTAAGTTCATCGTTTTGTTCTGTTTGCGTACTTGTCAAATTTTGACAGATTCAACATTGAGGTTAAGTTTCCTAAATGTCAAAATGGAGAAAAAAACGGTTTAGTTACAAAAAGAAGAAAACGCAGATTTTTGTCATGTTTTTTATAATCAAAGTATACTTCGATTTGAGAATATTAACCGCCGAACACCGAGTAATCTTTTGTTCCGTTGGTTTATTTGTCAAATTATAACATTCAATATTGAGGTTAACTTTTGCAAATGTCAAAAAAGATAAATAATCAGTTAAGCAGAAGAAAGAAGAAAAAACGCTGGTTTCTGATATTTTTTTGTTAATCAAGGCATACTTCGATTTGAGAATACTAACCGTCGCGCACTGAGTAAGTTCATCTGTTGTCTATTTGTCAAATTATAATACATTCAACATTGAAGTCAAGGTTTCCAATTGTCAAAAAAGAGAAAAAATCAGTTAAGTAGAAAAAAGAAGAAAAACGTTGATGTATGTCAATTTCTTAACGATCAAAGCATACTTCGATATGGGAATATTAACACCGAGCATGGAGTTAGTTCATAATTTTGTTTCGTTTACACATTTGCCAAATTTTGACAGATTCAACATTGAGGTCAAGTTTCCCTAATGTCAAATAGAGAAAAAATGTAGTTAGTAAAAAGAAAGAAGAAGAATGCGGATTTATGTAATTTTGTTTTGACATGATATCACATCGGTAAACCCTTGCTTGTCTCGAGCTAGCGAAACACGTGTCACCGATTTTATTATGAAACAATTGTGTGGTGAGGAGTTTACCGATGTGATATAGTGTCAGTGAATTACACCACAGTCCTTACAATCACCTTCATAATTTTTTTAATAATCCAAGTATATTGCGATTTCAGAATAGGTTCTATAAAAGTTTTATATATTCAACTTTGATGTCAAATAGTTTGTCTCTTTGTCAAATTATGCCAGATTCAACATTGTTCACATTCCAAATGTTAAAATAGAGAAACAATATCGATTTAGTTTAAAAAAAAAAAAGAAAGAGGCCGTTGGGTCAAAGTTTGATAGGCTGAATTTTGTGGTTAGGTTGGCCTCATCGCTTCAAAACAGAAAACCAATAACTTTGGTAAAAAAATAGAAAACGACGGTTTGTGTCAATCTTCAAATAATTACACCATACTCCGAGTTGGGAATTCTAATCGCATTTACACAGAAAATCAGCGAACGAGAACTTTTTTGGGTCCATTTGTTTATTTGTCAAAGTTTGACAGGTTCAAACATTGAGGTTAAGTTTGTCAAAATAGAGAAGAGAATCGTGAATTTATGTAATATCATATATCGATATTACAGGTATCTGTAATCATCGGGGCTGATCAGGTTTAAAATTATCGCTTTCCGATTGATGTAATCTGGACTTATTGTTTTCCTATTGGTTGTAAGTTTATTTCGATGATTTACCCATTGTTGAGATTATAATTGCTATTGTTTTCTGATTGGTTGCAGAGTTCAAATTGCCGTGTTCTTATTGGTCTAAACGAGTTTACCGCATTCCCATTGGCTTTAATGGAGCTTGTCGATTTCCTATTGGTGCAACCGAATTTGTTGATTGTTTCTGATTGGCTGTCATGGAACATTTGATTCTATTGTAATCACCCAGTGAAGAATTCTGTAATCTTTTTGTCGGATTTGATTTTTTCTCTTACTATTCTCCTTAAGTGCGACGATTTTGTTGGTATTGTGATTCTCATAGCAAAACATAGTTTAAGTTAAAAACATGTGGAAAAATCAAGAAGAAATCTAACGACTTCGCTAGTCAATCGTATGGACATTACAAGAACCTGTAATCATCGGGGCTGAGTTGTATCTGAAATTACCGCTTTCCAATTGGTGTAATCTGGATTTATTGCTTCACTATTGGTTGTAACTTTATTTCGGCGATTTGCTATTGGTGTGATCGTTACAGTTGCTGTTGTTCGGTTGTTCAAATTGCCCTGTTCCTATTGGTATAAATCAATTTTCCGCGTTTTCATTGTGTTTAATCGAGCTTGTCGACTTCCTATTGGTGTAAACAAATTTACTGATGTTTTCTGATTGGCTATAACTGAAAATGTGATTTGATTGTAATAACTTGATTAAGAATTATGTAATTTTTTGTTTTTCCTTTTCGCATTTTAGTTTTTCTTTTTTCGTCTTTTAATATTTTTCTTCTCTTTTAGTGTCACGATTTTGTTGGTATTGCGATTCTAGTTGCAGAAAATATTTTAAACTAAAAACATGAGGTAGCAAAATCAAGAAAAAACTTTACTAGTCAATCGCATTGTCATTACGGGTACCTGTAATTATCGGGACTGATTGGATGTATTTGAAATTACCGCTTTCTAATTGGTGCAATTTAGATATATTGCTTTGCTATTGGTTGTGATATTATTTCGGCGATTACTCATTGGTGTGATTGTAATAGTTGGTTTTTTTGATTGGATGTAAAGTTCAAATTGCTGTGTTCTTATTGGTGGAAACGAATTTATCGCGATTCCATTGGTTATAATCGAACTTGCCGTTTCCCTATTGGTATAATTGATTGTACTGTTCCCTGGTTGGTTGTATGATAATTGAAATGATCGTTTTGCTATTATATTGTTGTTGTTTTTTCTATTTTTCTCCATATCACCATTTTCACGTTTAGGTTATTTTCTACGCTCTCTGAGTATATGTTACTTAGCAGGGATGTCTTTATTACTGTTGAAAAGTATAGTTTGTTTAAAGAAGAATATTCATCTTAATAAATAGGTGACTAGCAGTTGGACGGTATCATATATAATTCAAGGTCGTTGTCTAAAATTTCTTTACGTTTCATTTTAATTATGATATCATAAAAATCCCGGTGAACCATCCGAGTGGTTTTGTTTTTTGCGTATTTTCCACGTAGATACTTAAAAAAGCATCGAAACGAATTTCACAACGTTGCATTGGTTACATGTTTGAGGTCCCGATTAAAATTTCTAGCGTCCTCATACTTATAAATGCCACCGTTTTATCGGTTAGAGGATTACTGCGAATACGCGTATTAATTTGCGTAAAATATTTACGATTATTGACAGTAATTGATATCTTAAATCCAAAATACGTTTCGAAAATATTGACAATTCGTAACGTAGCAAAAATTATTTTGACGCAAAATAAATACGTCGTGCGTCGTTCCAAGTTAACTCAATATAAATTGTTTAAAAACAGACGCGTGGATCGTTCAATATCATTTCGCAAACAATGAGATTTGTTTCGAACGACCTCGCATTAGATAAGTCGAGGAAAAGCAATAATATCGCTCGATCGATATGTAAGAAGCGCGATGTTTTTATCAAATTGTAAATTTTCGACGGAAGATCGGTTGTTGTTGATTCTTGTATAATTGTGGCCTTCAGCCACGACCATCATCATTCATATTGGAAACTCATTAGTAGCCGGAATACGGGAGAAATATGGCAATGTGAATCATTTTAAAGTTTTTATTTGTTTATTTTTTTCCTCTGTAGATGAGAACCAAGACTATTTCGTAAAACTGAAGCAGCTAGTCGAAGAGACCTACGAACAAAACGGCGAAACGTCTGTGATATTGCTCGCACACTCTATGGGCGGTCCCATGTCCCAGTACTTCCTTAATCTTCAAACTCAAAGTTGGAAGGATAAATACATTAAATCTTTGGTCGCGTTGAGCGGCGCTTGGGGCGGTTCGGTGAAGGCCGTAAAGGTTTACGCCATCGGTAGGTATCAGTTTATACTTGTTCCAAAATTGTTCTATTAAGAAGTTTTGTTTCTTTACTGACATTGAACGGTTCGGGGTCCTGTGTTCGACTCGCGTCGCCGATATTCGCTTTGTGCTCGCCCTGAATCGTCAGTGTTCGGTCATATTCGTTTGTACACGGAACCTTGAACCGGCGTTAACTTGTTTAGGGTTATGTATTCGACTCACTTCGTCGATATTCGTTTCGTGCTCAGCCTGAATCGTCAGTGTTCGGAAGTACTCGTTTATATACCGAGCCTTAAACCGGTCTCGACCAATACCGGTACAATCTCTACTATAGCACGTTCCACATCGAGTTCTGAGTATACGCTCTTATGGGGTATTCACTTCCTACTAAAGTGTGTGCATATTACACACACTATCTTTCTGTATCCCTGAGTTTATTTACCATGATAACATATGTATTGTCAATACATCCATAACAATGATAGTATGACGACACAGATCTCATTTCCCATAAGCCGTATACTATCAGCTCTAAGTGAAACATGAGATCATTGAGAACTTTTGTGTTTCTGATTGGTTCTGACTGAACGTTCCTTTTTTGTAATAGTTAGCGTTTGTTAAAAAGGTGGATGACGTTATCATTGAATAATAAAATTCAGAGAAGTGACAGCCTCAGTCCGATTTACACTACTTAATGATAACACGTCATCCACCTTTTAAACAAACACTAGTAATAGTTTTAACGGATTTTTTTCAATTTTTTGTTTGTAACATTCACAGGTGACGATTTGGGATCGTACATGCTAAACGGTAAAGTGATGAAACAAGAACAAATAACGAATCCGAGCCTGGCGTGGTTGATGCCGTCGAGAAACTTTTGGAAAATGGACGAAGTCCTCGTTCAGACCGATAACAAGAATTATACGCTAAGCAATATGAAGGAATATTTCATGTGAGTGTATTTTCCTTCACTCCTGGGACACTGTACTCCATTCCATTCTATTCTAGACGCCCTTGGGACTTGAAAAGTACTTTTAAAACGTATTCAGGTTCACTTTGACGTGTCCTAGCCCGCGATTTTTAAATCGTTTATGTTTATCTTTCGTATTTTGAACCTCATTTTCTTAAATTAACAGATTTGTAGATGTTTGAAAAAAGGTGACAATCCATCCTTCAATGAACTTGGATTTTGGGTTTTAAGGTTGGATCCTAAAAGTTTTATTTCCGCAAATTTTTCCAGGGACGTCGAGTATCCAGACGGTTGGGACATATATTCGGATACCTTACCTCACAGTTTAAATCTGACGGCGCCGGGCGTTGAAGTGCACTGTATATACGGGACGAACGTTTCTACAGTTGAAAAGTAAGTTTCGGCTTCGGTCTAATCCAGTGTTTCTCAATCTCTAAAGTATCATCGCCCCCTTTACTTCGAAAAAAAAATTGCTGAGTTTATTAGTTAGTTTGATAATTATATATGTTATATTTATGCTATATGTTATCTGTTCTACTTGTTTATTAAGATTGTATACAGTGCAATACAATACATAATAGTTCCTACCTAACATAGGCAACCAGTAATGCTTATAAGGTAATTACACTTTTATTACACTTTACACTTTATAAAAAATTCGCCTCCCCAACATGGACAAACGCTCACCTGGGCGCGATATCGCTCCCGTTGAGACACACTGGTCTAATCCAATCGTTTCGTTTCCATCTGAGAATCAGAAACTAACATTTTTCTCTCAAATTTATCGCTTTAGGATTTTCTACAAGCCGGGAACGTTTTACGAGAATCCGACTCTATTAAACGGCGACGGTGACGGCACGGTCAACCGGAGATCCCTCGAAGGCTGTCGTAGCTGGGCGAAACAACAAAAGCAAAAAATCTACGAACTTCCCTTACCGAAAGTGGATCACATGACCGTCCTTAAAGATCCGAACGCTCTCAATTATATATCGAACTTGGTGAATGCCCTTTAGTGACAAACGCGTGCGTTCAAAGTTATTTATGTCTTATTTATTTGTACAAGGTTGTCTTCCGTTCTTAAAAAAAAAAAAAGAAAGTAAACGATGATACGGTATGTGTTCATCGTATCCTATTTTAGTTACTTAAATTTTTTACACGATATTTTGCCTTAAAAGTTAAGGAACAGTGACTAACGATTCTATGATATTATCGTTGCCAAACTAATAGTAGTTTAAGATGGTTTTGATTGAATATCAAGATGTATTTTATGTAGATACTAACGTTAAGATGGAATGTGTTATATTTTTTATTGTGGACCGAAACGCGAAATATGTGATTTTAAGCTCGGATAACGATAGTTGAAAGTGTTAACAATATGAAATGGCTGTTTTTCCGTTATAAATTAGAATAAGTAATCGAAATTATGGCGTTTCATTTCTTCCGAAACACCCACATCAATTCCATTAATATTTTAAACTAAAGAAGAGTGGGAATATAGTAAAACTTCCCGTATCCGAAAGAGCTAATTGGCGCCTATTCTCCCATCCAATTCAGGAGTGGATAGCACTGGAGACGTTTGCACCCTCAAAGTTGTGTGCATGGTAGTATCGTCCGCGTAGATCACCAGTCGAGTCAGCGATGTACACGTTGTTCCTTGGACTGTACAGGTTAATTTCCTCGTTGAACTTCATCCCGTAGCACACGTTTCCAAATATTGCTTAGTCAACAACCATACTTTTGATTTCTTGTTATCTTCATCGCTGATCCTCATAGATCTTTATAGAAATGTAGTGATGACTAGAGTTGCTCAATTTGCGCTAACAGTACTACAACTATTCGAAACGGCTGTACTAGAATAAAATAACATTGCATTGTACAAACACAGATGGATTCATTCTATACATTGAAACTATTATGTGTTCATATACCGCAATGTTGCTATTCTAGTACAGACGTTTCCGATAGTTGTAGTATTGTTGGCGCCAATTGAGCAACTCTGGTGATGACAGATCTCTTCTGTTCAGGGTAGTCATAGAAAACCTAACAAGGGTAGTGAACAGACAGCAGGAGGTCGTTCAGCACGTGTTCGGCCTCTTCCTCCAGGTCTTCGTACTCTTGTGGTATTTAATAGAAGCTAGTCACCTATTATTTCGGCTTGTCAAGGGTTATTATATCCATTCTGGCAGGTCTTCGAAGAAGGATTTGTTTGCTCATACTCAGTTTCCTGGAAAAGTTCTAAAGCGATTCGCTTGACTGGCTAAAGAGGGACGTGCTAAGACCACTGCCGCTGGTGAAAAACCCCCATTCCTCCTTAAAGCAGTCAGTAAGATACTGCCTAAATCGGAGGGGACAAGGGTCCTTTACGCGAAATTGAATTATCTATGGCGAAAAGTAACGTAATTTTAAATTAAATTTGTATAAAAACTTATAAATTATCATAATCTAAGAAAAAAAGACATTACAGATTTCTGTAATCAAAAAAGAAAATTATAGTGACTACAGATTTCTGTACTAAACAATATCATAGTAAACTATTATCTATGCAGTAAACTCCTCTCCACATAATTGTTTAATCTTTTAAATATCCTCTCCAATAACGTTTTCGGATAACTTTCTAACCAGTTTCTAACCGCCATTTCTATGGTTGATGCTCACATCCGGTGATTGTCCTAGGAACTCCGGATACGGTATGTGAGACATTTTTCAAGTTTTCATTACCAAATATTCGTAGTATTGATGAAAAAGTAATGGGAAACTGTTGTAAGGATAGAAAGTTGGCAGGCATGTTCTCCGGCGTACTCTAGTGTCAATCGAGGTTACCATAAATAAAAGCGTTTTGTGTCATGTCTTATAGCAAACTAAAATAATGTCATTCCAACAAGTTCGTTGTGAACGTCTAGTTTAATGAAAATCAAAGTGTGTCAGAACATAACATTCTGCCGGTTATAAGTTATTATTATATATATAATATATAAAAATTTGTCTTCGGGCAATTACAGATTTCTGTAACTAAAGAAGAAAGCCGTAAAGTTGAGTGTGAACTAATGGAATCATCACAATTTCTTGCGACGGCCGAAGATAGTTTACACAGTAGTTTATAGGTGTCAGCCATAAAAGGGATTAGGTTCCTTTTTTCATTAAGTATGGGAATTTACACCTTTGGAAAGTTGTTCTGTTTAATTTTTCTTCTTCAACTCGCAATTTATCCCATACAATTTTTCTTTTTTTTTCATAGTATATATTTTTTTGTAATATATAATTTGATTGACTGATTCGCAGAGACGCGACACAACAAACTAGTGGGAAGAGTTGTATGAGGAAGACTACCAAAACGCGTTAACAATGCTGGACATTGTCGACATTGGAGGAGGAAACATCTATATGAGAAATTAGATGGAAAGAAGAAGTAGTAGTAGTAGTAGTAGAAGAAGAAGAAGTAGAAGAAAAAGAAGAAGAAGAAGAAGAAGCCAAAGAAAACAAAAAAGAAGAAGAAAAAAAGAATTTCAGTGGCAGTTTACCCGACCTTATTTTAAAATACCTTCAGATCGAAATACAATGAAAGTAGATAAAGATCTTCTTCTCTTTGTCCTTTTTGTTTCAATTTTCTTATTTTCTCTGACCTCTTTTTTCTTCTCTTCCTTCATTCCTTCGATAATTCGTAATTTACTCGATCTCGATCACGAATTCGAACCGAGATTTCCGCTAGCCAGCCGCTCGTCGGACTAATCCCTTTACCTATAACCCGCAGCGTTTCTACCGATATTCTTAGGTGTTTAGGAGAGCCGTCTCGCGAACGTCAATAGATCGTGATCTCCGTTCGGATCGAAGAGATCGTTTCTTCCTCACGCCATCGTCTAGCGAGAAGACGCGACAAGATCACGATCGAGAGTTCTTTTTCTGATTAAATAAAAATCAAACAAGCAGGAACAAAATAGTCGCAAATAAGAAGAAGACCATGTTAAACCGAGCTGGAATTTGGAATGTGAAGAGGATTACAAATAAAGAAATTGAATTAATAGAAGAACTAGAAAATGCGAACATAGGATTGGCTCAATGAAACAAGAAGTTGGGTCAGAATGCATCATGAAAAATCAAAGCACTTTGAGACAGCACAAGTCTTGTTTACAGTAGTCTTAGATGAAAGCATAAAAGGAGTAAAACAGTACAACATAGGATATTGGAATATGGGGCCGATAGGTATCATCATCAGAAATGATGACGATATAGTTCTAATAGCCAAAAATGAAGGAATTTTAAATGAAAATGTAAAAAAACATACAATGATTATCTGGAGTAGACATGGAAATAAGCGAGGAAAAAGCAAAAACTATGTTAATCAGCAAGGAGGAAAAAGAAACATGAAATCCTTCTAAATCAGAAAAAATTGGGACAGGTCAAAAATTTCAAATATTTGGGGACAATTCAAAACAGAAGATGGGAGGTGTGATGAAGAGATGAACAGTAGCAACGAAGCAACAGGGAAATTGTTTAACAGCATCAAGAGTATCTTCTTGAACGAAAAAGAAATACCAAAATAGGTTAAAACAGGAATTTTAAAGAAAATAGCTGCACCAATACTAATAATACGGATATTACTATATTATACTATGGACAACGGCGAAGAATTAAAAACAAAAGATACAAAGCCTTGAAATGAGATTCCTCAGAAGGATAAATAGAAAAATAAGATTAGATAAAGTAAGAAATACAATCAGAAAAAACTAAAAATACAGCCCACACAAAACGAGATAGAAGAAGGACAATTCAGATGGCTGGGACATGTGATGAGAATGGGAGAAGATAAACTGGTAAGAAGAGTTTTCGAAGCCAAAACAAGCAAAAGAAAACTGAAAGGAAGACCGAGAATGTGTTGGATAGAGGAAGTAAGGAAAGAGGTGGAGAAAAGAAATATAAATTGGAAAGAAATTTGAAGACAAGTGCAAGATAGGAAAACATGGCGAAAGACATGAAAAAGAACAGACACGCGGAATGGTATAAGGACTAGGATTAAGTAAGTAAGTAAGTAGAAAAGAAATGTACCTACCATAACATAATTGACGCGGTAGAAGAGAACAAAAAGGAATTGAAAAAATAATTAAATAGGAGTACAGATATGGTAGGTACCTGCCACATTGTTATTAATTTCCTTTCTTCCCTTTTTAATAGGTAAGATTCGCACGAAACTGGTCGAGATTGACGTATTGTGGCTTAAATTTTGAAAAGGCGTAGAAAACGGTTTCGACGAAAAAAGTGTTTGTAAAGGTAGTTTTGATTGTTCGATTAAATTCAACTGTTGCGGTTGGTTTATTTGTGACAAAAAGAGGGATTTGAAATGTTAAGTCGTCCGATTGTGACATCCTCATTTCAAAACAGAGATTATAGGACGATCGAGTTTATTAAAAAAAAGTTGACTGGAGAGTAAAAGTATGCTTATTTCCAGAAAAATCGAGCATCGTTTCCTCGAAACAAAAAAAATCTGTTATACAAAGAACGAAATAAGCAAACATAAACGTCTTTTGTGTGATGCAATACTTTCAGCGGATCCTAAGTGGGAAAAATATAATAAATAAATCGATTCCTCTCCGTGACTCGCCTTTTCATATCGAAATAAGTCCCAGACGTTCGTGTTTCTGATTTACTTGAAACTTGAACCTAATAAGTAGAACATCGAAAATACTCGATGGTATAATGGCACGGACAAATTTGTGGAAGCAAGAGTACCACAAGCCCCAAAAGACCTAAAGAATTAATAGGTGTAGAAATTATAAAAACGATCAATGTAATAACAAAGTACTTACATGAAAATGGGTAAGTCCCGTCAAGTTGACAACTGAATTTGTGAAAATATAATAATTCATCGGAGTTCCTGGTAGATATGAAATAGTTCTAGAGTACTTTGCGGAAAATTTCAAGAGTTCTGTAAATTTGCGCGAAAAAATGGAAAATACAGAAAATGAACGTAGCAACGAATATCTTTCCAATTTTCAATCTTACAAAAAAATGCTATTAGGATTTTCGATAAAACTCTTAGAGTTCTAGCGGGAACCGCGATCAGAACTGATTCAGAATAGGAGAATTGGATGAAGAATTCGAAGAACAGAAATTAGACATATTAACAATAAGCGAGGTAAAGGTAAGGAAAAGAAGTCATAGAATTGAAGAATGGACACGCACTGTACTATTCTGGAGTAGAGAGTGAGGAGAGAGCTAATACGGAGTATGCTGCTTGATACACAAAGACCTAGTGAAATATGTGGAGAGCTGGAAACCATGGTCAAAACCTACAATGAACGTTAAAATGAGAAATGGCAAAGGTGAAGACATTAACGTCATTGCAGTTTACGGAGCAAATGAAGATAAAACAGTGGCAAATATGGAAGAATTCTGGGAAGGGCTGAATGTTGTCACAGAAAAATACAGAGATGCTGTAATAGTAGCAGGAGACATGAATGCAAAAGTGGGAAAAAGGGATAGTAAGACTGGAGACGTAATCGGAAAAGAAGGCGATAGTAAAAAGAAACGATAATGGAAGAAGATTATTAGAATACTGTACTATTAACAATTTGATTAGCAGAGATACAAGAAGATTAATTAAAGATGTTAAAGTGAATAGAACGGCTAAAATCTACAGTTACCTGTTAGTAGCAGAAACAAAAATCACCTTAAAAAAAAAGGAACCAATGGAATGGTAATGAAATAAGTACAAAATAAAGAAAATATCAGGACATACAAATTGAGAGAGAAGGAAGTTGGCATAAAGCATAAACAAAGAAGAAATAGAACAAAACAACCGAAGGAGAGCTGAACACAATGAACATACAAGAATGCTGGGAGAAATTGAAAAATATTGTATTGGGAGTTGCAAAAATAAGCTGTGGGAGAATACGAAGAAATCCAAATAGAAAACAGACACATCGGTGGAGCGAAGAAATAAAAGAACAAATAAAGATAGGAGAAAAGCAAATGGCTAGAATATCTGAGAACAAAAGATGCGCGAAAGTACGAGCAATATAAAGAAGAGAGGAAGAGCACTAAAGACATGGTGCCGGCGGCAAA
Organism: Chrysina gloriosa; assembly: GCA_038088585.1. Lineage (NCBI taxonomy): Eukaryota > Metazoa > Arthropoda > Insecta > Coleoptera > Scarabaeidae > Chrysina > Chrysina gloriosa. Next base: position 58,571,971 of record CM076089.1, read on the forward strand.
AACGAAAGCCTGGAAAAAGCTGGAGCAGAAAATGGAAGAAAATGAACAAGGAAATCAGAAATTATTCTATAGAAATATAAAATCAATGAGAATGTATACAAACTGGAATAATAAAAAACAAGGAAGGAAAGATTTTAACTGAAGAAACAGAAATAATGAATCGATGGAGAGAATACCTCGAAGAGCTGCTGAAAACGGTACCACAATATCGGAAATCCAAACGAAAGAAGATAAAATAGGAATCATAACAGATAGAGAAGAAGGAGAGGAGGAAGGAATTCAGGAGGGAGAGATGGCAGAAGCAATTGGAGTGATGAAGAATGGTAAAGCTTTAGGACAAAATAACAATGGAAATGTTCAAAATGATGGAAGAAGAGGGCGGGAAACTATTCCTGAAAGTACTTAACAAAGCATGGAAAGAAAAGACAATACCCCAAGACTGGAAAGTGGGAGCAATGATACCGATCTTTAAAAAAGGGGACCCAGAAAAGTATAAAAATTACCGAGGAATAACATTACAGAGCAATGCAATGAAAGTTTATGAACGGAAATTAGAAAGACGAATGCAAAAAATAACAGAAAAAAAAACACTACATGAAACACAAAGTGGAGAAGTGCACAAGATCACATATTCACACTGAAACAGATCATTCAGAAGACCAACGATAAGAAGGGGACATAGAGAACGTTTTGACCGAGTTAGAAGGGAAGAGATATGGAAAAGTTTGAAAAATGGAGTTGGAGAACCATTAATAACAGCAATAAAAAGCTTGTACGAGGATAATGTAAACTATGTGATAACTAGAAACCAACAATCTGAAATGTTGGCAACAAATGAAGTACTTAGACAAGGAGGAGTAATGAGCCCGGCTGAATCCTTAGTCTTCAAGGACGAAATAATGCAAAAATGTAAAGACGAACTGAAGCCATTGCACCTATAATACAGATAAATGATACCTATCAAAATATGAAAATGTGCATACGCCGACCATATAGTGATTTTGACAGGGAATGGAAGAGGGTTATAAAATAACATGAATATATGGAAAGATACATTAAAACAATATGGAATGTCAATGAACCTAGAGAAAATCAAGATAATGGAAATAGGAGAGAAGACGGAGATGCTAAAAATAGATGGTAAAAAAATTGAAAAAGTGAAGGAGTATAAATATCTAGGAGTAAGTGATAGACGGAAAAGGAAGCGATGAAATAGACATAACCGAGCGCATCAACAGCGCAAACAAACTATTTTTCTCAATCACCGGAAATTTAGTGAACAGAAAAGAAATATCGAGCGAAAGAAAGATGAACGTTTTTAAAACAATGTAGAGACCTGTACTAA
>CM076089.1:59773815-60089836 GCA_038088585.1 Chrysina gloriosa
TTTAATTTACAAACCTTTTCGGAACAAATTCTTCTGTGAAAATATAACTAGATAAATGTATAAACAAACATTTGTTTTTTATTTGGGAACTATCAACAAAATAACTGATACGTGTTTTATCATTTGTCTTGCACTTTACCTCTTTTACACACTATACGTTTCTGGTATATATATATATATCCCTTTTTCTCTTTTCTTACCACTTCTATTCTCTCACTCCCATATATATATATATATATATACATATATATATATATATATATATATATATAGGGTGTAACTGTGTAAATGGTTAAAAAGTTGTCCAAAGGTAGATAATTAAAATACGTATATTCAAAATTTGCTTAATAAACGTAGGGCCCTAAACGTACCGTTCGCAAGATATCTATAATTACATTTTTGAGTCCGGCCCTGTTATACAATTGTAGCGAGTTTTCAATACGACTAATGATCGGATCATTAACCGAGTTAGCATAAATAATTAGAAAATAAGCAGTCTACTTCAAACATGCGAATTTTTCACACTGCTTGCACAGTACATACATGTTATCTACGGTTTATTAATCATTTTACTTTAAACATTTTTACAAAGCAATCAAATAAACATATTATTGTCAAACAGGTCTAATGTTAGCCATTTCTTGTAAAATTTTCTTTGTTTTCTTGACTTTACATTGTTTACCAATAAATAAATCTTTTGAAAGTTCATGGAACGACAGCGAAATAAAACATCTGTTTATTTTTCTGTAATAGTAACAGAAATAGAGAAGCATTATTCACTTGTCGATAATATGTTATTTACTGAAGGTGCTATTTCAATGAAATCATCTGCTTACATTGTAGAATACCCGAATACTGACTGAATGCCCAACTATTTATTTTGACTTTTAAAAATCCCTTACCTCAAATAAACGTCTACGAGAAACACAGTACCGTAATGTAAGAATGTGTTGGGGAGGGGGCAAAGTTTTATTAAAATTAAGCAAAAACGTTTCGTGTGATTTGCCATAGTTTTTGGTGATTACGTTAACTATACCATAGCAGCTTTAACATATTAATAAATTAACACAGTTACACCCTGTATATATACAATCTGTCCCCGGATTGACTTGAATATAGGTATAATTGATCAAAAATTTTAGAATTTCGTTTTAATCTTTTGGAATGTCGTCCTGCTTTGTCTGAAAAGAATTTCAAGTACCTTTTTACTTACTTAAAGATTAAGGCCGTCACGACAATTGAGCAAAGCACATTTCCTATTGACGTAAAGTGCCATTTCAGTCAATAATGCAGCAAAATGTAATCGAGAAAAGTTATTCAAAATTGACAACTTATACAGAATGTTTGTTTAAAAAAATTAATGTAAGTTTGTAATAAAATATTTTATTCAATAAAAAAAAAAGAAAATAACTTACATTAATTAAAAAAAGCATTCTGTATAAGTTGTCAAAAAATACTAAAGTAAGTTTCATCCAAAAAAGAAAATATCTTACATAATTTTTTTTTTTCTGTAGTGCAGGTACACAAAAGAAATACTGTCATAATGATCCTATATACGTAAAATTTTGCACAGAGCCATAACTTCATATTTTGAACAACTTTTCTCAATAACATTTTGCCGTACTATTGACCGAAATGGTACTTTACGTCAACAAGAAATGTTTTTCCCCAATTGTCGTGCCGACCTTAATTTTTAAAAAAGTAAGAACGTGCTTGAAAGTTTTTTAGACGAAACAGGGCGGTATCCTAAAACACTAAAACAAATTTCAAAAACTTTTGATCAATTATACTTATAGTGAAGTCAATCCGGGGACACACTATATATAAATTGGGTGTAACTATTATCCAATCAGATACAAGTATTATACACCCCTCTCTCGCCGCCGCGACTTCATTACTTTGGATGACTGTATATTTATCAAAAATTTTTCAAATTTCAGTGCAAGTGCATCTAAGACGTACGTCTTTATATGAAGAAAAGGAAAGAATCTACAAAATTTTTTTCTTTTTAATTAAAGGTCCGTTTACGTGGGAACAATTTTCACGTACGTATACACACATGGAAAACGGAAGGCAAGCACTTTAATCGAATTTCTAAATATAAACCGGACTCGCTCTTGTCTGTCGTGGCAGCAAGATCAATCGTTTTGTATTAGATCTATCTCGTAATACCTTTAAAAATATTTTCCTCTAATAAATAAGATGTTGATTGAAAATTGATACCGTGATACAACGGGATCTGTTCGGACAGATGCGTCTTGATGAAAGTGAGAAGGCAAATAAAAGTAAAGCCAAATACAATCCGTATGTAATTCAATGGCCAAGGATGGGTTTGTACGGGTTGTAGTTGTATTATAGATGACAATTATCCAAAATAGTTAATGATAAAATTGGCTGTAATATGTATTCATCCGATAGACTTGTTGTTGTTCTATTCACCAAATTTCGATGGTTAAGTTATCATTAAGGTTCGACAAACGCGTGTCTTGAAAGAAGGCGATAGATTTATGTGAGTTTGATATATGTCTGCTCCGTCACACATATCAAACTCATATAGGTATATCGCCTTCTTTCGCCAAACGCGTGTCTTGTTCGCTGTATATAGACTGTTCTTTCAGCGAACAGGACGCGTGTTTCCCGGATTGTAGTGTAACTCCAGACAGCTTTTAGAGTATACAGAGGAAATGAATTACAAAACATTAAATTGGCATCGTACGAGTCGAAATTGGAGTCGCTTTGTGCTCATCAAGCGCTGACGGGAGCCAGAAAATTTCCGTTTCGTTTTCGATTTCTAATTAACTCGTCGCCATAACTACGATATTATAAACTTCCAGAAATCGAAGTCGCAAGCTGCAGCAAAGATTGAGCTACGTTTACAGAAACGACAAAAAGGTAATTGCGTTATCGAAACGTTGCAGTAAAATAAGTCATTGAGGAGGAAACATATTATGTACAGGGTGGGGCATAATGGAGTCCCACAATTACGAGATGAATTTAAAAAGAAACGGTACAGTTATATAAAAAGAACTTTTTATTTATTCAAAGTAATAAGTAGGGTTGCTCATGCTAGCCAAAATTACATAGGTACTCAACCCGTCCTTGCAATTTGCGACCGTTCCCGATCAAACTCTAATCTTGATAGAAAGCAACGTTTTATGCCTCGCATGAGTAACTCAAGTAATCAGGTTTTAAAATTAATGTTGTCAAAATGTTGATCTTCACGAGCGATGCACATTTGAAGTTTTCTTGAACCTTCAGCAGCACATCTGGAGGAATTCCGGCGATTTTCTCATGAACGAGTTCTTATAGGGTTCAAAGGCGATGTTTGAAAACCTCTGTCTTGAGATACCCCTAATAAGAAAAAGTCGAAGGGGCTCAAATTAGGGGAGCGAGGGCGCTTCTCGTAAAGAGATTAGTCGACCGAGGAACATCTATGGGCCGTGGCTCCATCGTTTTTGAAAACAAAACCCGCTGTATTGCATTTTTCCATTTTGGAGCGCAAAAAATTCTCCAGTTTATCGCACTGTAAATTGAGGTGACGACAGGTCACAGTAACGGTGACGCCATCCTCTTCAAAAAAAAAAGGACCAAGGATACCTACAGGGGCGTCGAAAATTATCAACTGATTCAGATGTCAACATGGCGTCAAGAACGTTCAGTTGATTCAGATACCAACGCGTAATTTTGCCATTAAATTATGACTTCTAGGACGATCAGCTGATTTCGATGACATAATATGGCGTCGACTATCATCAACGCTTCGTCAACATTTCGCTTGTCAACATGGCGTCAAGAACGTTCAGCTGGTTAGCTGCCAAAACAAAATTTTGACATTAAAGTATGGCCAAGATCAGCTGATTTTGGTGAGATAATATGGCGTCGAAGATCATCAACTGATTCAGATGTCAACATGGCGTCAAGAACATCTATCATGATCAGTTTATCCGGGGGTCACAATGCAGAGGACAAAATACACCAAACGGTCACTTTTGGATTGTGAGGAGGTCGTTGGTGTAATTTTCGGGGAGTTTTCAGCAGCCCAAAAATCAAAATTCGGCTTGTTCACTGTGCCAGAAAGATGGAAATGCCCTTAACACAATACCGTTAGGAGGCACAGCACTGTTAAGATCGCGTTACAACGATTTCTACGTCTTCCCAAATCTGTTGGACTCAATTCCTAAAACAATCATAACCTTGTAAGGGTGTAGCAGCTTAAGGTCACAGTGCAAAATTCGCCTCAGCGTTCGATCCGATATCTGATTTGCAGAGGGGCATATCACCAAGCAGAACCCGTTGGAGTACGGTGATGTTTTCAGGTGCCCTCACCGATTTAGGATGCCCACCTGGTTTCTTAAGATTTGCAGAATGTCCTTAAATTGTGGATCCCGGCTTCGATTTAAATTGAAGCGCGTGCGAAGCGGCCTCGGCCGTTTCGCGCAGTTACCGACTGGGCGTATTTAAAAAAAAAACCTCCACGACGAAGCCACGTTGTTCACCCGACCACGGCATGTTAACAACTTTGACAACTGAGAACTTTTCTGTTTACGCCACCTAGCGGGACACACCGCCCCCTTCTACGTGGTCAGAAGCCTCTTCAGTGATTTTCGAAAATGTGGGACTCCATTATGCCGCACCCTGTATTTACTTATATAGTTGTATCTATGAATCCTCCGCTCTGTGATATTTATTATATTTTTTGCTACCCATTATCTTTCGTAAATACTTGCAAATTGTATCTACTAACATCATCCGGGAAATGGACGATACGAGCCATTTGAAGCTGACATTTTAAGGAAGGTGGCGATTGTTCCTTAACAGAAGAGACGAAGCGAATGATTGATGTTGCGGTCCTATTTCCCCGATGCTCTTTGTTGGGCGATACACCCAAACAATTACGTTGCAAAATTTAATGCAAGGATTACTGTCATGTGCTCCTCGTTCGAGATAATTAATATTTCCGGCTTAAGATGTCATTTGTTAACCAAGTATATACTCCGTGAAGAAATTGTATGTGCGGATCGCATTTTGTTACATTTTTAATACAAGACCTCGTTCATATCTTGTATATATACGAAGTGCTTTCAAGTTATAAGTACAGTTACTAATGCGAGCCAAAATTATCAAGATCCGAGTTATTCGCAGGCGATCGGAATATATACACTCGTGCTTGTAATTTGCGACCGTTCCCGATTAAACCCCGATCTTGATAGAAAGCAACGCTTTATGGCTCGCATGAGCAACTCTAGTTGTAACACCTTCGAATTCTTGTTCTCAGTACTGCAAATAGTAGCAATATGTGGTGCACTCGTTTTGAATTCGTGTAGGAGATGACGCAGCACTGTACGACAAACGGAACTCTAGCGACAGCGGCGAGAGTGAGGCCTGTTTTTGATACTTAAAATGGCGAATCTAAAACAGTTAATCATCTTCAAGCTGATCAAGCCGGTGTGGTCTAACTGTCAAGACGTTTCGCCGCGATAAATTGCCATACCGATGACCTGCGTTCAAAATCTCTGGCGGTTCGGCGAGTGACGCAAAAAAAATTGAGTACCTGCGCTCATCGTGAACAAAAAGGAAGTAATAATGCGGTTGTCGAATGCGTGCTGCTCACCACATCGTCGCAGATCATTACAGAATGGATTGGTGGGCGGGGACCGGGTGTGAGAACAAAGATAGGAGGTAGAATTTCATTTTATCTCAGTGCCACACAACAAACTTGGAATTTTGTTCTATTGCATTAATAATAATATAATATAACGATAATAAATAAAAAATTCCATATCATAGGTTGCAAACAACACAGAAATTTGCAAATTATTGGGGTGTTAAAATTTTAAATAAACTACCTGAAACAGTAAGGTGCCTCTCCAACAACAAATTTTCAAAAATATTAAGGAAATATCTGACGGACAAAGCTTTCCACTCAATTAAGGATGTTCTGGAGTAACTTTCAAAATAAAACGAATTAGTCGAAACTTTGCAAACTGGAAGCTTTTCATGTATCTAAGATGTCTGCAAAATTTCAGAGCAATTGACCGAGCAGATGAAAAGATATTAATTAAGAAAAAAAGGTTCTCACCCATCTTCAGAGTCAGAAAGGTATAAGAAGAAAAAGAACGTTCAAGTCCGTATCGAATGAGCATTGTGTTTAAACGTTTACTAACATCCTCTCCAAATTTTGAAGGATTTGATCAGCTAGTTTTTGGTATCCCTTAAAATAATCACATAAATACTATGTTTCGTCAAATATGAACATAGTAATAGAGTAACAGCGGCAACGTTGTAAACAGCTGACATAAGAAGTAGCTCAACTCATATCGCGGGAAATTAAAACAGTAAATCACGCAGATGAGCTAGAATGCATAGTATAATCGTAATAAATTTTTATAATAAATATACTATTGAAGGAACATGCGAATTTTACAAGTTTTGGAGATAAATTCGTAGGTTTTTTCTGGTTTCATAGAATATGAATAAATTGAAATGAATTCCATCGAAATTCAGGATGATGATTTTCTAATACTTCATACCACATGAAATTATGTCAAATGTTAAATCTTATTTAATTCTATTATAGTTCGTTTAATATTTTGCGGAATTACGTTAATAGATTGAAAGTTATAAATTTTTAGGCGTTTTAGTAAAGTTGATTTTATAAATGGTTCACAAATGGGTTACATAAAATTCAATGAATTTTGAAACATTTATTGGAATACAATAGAGTTTATATTCGAGAAATGATACATTTTGTTCTTACTTAAATACGGCATCAAATATATAGATAACGGGAGTACAGTTAGTTTACTTTTTAGGTTATGGTTTTGTTTATCACACTTGCAAAATCTAGAGCAAAGAACAAGTAGACACACTGCGCATCATGTCTAGAAGTACCAACTCCGTAATAATAAATGTTGCAGCTAATCTTAGGTATTTGTAAATAATTATTTTCATAAGTTATAAACAACTTGCGAGTATAAATTTCTTTGAAAACTCATTATTCGTGTTCGTAAGCTATTCGCTGTTAATATAGCAGCTGTAACGTTCAGAAATATTCAAAATGAATTTCTCATATTTCATTTTCAACAGTTGTTACTTGAGTACAGTCACTGTCAAATTAGCATAAAAGTAGACTTTTAATTTGGGATATTAACAAAACTATCAATAAAATTATATTGAAAATACATGAATCCATATTAAGAACTTACAAACAATCATTAGAGTAACATTTAAACGATAAAAAACATTTGCAAAAAGTTACAGAGAAAAGGTCATTTTTGGCTGAGAAGGTTCATCCAGAACATCCTTAACGACTTGTTAAATTGTTAAATTTTGTTTGTCTTAAGTTGTTTTAAAATGTCCATGTCGTGTATACATATTGTAATATTATTAAATTGATTTCTTTTTGGTTTGTCTTCTATTACTGACCGTCTTGACTGTTATTGTAATTTTTATTACATTAAATAAAAATAAAATGTATATATATTTTTTTCGTGACCTTTATTATACTTATCTTATATGATAGTTCTCTACCACAATTAGGTCAATTAAACAAGACTGGTTTGAATGATAGTCATATTTTGAGAACGTTTACAAACGTGTTCAGAACACCTTCTTCAGTGAAAATATAACTAGATAAATGTATAAACAAACATTTATTGTTTATTTGGGAACTATCAACAAAATAATTAATGACTAGGATTTCTTGCTATAGAGAATATGTAAACAACTTTATATATACAGTGAGATCTAAAATGACTGTCTGTGCCGCTTCCGTTAAAAAATATTTTTTATTTAAAATTTTCTCAAAATGCCGCCATACTGTGGTTAGAATTATTTCAGTGGCGTGTACATAGATATTACATATGGGCGCGTACTAATAACAAGATATGACAGCGCGATCATAACCGTTTGGGATACAAATCTTTTCGTTTTTGACATTTCATTCAATTATCACAGGTTACATATAAGTGTTATGTGGCATAAACTAATATACGCATTAAGTAAAATGTAATTTTATTTTTATTTATTTCACACATTATTTAGTCAAAAAATAAACATCATATTTTCTTTAAAAATTGTGTTCAAAGTGTCCACCATTATTGTTTATGCAAGCGTCCACTCTTCTTTTCAAATTTTCAAAAACACTATGCAGCTGCTCAAGTGTGATGCTTTGGACAGCATCTATAATTGCAGCTCTCAATTCCTCAATGGTGTGCATCCGATTCCTGAACATTCTGGATTTCAAATATCCAAAGAGGAGAAAATCCAAAGGTGTAAGATCAGGTGATCTTGGGGGCCAACGTTGTGCACCTACGATCCTATCGCCATAAATGTTTTGAAGATATTCGCGTGTTGTTTGAGTTGTGTGTGCTGTTGCGTTATCGTGTTGAAAATATCCTCTTTCTAATTCATTAGCTTGCAGTTCTTGTATAAATAAAGCCAACATTTGTTGATAGCGATCTCCATTAACGGTTTCTTCAAAAAAATTGGACCTGTTAGTCGTCTTCTCGAAATAGCGACCCAAACTCTAACTTTTAAAGGATGTAATGGTGTTTCATGAAATATGTGAGGGTTTTCAGCAGACGAAACACGATAATTCTGGAAATTAATGTAACCTGTTAAATGAAACCAAGCTTCATCTGAGAAGAAACTATTGTCCAATATGTCATTATCTCTCAGGTTATCATTAAACCAATGACAAAATTGTAATCTTTTATCAAAATCTAGTGGCAATAATTCTTGTACAACAGAAATTTTATAGGCATGCAGATGCAACTTCCTTTTTACAGCTCTTTGACAAGATCCGTAGCTTAATCCTGTAATAAAATCCAATTTTAATAAAATAAATGTGTTTAGATTGTAAAAATATACCTGTTTGTTGTGCCAGCTGTCGCAATGGTTTGGTAGGACTCAACTCAAGGCTTGTTCGTACATTTTCCACGTTATCTTCAGTAAGAACTGGCGACTTGCCTTTTGTAACACTTTCTGTGTCTCGAAAACGAGTTACTATTCTGCTAATACGAGGTCTTAAATTTTCGTAATCATATTCTTCATTTGGAAACTGTTCCCCAAACTCTTCGATACTGATACTTATGTTAACAGAATATATCCATTCACCATTCTAATTGCGGTGTCCATTTCTAAAATAACTCTCTAACAGAAATTTGTCCCGTTCTAGAGTGTACGGCATTGTGCTAACAGTCTGAAATGAATGTTGAAACACCTGATATCGATCACTAAAAGAATAAATTAATTTTCTCGAAGCAAACAACAACAAAGTAACAAAAATAGAAAGGTAATAGTAACACGAAAAATAGTAACACAAAAGACTAATCAACAAGCGTACGCCAATGACAAATAATAATGAGAAATGTCAAAAGATTTGGTGATATTACAAAAATATAATCAGTTGCTAGGTTCACTCAGAACTTCGGAAATAAATATTGATATCACCCTCTGCGGAAAACAGTATTTCTCGGACAATCATTTTGGATCTCTCTGTATATATATATAAATTATAAATAACTAAATTAATGTGTAAACACACATGCAAACTATGAAAATACCTAAAAAACCGTTATATCAAAAAATCTTTGTCAAAAACTTAACAATTTTGTTCAAGGACTAGGGAAAACCCCAAATTAAAAACCTAGCCAATTTCAAACTTATTCCATGTTTTATTGTTTACTCTCAACATACCTTGCGCATTTTTTGAAGTCATTTTAACCATTTTTATTAACCCCAAACATAGTGGAGGTATAAAAAGACGAAAATGTACGCCACGTCGTTTACCTTATGGTTTTGCAATTTTGAAAAACATTCCACAACTTTTAAAAATCACAAAATTTCTCGAAACTATTTTCGAGAGCCAAAAATTCTAATAAAATAAAATCTAGAGGATTTTCTATATAACAACCCAATAAATTAGGTGCGCCAATGGGCAGTTAACCACTTAACAAAGTAAGCACAATTTGCATATGCCAATAATCCGTGAGGAGAATTTAGCTTTCTCAATCGCAGGCCGCAACTACAGTTTATTAAGTCGTTATATAGGGATCATCTAGATTTTATTTTATTAGGAAATTCACTGTTTATTTATGTTTCTCACTAATTCTAAAATTCTCCCGAAAAATTCATCCGTTCGATGGGCGGATCAGTTTTTCCAAATTGTTTTCGATTTTTTCTGTTTTTTTTTTTTTAATTCCCAAGCGGAGCACCAGGGAAAACAATTAATTCTTCTGTTAAACTTACATGGGGAGACCGCGTAATGTCCATCACGGATTTCGATCCTATTGCGTGTGAGTGTTTTTTGAGACCTCTCAAAAAAGCCCTCTGAGCGTTTACCCGATTGGGGCTTCGTTTTGGGGATATTAAATTCCGAGGAATGAAGTACGCAAACTACACGAGTAAGTACCGAATCGCGTGAATAAAGTTGTACAGAACATGATGGCCTAGGGGACAAGGTGACGTACTAGCACGGAGGAGGTTCGGTTTCGATTCTTATTGACTTCAATTATTTTTCTCTTTTCTTTCTCATTGCTTTTTTTGCTTCGTTTCATAAACTTTCATTCAAGGATAGAAAGGCAAAAAAGGATGTTTCCCTCATCACAAACATCAGTGGTTCGAATTCAATTGTCAAAAACAATTTAAGTAATATTTACATTGTTTAATAAACTTCCATTCGAGGATGAAAGGGCGATTTTGCCTAATTGACATTTTCGTTTCCAAAGAGTCGACGAAAAGCAAGTTTCATTCACATTTCGAAAAATTCCGTGAATGAAAGTTCTAGAAACGTAACAAAAATTGTTTTCGATTGCCTTTAATTATTGAATTCAATACCACTGACGTTTGAATTGAGAAAAAAAATTGAAGTCAATAAGAATCGAAACCAGAACCTCCTCCGTGCTAGTACGTCACCTTGTCCGCTCGGCCATCGCGGTCTGCACATCTTTATTCACGCGATTCGGTACTTACTCGTGTAGTTTGCGCACTTCATCCTTCGGAATTTAATATCTCCAAAATGAAGCCCGAATCGTATAAACGCTCGGAGAGTTTCTTGCGTGAGGTCTCAAAGAACACTCACACGTAACAGGATCGAAATTCGTGATGGGCATTACGCGGTGCCCCTTGTTAGTTTTATTCAAAAATGGACAACGTAAGAAGAAGTTTTGAGGAATGCGGATTATCGATAATCAAGCCTATCAGTTTTTTCCTCGTTTTTGTAACTTATTTATTACCGAACGCGACGATGTTGTCGTCTCAATGACTCACTAACGAACATAAATGGTAACAGGTAAATCGAAACACATATGTACACCACCGATCTTCCATCACACGTACCATAAAAAAACAACTGTATATTCGAATCAATTTTCTTAAAAGCACCGTTCTGTCAGTTCGTATCGCCAAAACCGCTAATTTTTCTCCATCCCTCCCGCCCCTAAAACGAAAAGTTTACCTACAACATACTGCCGCATTAACGAACTTGCCTGCGGGAAGTAATTCCGCTTTTCCTCCCTACTCGTTTTCCTCCGAGAAATGGAAGTTGCTAAGAATAATGACGGCGGCGTTTTCGGTGTCAATTAGGGCGATTAAAAAATCGATTTTCTATTAAGGCCAACGTCGCGATTTAAACCTGTTGCATTAAGGGGAGTTTGGAACCTCCGCAGGGGTTTAAAACATCTACGAGGTGATAAAACGGAAAATCAAAATTAGAATTTCGAGATAATCGAATCGAATCATTATTATTAATATTATTATTGGTATTGTCTTTTTTATAATTATTATTAAAATATGTGTCTGTATATATAAATTTCGTGACCCTTTTTAATTATACTTATCTTATATGTTAGTTCTCTACCAGAATTAGGTCAATTAAACAGGAGTGATTGAAATAACAGTTATATTCTCAGAACGTTTATAAACGTTTTCGGAACACCTTCATCAGTGAAAATATAACTGGATAAATGTATAAACAAACATTTGTTGTTTATTCGGGAACTATCAACTGATAACTGAAGACTAGAATTTCTCGATGTATAGGATCTGTAAATGTCTGTAACATGTTTCTTGAATGGAGGCTGTTTATAGATTCATCGAAAAGGAGCCTTAAAGCTGTCCTTCTTAATCACGGAAGCCAGTACGCGTCTGTACCAGTTGGACACTCAGTGCATTTAACAGAACGCTATGAAAACCTGGCTCTCGTTCCAAACAAAATAAAATATGCCGACCACGGTTGGACCATTTGCGGTGATTTGAAGGTTATCTCCATGCTTCTTGGGCCACAAGGCGGATACACCAAGTACCCATGTTTCATTTGTGACTGGGGTAGCCGCGATAAGACTCAACATTGGGTCAAAACAGAATAGCCGAAAAGACAAAATCTTGAACCAGACCCCAAGAATTTGATTCGGAAAAGCTTAGTTGAGCCAAAGCCTTGTTACCCCCTCTGCATATAAAATTAGGTTTGATGAAGCAGTTTGTGAAGGCTATACCAAAAGATGGCGATTGTTTCAAATACCTGTGTACAAAGAGTCCAGGTTTATCCGAAGCCAAGTTGAAAGAGGGAATCTTTGTCGGTCCAGATATCCGCAAGCTTAGGAAGGATAATGAATTTGAGAGTAGCATGACAACAAATGAAAAAGAAGCTTGTCGTCAAAGATGTCGTCAGTAAATTTCTGGGTAATTACAAAGATCCTGACTATCAATCAATTGTAATAAATCAATTATATGCTGGACAAATTTCAAGCGTTGGGTTGCTCCATGAGTGTCAAAATACATTTCCTTCACTTACATGTGAACTTTTTCCCCGAAAATTTAGGAACCGTCAGCGAAGAACAGGGTGGAAGGTTCCACCAGGACATGAAAGATATGGAGCGCAAATATCAAGGAAAATGGGACAAGAACATCCTCGTTGGATATTAACACGAGATAGGCCTGCGATTGAACATAAAAGAAGAACGTCAAAATGAAGTTTCAAAGGAAAAAGAGTGCGTACTTAAATAGAAACTTGTTTTTGTTCTGTTTTGTTTTATGCTCAGTTTATTTGTTTCAAACTTACACGAACACATACCTATTGCTTCCCTTGATCAATTGTCTGTTTTAAGTAAGTTACCTTAATAAAAACAAATTACAATAGTATGGTGGTGATTTTCTTCTAGAATCTGCACCATAAGTGGATATACAAAATTTAAACACAAGGGAACTTTTTGTTTTTCTCTCGACCAGAGGTGGCTGGTGCGATCTGGCCACATTGGTTTTCAAGCATTTAAACCTATCAAAAATAATTATTTTATAATAGATTGCTGAAAAATGAAGCTGCGTCACCAAGAATCGATTATTTTACATAGATTTTAATGGATAAAAACAACTTGCCCGATATTATATGCAAAATTGTTCGAGAGAATTCCTTTTCAAATAGGATTTTAGCAAAAATATCGATATCGATTTTACAAAAATCCTGACGTGATGGAACAAAATGGAGGTCATTTTCGAAATCAGTACATCAAATAAAAATCAACGAAAACTTCTCTTGTACTTTTCAAAAGCTTCAATTTCGCAGGCCTGTGTAACTAGTGATCCCCAGTGATTCCGTTTGTGTGAACTCCTCAACAACGCGGGAATCGAGTGAGAGAGAAAGAAAAACGAGTCTGAGTAGCTCGATAATACATCTTTCTCTTGCACTGCGACCAATGGTTACAAGAGTTACGCGGCCATCTTTCACCCCCACTCTCGCTTTCGCCGTCACTCATCTCGTGTGTAATTCTCGATTTACCCTAATAAGTTTAACCGAAGAGTTCAATGTATTCCCTTGTGCCCCCATTTCGACATTAGAAAAACGGAAAAGATTAAAAATAATTTGGAAAAGCTCCTCCGCCCACCGAACGGACGGATTTTTGGAGGCGCGGCGCAGGTTGTCGATTACATGACTTACAAAACGAGCAATATGTATGTGTACCTACGGACGATATTTGATGGACAGCGCAATTTAGAATAACAACGAGAAGCTCTCATTAACCCTAATTACACCTCGACTCGATATTGGCGTCCGCGACATGTTCACCATTATCGCCTTCCTGGCGCTACCGCCGCCACCGCCACCGTGATAAATCGAAAATGCTTAATCGGTGTGGTGTGGCTTTCGCTAGAAAAACTTGTTAAAAATGACGGGCGACATATGTTTGTACACAATCGATACGGTTTAAGAGCGCGTCGAAATCAAAGTTAGCAAGTTGTATGAGGTAGGTACTGAGTGTTCCGAAAATAAAGACCACCTTTGTTATATATTATATTTACTAAAAACTATTAGCGCGATCCCTCTCTAACCAACGGACTGTTGTAAGGAAACGATCTATTATTATTATTATTATTATTATAAAAGACGAGCGCATGATAAGCAACGTTTGATAAAAGAGTGTATGACGTGTTATCATTAAGTAGTGTAAACCGGACTGACGCCTTTACTTCTCCGTATTTTGTTACCGTGCCTCTGCGCGTAAGTAGAGACAAAGAGCGGTGTACACTACTTAATGATAATACATCATCCTCTCTTTCAACAAACCTTAATGATAAGTTATCATTAAGTAGTATAAACCGGACTGACGCTGTCTCTCCACCGCTAGTCCTCACTTACGTTCAAGGCGCGACGGACGGACAGCATCTGTCCGGTTTACACTACTTAATGATAACTTATCATGCACTCCTTTGTCGAACTTTAATTATTATAGTGTAATTTCTAACGCCATCTCCGTCCAACTAACGCCGCATCACGAAAAAGCTACTTTTTATCTCGTATTTAATGTATTTAATACATAATCCGACGTTGATTGAATATATGGATTAAGACATACAGGAGAATAATAGGATTAATAAGTAAAAACTGTTAGCGCGATCTCTGTCTCACCAACGTAAGATAGCAAGGATACGATTTATTATCATAATGGCAGTTGTTAATGGCTATTCTCTCTAATCGACGACGTATTACGCGAAAACAATTCATTTAGCTTATATTTCATAAATAATAAACGCTGTTAGCGCGATCTTCGTCTAACTAATATAGCAGCGGATAAGGCCAGCTCTTTCTAACGAACCTTATGTTGCTAGGAAACGGCTTATTATCATAATGGCAGTTGTTGACGGCATTTTTCCCAAATCGACACCGTATCACGCGTAAACGATTTAGTATCTGATATTTCATAAGTAATAAATGCTGTTAGCGCGATCTTCGTCTAACTAATATAGCATTGCGAAAAAGAAAACGCTTTATTTCACATTTATGTTTAAAACTCGAACATGCAATAAAATTTTCTTCAGAAAATGAGTAAGGTACTACTGCAAAAAACGTTTCGATAAATTACAATAGTTTACTTCGTATACATGTAATAAAAGCGGATAACGCTAACTCTTTCTAACCAACGTAATACTGCAAGGAAACGATTTATTATCATAATGGCAGTTGTTAATGGCATTTCTCCCAAATCGGCGCCATATCACGCGTAAACGGTTTAGTATCTCATATTTCGTAAGTAATAAATGCTGTTAGCGCGATCTTCGTCTAACTAATATAGCACTGTAGAAAAGAAAACGCTTTAATTTCACATATTCCGTAAAATATACTAGCACAATTTCTCTCTCTCTCTCTCGCTCCGTCTCTAATCAATAGGATATCGCAAGAAGACGATTTCTTGTTTATGAATAATAATAACGGATAAATCGGTCTCTGTTTCAAACTCGAACATGCAATAAGAGTTTCTTCAGAAAAGCAGTATGGTATTGCTGCAAAAAATTTCGATAAATTATAATAGTTTGTTTCGTTTACATGTAATAAAAGCGGATAACGCTAGCTCTTTCTAACCAACGTAATATTGCAAGGAAACGATTTATTATCATAATGACAGTTGTTGACGGCATTTCTCTCAAATCGACGCCGTATAAAGGGAAAACGGTTTATTTATTTTATATTTCATAAATAATAAACGCTGCTAGAGCGAGGCTAGGCTAGGCCAGCTCTTTCTAACGAACCTTATGTTGCTAGGAAACGGCTTATTATCATAATGGCAATTGTTAACGACATTTGTCCCAAATCGGCGTCGTATCACGCGCAAACGATTTAGTATCTGATATTTCATAAGTAATAAATGCTGTTAGCGCGATCTTCGTCTAACTAATATAGCACTGTAGAAAAGGAAACGCTTTATTTAACATCTTCCGTAAAATATACTAGCACAATTTCTCTCTCTCTCTCTCGCTCCGTCTCTAATCAATAGGATATCGTAAGAAGATGATTTCTTGTTTATGAATAATAATAACGTATAAGTCGGTCTCTGTTTAAAACTGGAACATGCAATACAATTTTCTTCAGAAAAGCAATAAGATATTGCTGCAAAAACATTTCGATAAATTACAATAGTTTATTTTGTATACATGTAATAAAAGCGGATAACGCTAGCTCTTTCTAACCAACGTAATATTGCAAGGAAACGATTTATTATCATAATGACAGTTGTTAACGGCATTTCTCTCAAATCGACGCCGTATAAAGGGAAAACGGCTTATTTATTTTATATTTCATAAATAATAAACGCTGCTAGAGCGATCTCTGTCTAGCTAATGTAACATTGCAAGAAAACGCCTTATTTTATATACATATTTGTTGTGTGATTGAGTTGTCTGTTACGTTTTTATGTAAAATAAAGTATTGTTTTTATTTCATAAGTTCGATAAAACATGAAAGTGCTCTCTCTGTATCTCCCTATTATCAATAGGACATTGCAAGAAAACGATTTCGTGTTTAATAATAAGTGTAAGTAATTGTCTCTTTAAAACTCGCACATGTAATAATTTTCTTTCAGAAAAACAATAAAATAATGCAAAGGAAAGAATTTCGAAAAATTATCAATGTTTACCTTTGTACATACATACATATATGATAGAAGCGGATAGGACTATCTCTTTCTAACTAACGGAATATTACGATCAAAGTGGTGAATAGAACAGTTCGGCGATTGGGTTCTAGACGAAGAATGATTAAAACATTATTTTGCCTTTGGAAATTACACGGATTTTGACTTATGCTTAGAAATAATAAAAGCCGATAAGTTGCTCTACGTTAACAAATATTTACGGCCCCACAAATCAGAAATCGCACACATCCCTTAGGACCAACGGGGATAATTTTCAAATTTTGGAATTATAAAAGATTTTGACAAACTCAAATTTTGAAATATTTCAAGAGATGGTACGTCTTTAGTGCACAAAGTACATGTATATTTGAAAATATTGGAAAGCGAGAATTTGGAGAATTTCAAAATACAGTGGGACTTTCCTAGACCGAACTTCAATCTTTCGCTCTAAATTGCATTCTAGTACTAAGGATAACTGAAAGATTTGACTGTCAATTAGGGGAAAATTCGAGTTATATTCGAGTATAGAGGAATTTTTAAAAATGTACATAAACCTTGAACTTTCTAGAAATTTTGAAAAGTTATGTTTTAATTTTTCAAAATTGCAAGACGATAAGATAAACGACGTGGAGCACATTTTCATTTTCTTATAGCTCCACTATGTTTAGGGTACTGGATAATAATGAAGGGGTAAAAAGGTGAAGAAACAACGATAGCGAGGAGAGGATGGTAGTCCAATGATCGCTTGTTAAGACATAAAAGGACCAAATTGTTGGCAAATTTCGTTTTGTTCCGACGGTCAAACATGTGATCTATGTAATTCTCGTTAACATTAATTTAATTAACATTAGAAAATTTATCTTTTATTACAAATCAATATATCAAAATTCACAGATAATGTTGGGGTTATGGTCCGTTTATTTTGGGATTCCATTTATACCTTTTGGACACCACGCCCACCACCTTTTGAGCATTTTATCACCCTACGGGTGTCAGCTTCTTATTTTAACTCCAACCAGAGACGTTTAATGGGGGAAACAAATGTAACTAGAAATAAAATTATTAATTATTATAAAAAGCATCGATTAAAGAGAGAAAAGTATTGTAAACATTCAGACATATACATACAACACATTTACATTACAAGAATTTATACAAATTACTGGATATGAATAACCTAGGATACATCGACATTCAATACAGGTTTCTATAACAACGATATGCCTGGACAAACTGGAGTCAAGGTGAATTAAAGTGTTCGTTTCGTGGACAACGGAGAAATAATGTAGTGTAGTCCTGGTTTCCGAAAAAAGAGTTGGTTAACGACGAATAAGATTGACAAGATAGATAAGTCAACAAATAAGTCGATAAATATATTTGGAATAAAAGGGTTTTAAGAAGAAGTACGAGTGAATAAAAGAACAGAAGAAGATAGAATTTAAAAAAGGAACAATCCATAGAAAATAGAACCACACCGAAAAGGAAGTTAAGAGAGGGAAGAATCCATAGAAAATAGAGCTACATCGAGAAAAGAAGTTAAGAGAGCAGACATAGGAAGAACCATCATCGAATAAAAGAAATTACACTCACACACACACAACACTAGGTAATTATCTTGATTTTATGTTAAATATTTCTCAAAATTTATAAATATAATTTGTTGTAATTTATGCTTTTTATGACATTAATTAAGAGCTAGGCCGGTGCAATTTTGTTTAAGAAATTAACTAAATTCTGAGTACAATATTCTCTAAAAAAATTGGGCTGTGTTATAGAACAAATAACTGAAATGATAGTTTGAATGTGTTCAGCACTTCATAAATTAAAAACAAATACAACCTAATATTGAAATGAATATTAAAGCAAATAACAAAATAGGACGATCGATACAACCGAATAGAAATATAAACAAATAATTCGTCGAATGACACGCTTTTTGATAGGTTAGGACAGAGTGGCGCGTTTTGGCTTTGAATGAATGCATTTTCGCCATCACTCGTCTCGCGTGTAATTCTCGATTTATCCTAACTGGAGTTTCTATTGACCTTCTATCAATACATACAGATTTAATTGATCCCAAGGGCTTATCTTAGAATTGTTTTTGATCGAATCATCGTTTTAGTTCCACACAATATTTTCAAAAAAGGAAGCGATCGTGATCGAAGACCGAAATAAGAACTAAAAACCGAATCTTCGAACCTACACGCGAAATGGCAATTTACGTGGTACCTACACAAGTAAACACGTATTTTCTCCGAATTTGAGACAAAAAGAATTCCTCTCGGTACCAGCAGTAAACATCGCCACAACTCGCCTTTTTCTACGGCTTCGGCGCGCACATCGTGCATTTGCCGAAATATAAGAAACAAAATAGGCGACAATCAGAGACGCGACGATGTTTGCTAAAAAAGAAAATAAACCTGAAGTAAACAGAGACTTGGCGCTTCGAGCCGGGCGCATTCCCTACACAAAGCGTAGAAGTAGAACCATCACAGAACGAAACGGTAGTACGACGAAGCAGCTTCGAAAGCTTTCGTCTGGGAGCGTTCGTTGTCTCTTAATTAAACAATCACTGAGACGCAGGTTAGGGGATTGCAGAGCTTCAGACGCAATTTATTTCTGAGTAGAAGTCACTCGTGATGGACGTTAATGCCATTAAACGATTTCAAAACGCGACAACTTAGTTGTCATTCTTATTGAAGCAGCGAGAGTCACAGGCGTGACGTAAAAGGTTTAGATAGATGGATGGTATGAATGTGGTGCTCTCAGCACCAAAGAGTGATCGCAAATGACTGCACGTCGACTCGCGAATGTGTTCAAATTTCGAATTGTCTTAAATCATTTGATTTTTCTTACACGTGTTCTTCTTCTATTTTCTGTACATTTTGATTCCATTTGCTCACATATTGACGTCCACATCTTCGCGGGACCTCTTTGAGTAATATGCGATTGCTTTTCTATTATTATTATTATTATTATTATTATTAAAGAAAACGTAACATACCCGTAAACATCATAAGATTTATTACCGGATCATTTCTGTGATCGTTAAAGGAGCATTTAATTACTCTATTATTTCCTCTTTCCAGCGAAACATCGCCAGAGTTAACCGAGAAAATTAGCTGTTCTCTGTGAAAACGTAAGCGTGATTTATTACCGTATAAAATGACCGCAGATGAGTACATTTTATATTCTAAATGAGCGAACGCTAAAGCAAGATTTACTTGTACGACGGAGAAATTAGGCGCACCATCGCGTAACTTCCACTACTTCTTCTTAACTAAAAATGATTTAATAAAAGATGCTGAAATAGAAGCTTTTCGAATTATCTTGATTGCGCACTTAAAAACCGGTCCTCCTTCTTCAAATGCTCTTCAGTTATCTCGTTGGTAATCAATCAAAAAGAAATATACAAGAAAATGTTACCTCCAGAAAACTTATTGGTAAGGGATTAATTTCTTGAATTATGCGAATTGGAAAAACGGCAACTTAAAGCATTTAATATAAAATTTGTTCGGGGGGACGATGACAACAACATTGTTATGGAAAAGTGTATTTCCATGTTTACTTTGGGGCAGAAATAAAAGGTAGTTTATTTAAATTTCCTTCCTGATTTATGTAGATCAGATATTTGATAGATGTTCTTACGCGGAAAGGACGTAGCAACAGCGACAAAACAGTCACCAGTGACGTATAAATCTTGTGTTGTTAAAAGTTTGTAATCAGCCTGAGGATATCTTGATAAATTGTGAAAATATGAAATTTTTGTTATGGACAAGATATAGAAACGTCTCCAAAACGATCACCAATGAATTTTGTTAAAAGCTTGTAATCAGTAAATGAGATTTCTTGATAAATTGTAACAAAGACGCAACAAACATAGCAAAATAATATGAAAAATGTTGGTTCACATTTAAATACTTCGAGCAGGAACATGACCTACATAATACAAAGATATTTGACAGATTTCTTGAGGTGGAGAAGATATGGCAATTGTTAAAAATTCGTAATCGCCCTGGTGATTTCTTGATAAATTGTGAAATCGATACAGAAAACATTGAAGAATTAAAAGAAAACGAGGATAGGTAGGCGATAAAACGTTTCTGTCCATCTCTATCGAAATATATCGAGCACTAACATAACCTATACAACACGATGACATTTGACAGATTTC
The DNA here is from genome assembly GCA_038088585.1 of Chrysina gloriosa. Classification (NCBI taxonomy): domain Eukaryota; kingdom Metazoa; phylum Arthropoda; class Insecta; order Coleoptera; family Scarabaeidae; genus Chrysina; species Chrysina gloriosa. Next base: position 59,794,891 of record CM076089.1, read on the forward strand.
TTGATGTGGAGAAGAAATGGCAATCTCACCAAAACGATCACCAATGATACTTTATTTTGTTAAAACTCTCCAAACAGTCACGGACAACGCGTAACTGGTGATTTCTTGATAAATTGTGAAAAGGAGACAGAAAACATTGAAAATTTCAAAAGAAAAGAAGGATGGCTATGCTACAAAACTTTTCTCTTCATCTATATCGAAATATTTCGAACATAACCTATAGAACACGATGACATTTGCCAGATTTCTTGAGGTGGAGATGATATGGCAACGCCACCAAAACGATCAAAAATAACACTTTATTACCATTTCGTTAAAAACTCGTAATGGTCCAGGAAATTTTTTGATAAATTGTAACAAAGAGACAACAAACATAGTAAAATAATATGAGAAAAAGATGATTACGCTACAAAATATTTCCTGTTGGTTTACATCCAAATACTTCGAGCAGGAACATAACCTACATAATACGATGATATTTGACAGATTTCTTGAGGTGTAGAAGATATCGCAACGTCTCCAAAATAGTCACGAACGACGCGTAAATCTTGTTTTCTTACAAAATCGTAATCGCCCTGGTGATTACTTGATAAATTGTGAAAACGACACAGAAAACGTTGAAGAATTAAAAGAAAACCAGGATAGTTAGGCGATAAAACGTTTCTGTCCATCTATATCGAAATATTTCTAGCACTAACATAACCTATACAACACGATGGTATTTGCCAGATGTTAAAAACTCGTAATCATCAAATGAGCTTTTTGATAAATTGTAACAAAGACGCAACAAACATAGTAAAATAATAGAAAAAGATGGTTACGCTACAAAACATTTTCTGCTGGTTTAACATAACCTACATAACACAATGATATTTGACAGGTTTCTTGAGGCGGAGGAGATATGGCAACGTCTCCAAAAGAATCACGAACGATGCGTAAATCTGACATTTGACAGATTTCTTGATTTGGAGAGGATATGGCAATCTCGTCCGAGATATTTTTGATAACATGTTGAGAAGGGACGACAGGAAAGTAATAGAAAGACGAAACTTTTGGGTTGATTGACAGTTACAACGCGAAATTTGTGCGTTCATTGACATTTGGTGATATTTATGACAGATTTCTTGATATGGGTGGAGATATGACAACGTCGAATTAAATCCACCAGTGGCGTGTATAGATGTTATTTCGCTAATTTTTTTGTTATACACAATGAAAAAGATTGATTATACTCACCGGTGCGTCCATATCCGGCATACATCAGACCCATTAGTAAGGTGGCGAATTCGACCGGCACGTGCATTTTATTCACCGTCTATTTTACATTTCCAACTTTCACTGTCAAAAAACGACGATCAGTATCACATTTTCTCGTTTTTACACACTTTCGTTAATCGTTCGATTGTTGTTCCTTTATTGATTTCGTAATTTCCCGACGAATATTTCACTTCTTACCGCTTAAAGAGAGAAAATAGGCGATCGAAAACCATTCGCGACGCGTACATTTCCGGATTTATTTCCGATATAAACCTATAACGGGACGGGACGGCACACGGGAGCGCCTGATCGTCTTCGGAACGCGACCAACTGTTGCGCATTTAATAAAACGGTGTTAAAAGATTATGGCAATAAAATTTATAGCGACGCGAAAATAATTACTCAAAGAAATGTGTTTGCTCAATAAATTTACTGGGAGATTAAAGATACCAATAGAACGGCAATGGCCGACTTGTAGAATGAAAAAATTTCAAACGATGTGTGTGTACACACACGTGTAAATAGTATAATGGTGAGTATACCTTCGGTGGGACGTTACATATACTGGGTCGTATTAGGAATATGGCGACTATGGGCTTTCGTTGTCGAAAAATTGGAGAATTTGTTTAGAAAAAAGTGTTCGAATCTATGACGGTGGTTGTTCTAAAAATCACGATGGAGCCTGAATTAACTTTTCCGTTACATGCTTGTTTGTTCCAAATCGAACTAATTGGTATACCAAATTCGATTACCTCCGAATAGACGTTTCGACTAACAATAAGACGACATTCGCAGGGTAAACGCCCCGAATCGATTAAATAGTGTCCAACCAATATGATCTTCCGCTAAAAAGGGTCGAAACTCTGCTGATCACTGTTACGATTTACAAATTCAAATGTTCTAATCTTCTTTGAGGATGATCATTTTGGTTATGGAAATTTGGGATCTCCGAAACAAAATCATTCCTGGTCTTCATCGGAGATAGTGGGCTCGTATAGGATTGTTCTTTGCACTCGCTAACAACTAGTGGGCTGTGAAAAATGATGAGAAAGTCATTTTATTGGGCAGGTTTGAGGTATTAGTCGCGTAGCTATGGGAATTCGCCGATCCAAAATTAGAAAAGTTTTGCAAATTACATGAAAATCGGTATTCGAAGGTTTCTTGAATTGCTAATGGCGAATTTGACGTTAATTTCGCATTTTTACGAAATGGGCGAGTGAAGATGGTGCTCCAAAATCTACCAACAAATCCGACTTTCCGCTCTCCAATTGGTGTGCTGTGAAAAATGATGGGAAAGACGTGTTATGGGGCGGATTTGGGGTGTTAGTCCCGTAGCTGTCGGAATCCGTCGAAAAATTGCAACCCCACTTACATTTCCTAACATGGCGCGCCGCTATGGAAGATCGAATATTGGAAAAATTTTGCAAATTACATGAGAATCGGTATTCGATGGTTTCTTGGATCGCTGATGACGAATTTAGCGTTAGTTTCGCATTTTTACAAAATGGCCGACTGTAAATGGCGGTCTAAAGTCGATCAAAAGGCTCAACTTTCCGCTCGGTAACTGGTGAGCTGTGAAAATTGATGAAAAGGTCATCATATGGTGAAAATATGGGGTGTTAGGCTTGTAGCTATCGGAATTCGTCGAAGAATTGCAACCCCACTTAAATTTCCTAACATAGCGCGCCGGTACGGAAGATCGAAAATTGGAAAAATTGTGCAAATTACATGAAAATCGGTATTCGAAGGATTCTTGGATCGCTGATGACGAATTTAACGCTAGTTTTTCATTTTATAAAATGGCCGCAGTGAAGATGGCATTCCAAAATCTACCAACAAATCCGACTTTCCGTTCGGTAATTGGTGTGCTGTGAGAAATGATGCGAAAGAGATGTTATGGAACGGATTTTGGATGTTAGTCTCGTAGCTATGGGAATTCGTCGAAAAATTGCAACTCCACTTAGATTTCTTAACATGGCGCTTCACCATGACAGATCCAAAATTAGAAAAGTTTTGCAAATTACATGAAAATCGGTATTCAAGAGTTTCTTGGATCGCTGAAGACGGATTTGGCGTTAGTTTTCCATTTTACAAAATGGCTGTAGTGAAGATGGCGCTCCAAAACCTACCAACAAATCCGACTTTCCGCTCGGTAATTGGTGTGCTGTGAAAGATTATGGGAAAGACGTGTTATGGGGCGGATTTAGGGTGTTAGTCTCGTAGCTATGGGAATTCGTCGAAAAATTGCAACGCCACTTAAATTTCCTAACATGGCGCGTCGATATGGAAGATCGAAAATTTGAAAAGCCTTGTATATACAAGAAAATTGGTATTCGAACGTTTCTTGAATGGCTAATGGCGAGTTTGACGTTAATTTCGCATTTTTACGAAATGGCCAATGGCAGATGGCGGTCCAAAGTCGATCAAAAGGTCCGACTTTCCGCTCGCTAACTGGTCTGCTGTGAAAATTGATGAAAAGGTCATCATATGCGGAGAATGTGGGGTGTTAGTCTTGTAGCTATCGGAATCCTATGAAAAATTGCAACCCCACTTAAATTTCCTAAGATGGAGCGCCCGTATGGCAGATCGAAAATTGGAAGAATTTTGCAAATTACATGAAAATCGGTGTTCGGAGGCTTTTGGGGTCACTGATAACAACTCGCTAACTGGTATCCTGTGAAAAATCTCGGACCCCCCCCGCTTGAATACCGAATTTTAAACAATTTGCTTTTACATCCTACTTTTCCAACCGCGCTGTAATGTTACGTCATTTTGAACGCCAATTTTGTTTTTATTTTGAGTATACCTCGACACGACCCTCTCCCGGACACCGCATCTTTGGCAGTTTCACGCTGGTCTATAGCGTGCTAAAACTAAATCCATCGTCTTTCGTCCTCTTAAAATGGAAAACGGAAAAAGGGAAAAAAGCAAGTTTTCCTTTAACACATTGACTGCCCAACCAATTTTGCTAATGTTCACTGGGGGCCACCGTAATTTTAACCTTCAGTAAACGAGTGTTTTTTTTTAATCTGGCTAAATTTTTAATGGTAATGATGAATTTTAGCCTGGTTACCAAAAAAAAAAAGATAGCCGCGGCCCCCGTGAAACTTCAGCACGGTACATATTTGAGCATACTGCACTGGAGAGGGGGCAGTCAAACTTCTATGAGATTTGTGTGATCAATTTTTGATAGCTATGGCTATACATTGTGGCTATCATATTTGAGCCTCAACGTAAATATCGCTGGCTATTAAATATGATAGCCATGGCAGTAAATGTGTTAAAACAGGATGTCTTTTCCTAAAACTACAAATACCACTAAACATCCTTCGCGAACGCAATGGCTTCACGAAGGATCGATTTCACTCTAAAATTTTTCTGCAATTTCTCGAACGAAGGACATACCAAGCCAATCCCAAAATTTCTAGAAACCAGTCGAGACCTCCCAAACGAAACTGATTTGGTCGTAAAATCTAGGAAATCGATCAAAAAGACATCCAAAACGATAAACGAAAGTAAAGGCAGAATACGTCATACATAGTTGGCTTTCTTTTTCTTTTATCTTCTAAAATTTTCCCCCATAAAGGACCCATCTGACTTTTGAATTTGTCGAGGATTTAAGCGAAATTTATTCGTTCTTCCTCGCTAAGAAATGAATGAACGAAACCAGTTTTAACCCTTCAAAAGAAACTGGGCTAAAATAGTTGAAAATTTTCCTATTTAAGGGTGTTCGGTACCTTTTTCCAAGATCGGTTAACCTTAAATTTTCGTTATTGGTTCCAAAACTATTTTGAAAATTGTGTATCTGACCTTTAAAAGTAGTGTGTGTAACGATAAAATACTAGCTTTTGCAATGTTAAGAGCATCTACAACTTTAATTTTATTACAATGATAAGTAAAGAACCAATAAGTTTACGAGCTCGTAATTTTGCATACTGTGTATTCGTTACGATAACTACGTCTTATCATCGAGCTTTTTTGTAAATTTCTTCGTTATCGTCACTTTCTTCAAATCCAAAAATGATGGTCATTTTTCTATTCCTTAATTGAGGTTAAATTCAACAACTAACAAGGAATTTACAAAAAGCTCTATGATAAGTCGTAGCTATCGTAACGAATACACGGTATGCAAAATTTCGAGCCCGTAAACTTACTGGTTCTTCATTTATGATTGAAGCTCTTAACGTTGTAAAAAATTTTATCGTTACACACGCTACTTTTAAAAGTCAGATATACAATTTTCAAAATAGTTTTGGAACCAATAAAAAAAAATTAAAAAGTTTAACCGATCTTGAAAACAAGTACCGAACACCCTTAAAGTCAATAAAATTAGCAGATAGGGAGTTTAGATTATTCCGGCGTAAATCTGATTTCCCAAAATGTTTCTCTGATTTCTCCTATTGTTACAATTTATATCTCAATGATATGAACCTGTTCTGTCTTGTAATCACCAACATCGATATTACCCTATCATTTTCATCATTTTTACATAAATAAAGAAAATAAAAGAACTGCTCGGACATTACCGTTTTCCCAATTTTCTAACGCACACGCAACTTTCTTTTTCCATCTGCGACCGCGTGCAACTTTAGCAATTTCGAAGAAAACTTTTATTTCGTCAACACTCGCGGAACGCACGCGTCTTTTCTTCTTTCCGCCGAATACATGATAGCCCGTAACACACGAAGTAGGAATACCTACTGAAAGTCATGCTGAAAGCCACCGAAAGCGCGATTCTCGCGCACTTTCGCCAAAAGTTGCGCGCAAGTTGCGGCAAATCCTACGTTCCTCGGACGCGCACCTTCGTTTCATCCGATGATGCTAAAAAAATGGGATGGGGCGGGGGCATCGCTTGTAAGAAGTCGTAGAAACAAACGATGTAAATATTAGTTCGAAATTATTCGGTTTACTACTTACTCGAGTACCTAAAGGTTCGCATCTTTTCATCATTTCCTCCTGCGTCCGATTGCGGTAATTGGACGCGGGAGAAATGATGATATAATCAGAGTCTCGCAGAGGAAGGCGCAAAGAAATGAAACCAGACTGTCACAAGAAAATGTAGGAAATAATGAATTACATATATCGCAAAAGATACGGTAGAAGGAATGTTGCCACTTCTCCGTTCTCTGGAAGATAAAAGGAGATGTCCACATGCATATGGCTCATTCCATGACAACTGGACCACTTAGTTGTCGTAATAGGTATTTTAAAGTAATAGTACATACGGGTTATTCCATGTCAAGTGGAGCAGTTTTGAAAATCGTCCCCACTCGACCATCTCCAATTTGGCTGAAAATTTATACGAATGTACATATATGTTTGAAACGAGATTCTGCAAAGTTTTAGCTCTAGGTATCATATACCTAGAGCTACCAACCCCGCGGCGTCAACCACGAAGATTTTGCAAAGTTTGACATGTGGCCATTGCAGAACTATGGTAGCTGTGTTGCTGAAATTCAACATACTAGCGCAATTTGTGCCTGTGAACTTGAAAAATTTAATATCAACATCCACAAAACAATATATAGATCGCAATTCAAGCTCAAAGTGGCTTCAAAATTACGTCGTCTAATGCACAAGCCAAATTTGGACACTGTACAACTCAAAAACCAAAACAGTTGGTAGGTTCTGCTTTTAGCAGTACACTATCCACCGGCAAGACAATATATTGCTGCAATATTAGAACAAAGGCTGGCATACTTGTGGAGATATTAACACACAAACATGATACAAAACACTTAAAACCCAAATCTAACTTATTTCCAAATCAAATATCTCAATGTGGGACCGCTCCAAATTCATTTATTTTTATACCACTGGAAAGAGCAGAATTTTTTCTACCAGAATCATATTTTCCTATTTTAGCGTTTTTTGGTTTAAGGAAGAAAGATCGCTTTGAACATGGTGCTATTTCTTTCGCTAAATCAACATTAATTACAGCATTTTTAGATATGGAGATTTTGCAAAGTTTGTCATGTCGCTATTAAGGTAACTGTGATGCTGAAATTTAACATACTAACTCAATTTGTGCCAGTTAACAAGAAAAGTTTACTGGCAACACTCGCAGAACAGTATGTGAATCACAATTTGAGGTCAAAGTGACTTCAAAATTACATCGCGTAATGCGCCAACTAATATTCAACCTACAGGCACTTAGCTGGATCCGCCAATTTGGGGGACTAATGCAAAGTTTTTTGATTTGGAGGGACTAAGCCAGTTACATGCTTGCATGTACTGTGAATTTTGATAAATTCTAATAGCAATGTTGCACCAATTCTTGACAGAGCTGACAAGCTTGCAATGCTTAGCAGGATTATAATAGCAATTATTAGGAATTGGTAGTGGTAGAGCCACCATGGACCAACGCAAGGGTTTCACTAATGAAATTATCGTTCATTGGACTAGATGAAGAGCACCATGTCCAAGGACATTTTTAGGCTTTCATCCAAAAGACATCAGAAAGGCACTTAAGATAGATCTTGTAGAAAATAACATGCTCTTTCAAGTGGCACCAAAATAAATTAAATTAAATGGTACCCTGTTAGAGATACTTGATTTGAAAATAGGTTAGATTTGGCTTTTAAACTTTTTTAAGGTTGCACCATGTTTGCGTGTAAATATATATCTCCACAAGTATGTGAGCCTTTATTCTGACATTACAAATGTCGTGCAGCTGGCTCGTGGACTGATGAAAGCACAACCTACCAACGGTTTCTCTTTTAGTTTTACACTGTCAAATTATGGCTTGTGTATTACGCGATATAATTTTGAAGCCACTTTGAGCTTAAATTGTGATTCACATATTGTTCTGCGAATGTTGACAGTGAACTTTTCTTGTTCACTGGTACAAATTAAGTTAGTATGTTAAATTTCAGCATCACAGTTACTATGGTACCTTAATAGCGACATGACAAACTTTGCAAAATCTCCGTATCTAAAAAATGCTGTAATTAATATTGATTTCGCGAAAGAAATAGCACCATTTTCAAAGGGATTTTTCTTCCTTAAACCAAAAAACACTAAAATATAAAAATATGATTCTGGTAGAAAAAATTCTGCTCTTTCCAGTGGTATGAAAATAAATGAATTTATGAATGGTCCCATATTGAGATATTTGACTTTGGAAATAGGTTACATTTGGCTTTTAAATGTTTTATACCATGTTTGTGTGTTAATATCTCCACAAGTATGCGAGCCTTTGTTCTAATATTGCAGCAATATATTGTCAGTATAAATTTTCAACCAAATTGGAGGTGGTCGAGTGGGGACGATTTTCAAAACTGTTCCACTTGATATGGAATAACCCATATGTACTATTACCTTAAAATACCTATTGCGACAACTAAGTGGTCATCCTCAGTGTGGACGAAATACAAGATAGGGGAGACATTACTTATCAAACATGCGCTGAAAGTATCTATTAGGAGATGGTGGAGAGACGTTTAATGGGAGAAAAAATGGAATTAGAAATAAAATTATTAATTATTATAAAAAGCATCGATGAAAAGATAGAAAAGAATTGTAAACATTGAGACACATACATACAATACTTTCACATCACAAAAATTCCTAATAACCACTGAATATAAATAACCAAGGATACATCGACATTACCAATACAGGTTTCTATAACAACCTTATGCCTTGGATGAACTGGAGTCATGGTGAATTAAAGTTTTCGTTTCGTGGACAACGGAGAAATAAACAGTGTAATCCTGGTTTCCAAAAGAAATAAAAAAGGTTGTTTGGTTAACGACGAAGAAAATTGACAAGATAGATAACTCAAGAAATAAGTCTATAAATATATTTCGAATAAAAGGGTTGTAAGAAGTACCAGTGAATAAAACAACCTCACCGTACTGGAGAACATAGAATCTAAGAAGGGGAAGAATCCATAGAAATTAAACCTGCATCGAGAAAAGAAGTTAAGAGAGGAGATATAGGAAGAACTAACATCGAATAAAGGAAATTACACTCACACATACACACACACAACACTAGGTAATTATCTTGATTTTATGTTAAATATTTCTCAAAATTTATAAATTTAATTTGTTATAATTTATGCTTTTTATATCATCAATTTAACTAAATTCTCAGTACAATATACAGTATTTTTCCATAGCTTGGACGATCGTCAACTAAAGGTCCGTCCCATTCTGAGGCTATGATTTTGTTTCATTAGTCCGAGTTCACTTCTATATCAGGTGGATTGTTTTTATACTAACAATTTTTTATATATCAACGCTTCGATTTTACCTGTCATTTTCCCGTTTTAAAATGTTTCTTCTTATCTTCCACCGTTTCCGCGCTTTTATTTTACTTATTTTAGATTCTCCTGTCAACAAAGAAGTGGATAAAATCGATAAAAATCGAATTTGCGTTATTACCGTATTCTTTAAATCCATCACAGATCTTTTCTTCTTCTTTTAGTGGTACTAATGTTGTAGTAACTAATACAATCATTATTCTGGACAGTGTTTGACGTTAAAAAGAAATCAACCACAAGAATTTTTCAGATTTTTTCAGAGAGTAGATCTCGTGATTGTTAGGAAAATAAATTTTTAGAAGATATTACTTCACGTGAAAACAGCTACGTTGATTTTTTTGTTCTAATTTTTTAAAGTTAGAGGATTTTAATCACTCAATGATTTGGACGCATCCGATTTTTTCTTATGGAACTATCTGAGAAATACGGTATTCGTTAATAAATCGCAAACCATCACATTCGTGAAGGAATTGCTCGAATAACCCCCGTAACAGTACGAAAGATGGAAAACTGGATGAAAGGAACTTATTTTTGTTTAAAACATCACGGCTCGCTTTTAGCACATATCATTTTTCATAATTAATGTAAGAGGATAGCAACTATAGTAAAACTTGTTTAATTCGAACGTCTGTAATTCGAAATTGTCCTTAATTCGAAGACTTCTCTCGTTCCTTTGAACTTTGTATTAAATCAATATAAAGAAATAATCGATAAGTGTCTGTAAATACTATCCATCTACACCCTGTATACTTTATTTATTTCTGTTTTCAATTAATTGAAATTATTTTTGAATATACAGGAATAGGACATATTCGTCTCATTATCATTTGTATTTGTAACATTGCCATTGACATCTCCGGCACTGTGACCAACTTTTACAAACCACCAAGGTCTCCACCAGTACTAAATTTCCCAAACTGAGACTTCTATGGTGAGATCCAAAATGACTCTTTTTACCGCTACCGTTAAAAATATAACTTTCTCAAAATGCCGCCAGCATTATTTCACTGGCGTGCACGTTTAATAACATGTATGACATTAGAATGTTGAAATATGTGATTTGATCATTAAAGCAATAAATTCATATTCTCTAAAGCGCATTGAATACTTCTGTTGTTGTAATACAAACAGATAGTATAGAATTTCTAACAGAAGAAAAAAAAGGTAATAGTCAATGCATATATACCAAAGAATAATCAAGCGTACACCAATGTCAAATACTAATGGAACATGTCAAAAGAATTGGTGATATTACTAAAATATACTTGGTTGCGATATTCACTCGAAATTTTTTAAATAAAGATTGATATCACGGTTTGCGGAAACCAGTATTTTTCAGACCATCATTATGGATCATTGTGTAGGTCCCTAGACACTTTGAAATAAATTTCTGGAAGATTGCGTCCCGCTAGTACCTACTAAAAGGATGAGGTTAAAGTAGTTATTCGGATTTCAATGACCGGCTCTGTATATTCTAAAATTATAATAGCGAGAGGACAAAGTGTGAAAATGAACTGATCTTTGACTACAGTGGGTGTTAAGTTGAAAAAGAATCTGTTTCACCAGTTCTATTTAAATAGCGCGGAATGTATTCTATTGTCACAAAAAATAGAGTTGTTTACCAATCAATTTTCGGCTGAATTCATTAATTTTATTCGAGATATGGTTAACAAGCGCCGATCAATAGATACACGTGCTTCACGATGTTTGTGTAAAAAATTATCGTTAATCGCATACGCTAAAACGCCACTAAAATTACAAAATGGAAAGCATTCGTCCCATTCAATTTTTGGCGTCCAATCGAAGATAAGATTCGATCTCGCTGAACGCGAGTGACATGCGCCACCGATCCGCGCCTAATGTCAAATCGATTGACGTCAATTGATGTTTAATCGTAGTCGTAGTACAGCTGATTTTGACAGATACTGTTGAATACAAAATTGTCGATTTAATAGCATGAAAACGATGCGAATTGCGAAGTTCCGGTCAAAATGAGCCTCGCAAGACGAAATTATCACGATGTAGCCGGATAGTACGCCGTCGATATGTCAGCATTCGGGTCGAAAGTCGAAAATTTGGACGTAACATCATGTAAGCAAGGTAAGTATTCAATTGCATAACCTAGAAAAATAGAGAATAGAGAATGCTGACGTCTGACGTTCGTCGTTTTAAATTTTTATTCCCCTCTTCGATTAATTAATAAAATGAGCTACAAAGTCGAATACGATTTTGCAGAGACTAGCATGAATTCGCACGATGTCCTGGAGTACAAATCAAAATCGCTCTATCCGGATTGGAGGGAATTTGCTTGCGGTTGCGGGGCCGCTTTCATCAACATCACCGTGACTTATCCTATTAATAAACTGATATTTCGACAGGTAAGTTTTCTAATTAATCACGGGCATATGAATTCCCATCATTTTCAAGTTGCACGATCAATACTATCTTTAGAATCGAGATATTCCTCAAACATTAACTTTAGGAGGGATGTCGTTTTTTAAGCCATAGGCCTAGAGAAATCGGTAATTTATCGTAAGCTCCTTTTACTATCGTACGCGATGAATTATTATAACCAGAGACCGGATTATGTTTTTGCATATCAATAACTATCAACGGTACAATTGAACGCTTTAATATCTACATGAATTAGCGTAAATAAAAGCGTTTAGCACCAATTTAAATTAACACATTTAGAATATTTTGGCTTTTTTCCACATATTTTGAATATTTTAACATATTTGAAATTATTTGACATATTTTTCCATTTAAAAATCGCGTTATTTTTATAAAACGTGTAGTAGACGATTTTCTGGGAAATTTACATTGTACGATTACCGATGTTTCGTTAAATATAATAAAATATGTATTGATTAAATAGGGATTAATACTTTTTCCAAGAAATTTATGTTTCTACATTTTTCTAAGAAATTGTTCATTGCTTTTAAACTTCCAAACGAAATATCGTGTTCATACCGAAGAGCAAAGATTATTTTATTACGGTTTCTAAGAATAAAAATCGGAAATTAAACGAATAAAGGTGAATTCTGATTCGTTAAAAATAATTAGGTAGGAGGTGTATACGTTTCAGCATTTATCATTTAAAAATTGAAAGTGAAGTGTTGCCGGGTGTTATCCAAAAATGCCAAAAGTGAAAAGCGATTTAGTAACTTCCTGGATCAAGACCATTCCAGAATTACTTTCGAATGAAGAAAGAGTATTCTGCACAGCTTGCGGTAAAATTGTAAGTTGATAATTTTACAAAACAATTTTATTTGATTTATTTAATTCAAATTACATGTTTATTTTGCAAATTCTAGTTTACCATACAATTGATTCAAAAACTTGCCATAGATTCCTGAATAAAATTATTTTCATTAATAAAAATATTTTCCTCTAATTTCAAAATCATTTTCTAATCTTATACCTAAAAGGGTGTATACATTTTCTACTATAATTTTCTTCTTTTATAGATTTCATGTGAGAAAAATCCCAAATTACTCAACATCTTTCGATTGATCTTCATAACGGAAAGTTAGAAAAAATTGGACAATCAAAATTAGTGCAAATGTCTGTAGGTCAGTCACTAGCAGGATCATCTTCATCTCCAAAAAATCAGAGTGAACAACAAATATTTAATTCGGAATTAACCAAAGCTTTGCTTTCTGCTAATATCTCACTTTATAAGTTACGAAACCTAAATATTAAAATCATTTGCAAAAGCATTACAGAAATACTGTACCTCACGAAAATACTTTAAGGAGAAATTATGTTACAAATATATATAAGGACGTAATTAATAAAATCAAGCAAACTGTAAATAACAGTGTTATGTATGTTTAAATAACAACACTCCTAGTAAATTCTATTTGATTTCGTGTTAACAAATTGAAAAAACTAACCATGTAACAATGGTTAGGTATATTAATGAAACTTATATGAACGTTTTCCTTCCCGACATTGTTCCAACTAATAAAATTGTGCTCATGCTTTCTGATGCTGTATCATACATGGTGAAAGGTGGCCAACAACTTTCAGTTTTATATTACAGTTTAATTCACGTGACGTGTTTAGCACACGGTTTAAACAGAGTGGCGGAAAATATTAGAAATTTATTTGGCTATAGTTAATAGTTTAATTAATAACGTGAAGAAATTATTTTTAAAATCCCCTCTGAGGATTCAGTGTTATAGAGAATAATTTCCTAATACTCCTTTGCCACCGGAACCAATAATCACAAGATAGGGAACATGGTTAAAAGGTGCCAGTTTGTATGCTGAAAATTTTGTCCCTATTAAAGAACTTATTTTAAGTTTTGAAGAGGAAAATGTTGGTCCAATTTCAAAGTGCAAGTCGATTTTAGAAAATAATTCACTGCACCATTAAATCAAATTATGATTTTGTTCATAAAACTATTGTTATTCTTGAAACTGAATCACTCCCGTGACAAGAGTCTCTTCATTTGATTAATGGATTTAAGGAAAAACTTGAGAAAGTTCCTGGAAAAATAGGATGATTAATAAATAAAAAAATTAATGATATTTTAAAAAGAAATTGCGATTTAAATTTGTTGCAAGAAGCAAACCAATTTCTCCGTGGCGATTTTGGTGTTGAAACCGATTTAAATCCGGGAGTTGTTAATGTTTTAAAAGATGCACCAATCACATCAGTTGACGTCGAATGAAGTTTTCCAACGTACAAATCGCTAGTAACGGATAGGAGACATAATTTAACTATTGAAAACATTGAAGAACGTTTGGTTGTGAATTGTTTTTACAGTAAGGAATGTAATGTTTAATGTAGAAATGTAAGTGATATCTGTTTAAGAAAAGCTGTTTAAATTTTCTTAGTGTTTGTTCCTTTTCCTTGTTACTTCAAAATATATTCGACATTCTGAAAATATTTTTGAAACATATTTTACATATTCTAGGCATTTTAGGAATATTTTCAACTTATTTTGCTCATATGTAAGATATATATATATGTACATATTTTAGTCAAAACTCGAATATATATACCGGTCTCTAGTTATAACTATGAATTTTTGGTTTATAAATAGATCTCAGATAAAAATCGGAAATTCTAGGGGGAAATTGGAAATCTAAGAGGAAAGATTGGAAAGATGGGTGGACTAAGGGATGTAGAAAATAATGTAGGATAAAGGAGCGACGTTTTCAAATTTTATTTTTTCCAGATGCTACACGGTGTAAAAATCTACAGTGCATTCCGAGAGCTTCACCACGAAGGCTTACACTACCTCTACCGGGGGATCTTACCGCCGCTCTTGCAGAAATCCATATCCTTATCGATAATGTTCGGAGTCTACGAGGAAGCGAAACGCGTTCTGATGCGAACTCATTTCAACAATTACCTGATCCGATCGCTCGCCGCTTTAATTGCCGGCTCGGCCGAAGCCGTTTTTACCCCTCTAGAACGAATACAGACCTTACTACAGGATTCGACTTATCATAGAAATTTCCGCAACACCTTTCACGCGTTTAAAGTCGTCGGATTCAAATACGGTCTTCGGGAATATTACAGGGGCGTGCACACGATATTGTTACGGAACGGTCCGGCGAACGTGTTGTTCTTCATCGCCCGCGAAGAAATACAGTGTTACATGCCCTACACCGAATCGGCGGTGAGGACGACTTTTATGCAGTTCGCGTGCGGTGCCACCATCGGCGCATGCATCTCTTGCCTGTTCTATCCGTTGAACGTGGCGAAAGTGGCCATACAAAGTCAAATCGGCGGCGAATACAAAACGATTTTTACGGTATTACCGGAGGTGTACAGGGAACGCGGTTCGAAGTTGCGATACGTGTATCGTGGCGTACACGCTAATTGTACCAGGTCGTTCTTGAGCTGGGGCGTTATGAATGCTGCGTACGAAAATCTAAAAGAAAATTATATATTAATTAGGAGGAAAAGTATTAAATGTGAATATGTATTTATTATTATTTTTTGTGATTTACTCATGTCTATATATTTTTTAAGATCATACGTACCTCCATAAACGTTATGTGAGTGGTAAACATAATTGTTGTATTTACACGTACGGCCTAACCATTTACTCTTGAGAGGATTGAATGATGAAATGTAACAACTTCAGATAAACTGTCCGTAGGAAGCATCTAGAACAATGTACGGTGCACTAAGAATGGAAGTGAGCAACTAACCGTATAATTTAGAACTCCCTGTTACATTTCCTTCTCACCCTCAGAATGCCATCGAATTCTACGTAGTAACAATCCCTATCCCTCACGAATAAATGTGTGGGCTGTAGGTTGATGTTTTTGTAAATATTTAAGACGGGTTAGTCAGAACCGATGTGATATTTAGTTCAAATTGTACTAGGCTGATGCATACGTACAGCTTATGAAATCTGTCTTGAGATCTCAAGGCTAAATGCGCGAAATAGAACGGTTGGTAAAATAACTAGCGAGCTCTTGTGTGTCTTAGTAACCTTGAGCGCTCGAGATAGATTTGATAAGCTGTACATATTTATGATACGATGTGGGTCGCATAAATGAAATAAGTTAGAACAAGATCTACTTATAACGATGGAATTTTTCTTTTTACCTCCGCCTCATTTCAATGGTTGATTGGACCATCACTGATTCAATGATTAACTAACTAATCCTAAAGCCTTTACCCTTTCGAGTACAAGGCAGTGATATTGAGCAATACAGCTGTCATTCTTGGACCCCTTCCAACTTGATATAATTTCCTCTATTGTACATTTATTTGTATTTGATGCGTACGTTGACAGTCGGAGCATGGTCTAAAGGTTCAACATTTTAAGGAAATTTTGGCGTTTATTATCAATGTAGATATTTTATTTCGTGTTTTATGAATGTTTGCTTTATCATAATTTATTCTGATTGTGTTTAGTATAATTAATACGTGAATATGTACGTTACACCATAGCCCTGAGTGTACCCCTTAGTGGGCCAACGGTGTCTCGCACGGGCCGGAAACCATCTCCATTGGATTCCATAACCGATTTTACCCAAGAAAATATCATCAATTTTTCATGAATATACCAGGATTTATGGCTCCATGTACGATAAGTGAAATCGTACCCCACTTTTTTCTATCTTGTGTTCTTCCACGGACTTCGCTATATTTTATGTGTACTTCGTTGTTCAGCCGGTCTTTATTTCTTCTGTCCAGGTTTTTCTTGGTTTTCTTCTTCTCGGTGCTCGTGCCTCGTACACTCTACCAACCATCTTGATCTCTATTCTCAAAACATTTCTCATCCATCTCAACTGACGTTCTTCTACTCATAGGACTCATAGAAAACCTACTATTTTATAATCTATGACCTACTGCTACTTGTATTGGTTTAACTTAACCGCACACTTGGGACTCCTAATGGAATAAGCCCATTATTAGCCTTTTAGTTATCTATGAATAAGCGGTTAGAATGGTTAATCTGTGTGAAGTTGCGGATTTTGGAATGTCAACGTCAAATTAGTTATAGCTACAACTTCGCGATTCTTCGGCTTCGACTGGAAATATGATACTAATACTGACATGTCTGACATTGAGCCAGGTGACCTTGTTGTTAGAGAGTTGGACTACAACGCCGACCTCAAGGATTCAAATCTTAGGTCCGGTCCGGTTTTAGGTTTAATCGGTCGCCAAATACTTGCGTCCGTAACATTGGCGATATGGTAACACAGATTTTATTTCTCATAAGCCGTATACTCGCGATTTCAGGTGGAATAAACTGTAGAAGCTAAGAATGGTTAATCAGTGTGAAGTTGCGGCTTTTGGAATGCCAACGTCAAATTAGTTATAGCTACAACTTCACTGTTCTTCGGCTTCGAATGGAAAAATGATGTTAATACGGACTTTGACCCTGTGTGACTGTGGTTAGGGAGTTGGACTACAACGCTGACTTTAGAGATTCAAATCCTAGCCGTTCCGGTTTAATCGGTTCCCAAATACCTGCGTCCGTAACATTGGCGATATGGCAACACAGATTTTATTTCCCATAAACCATCTACTCAGGCCCCAAGTGGAATAAGCTATACGTTGCTATAAGGATTGTTAATCTACGTGAAGTTGCGGGTTTTGGAATGTCAATGTCAAGTTGTTATAGTTACAACTTCAGGATTCTCAATTTCTGGGTTCTTTGTTTTGGACTGGCAAAAATTACTTTGTGGTATGCTGTATATTGCATTATTAGTACTCAAAATGTAGATCATTTAGAAATAATTTATTTAGAGGTTAATCTTTGGATTGGATATGAATTTTATAACGTAATGATGCACTGATGTCATATGATAACAATAACAATCTGGAATTTTCTCAGACGAAGCGACGTTCTGTCTAAGCGAAGCTGTCAATAAGCAAAACTATAGACACAGGGTACCCACAGAGGGTACCTGAAAATCCACACTGGATGATGGAAAGACACAATTTCGTTAAAAAATATACGTATAGGCAGAGATTGGGGGTTATTCTGCCATAGGCCTGCTTTTTTATTGAAGGTGCATGAAATTCAAATCCAGAACAGCCCTTTGCCATTATACCCTGTACTTTTAGGAATAGCAGTCTTTGCCTGTGATGAAATGCTACCTAGACATCGATGTTCATACCTGCCAAAAACTTAGAGAGGTTTATGACCAAATCCTTTTTAGCAACTGTAACACTCAAAGTCCATTTTTACTAGGTAATTATTTATAGTTTTAACCAGAGATATATGCGGATGTATCCTGCTAATTGATGATGTATTAATGCAAGACATTTTTATAATTATTACAAATGGAAGTAAATCATTCAAATAGAACTGACTGATCATCTGTTTCTTAGACCCCACAGAAGGACATGGAGCAACTAGAAAGGAAACTAGTGATATAATGTTTGTGTCTCACAGTCAATGCCCAGAACATCAAACGAAGTTGCATCAATATCAACAGGTATAACAATTTAAATGTACTAGAAAGATAACATTTGTTGCATACTGCTCTTCACTTTGTCATTTTTATAGATCTTTCACCAGATACAGCCAAATTCATTCCGTATATCAGTGTTTCTCAATGAGGGTGATATCGTCCTTATGTGGGGGTTTTTCCATGTTAGGGGGTGATTAGTAACAGTTTATATTTTGGGGAGCAAAGATTAATTTTCTAATTGAGACCGTAAAACATTATACTAAGAATAATTAGGTATTTTATTCGTTATATCATACAGTAATTATATATATATATATAATGTAGTATATAACGGCGAAATTTTTGAAGTGAAGGGGCGATACTACATAATGGTTTTATTGAAGGAGGATGATGATTTCTTAGACGTTAAAAAACACTGCCTTGAATCATGAGCGTTCTGGAACAATGTAAGATATTTTATAATAAATAAATCTTCTGATTATATAACATCTTATAAGAAGTATCTCACTATTGCATTGACATAACAAATTGTGTTTTTGGAGCTTCCATCTTTCAATGTAAAGACTAATCTTTACTATGTCAGATTATGCTATGATATTGTGATATTAGGTGTAATAGAAGCTCACTTTTGCACTTAAAATGGGAACACGTTTTTCAATCATAGATTTATATTTCGAATATTTATAAATTTCGCGGGTTTAGTTCGTATAGTTTCCGATCAGTTGGATGTCTCTGAAATTCATTTTATTTCAATTTAATAATAAATAACCAATAGTTAAGAACCTAGATTAGTATCCTATCGGGTTAACTTATCTATAATTAGCATTATCTACTGTTATCTATGGGTTTGCCCATCTCATGACATACTTTATAAAATTGAATTTGTAGTGTTTTGACCAAATTGGACGTTACTTGGGATACAACAAATATAATGTATAATACCTGTGATGATGGAAACCTGATCAGCAATAATAGCAATGAAATGGAGGATGAATTCGATAATTGTGCAGATGATAAGATATCCGTATATGAAACACTAAGTAGCAGAAGGTTTATTAACAGAGAACTATATGATACTGACAACAAGCTCAGAAGCATTCATAACTACGTTACTATAAAGGGCGAAAATATAGATGATCAGGTAGTATTAAGTTTCAGTACTGAAAAACCATGTGATATGGGATACAAACAAGGAAACATTTACGAGGATATGGTTGACATGACTGTAGTAAAACAAAAAACTAAATTTATAATTGATTGTACAGACAATAAATTGTGTTCAAATGAAAGTGTGATTAGCAGAGGATACATTAAACAAGAACCATGTGATATGAAACATGAGCAAGGAAACATTCAGAATTATTTGAGTGTAAAAGATGAGAATATGAATGATCTGACAGTACGGGTACAAGAAATCGAACTCATGACTGATCATATAGATAACAAGGTGTGTGTATATGAAACCATAATTAGTGGAGGATACTTTAAAGATGAACCATGTGATACAGGGGACGATTCAGGAAGTACTCACGATAATGTCGATATGAAAGGTGCGAATTTAGATGATATAATGTTTCTCCTAGTAAAGGAAATCGAACTTAGGACTAATCTCAAAGTAAACTATCTTATATCTAACCTAACTCGACAGAAATTTCTTTTGCATTACTTTTCAATTTTTCTTATTTGTAGATTGCGGAGAATGTGGTGAGGAATATGATCTGTATTGTCTCAAATGTCCCATGTTGGTCCGCATTTTTAATAGCAACAATCCAGATGGAACAGATAACTCGGGTAGGCGAACGTTACCAAAAATTTTTGTAGATATTTGCGAAACACAGTCTGGTATGGGAATAGTAGCTTTAAGAGCCATTCCTAAAGGAGTCATGTTTGGGCCATTTATAGGCTTAGATTTGAGTAAAGACGAAATAATATCGAAAAGGAAATTGAAATACAAAGAACTAGTTGTCACAAAAGATTCTAAATGGTTGAATTGGATGCAATATATAAGGAGGGCAGATAAAAGTACCCATCAGAATTTAGTACCTTTTCAGTATAAAGATGGATTGTATTATCTCACTAAATGCCGTATTAACCTGGGTGATGAATTGCTAGTGAGCTGGGATAGAAATGGCAAAGAAAGTGAAAATCAAGAAATGGAAAATAATTATTGGGAGCCACAGGTTTATGAGAGCTTGGATGACTCATACGCATGTACTTTTTGTTGTGTAGGATATAAATCAGTAAGTCATCTAAAAGCACATAATTCTACATGCATCCAGAAAAGAAATAGAAAGGATTTTTGTAAAGGTATGTTCTTATTATCAGTCATGTTTAGTATCGAAAATGATAGTAATGGTGACTGTTTTTGATTGCAGAGATTGTTCAGTGTGACATTTGCAAAATTTACTTGGACAAGAAAGAATACTCGGATTACCATATAGATCGATGCAATAAAAGTAATGAAAAGTAAGTATGTACTTGGGTTGTTCTATATCAACTGAACAGCGGTCCCTACCCGACCATCTTTGTCAGATTTCAATAAAATTATGCATAAATGTTTTTTATGGTATGAAACTAAACTATGCAAAAGTGGAAGCACTACGAATCCTTGTGAGAGAATACAAAATAATGCACATGACTTACTTCATTTTTTATCGAATTGTATCAATTAGACAGCCCTCGCTACCCCAACATCTCAGATTTCAATGTAGTTTTGCATAAATGTTCCTTATGGTATGAAAGTAAACTGTGCAAAAATGGGGACACTAGGAATCCTTTAGTGGGAGAATAAGAAAATTATGCATGTGGGTATATTATTTGTGACCGAGTTCCAAAGACTGTAGAGATGAGACTACAGCAAAATCTCCCATATCAAATCGAAAAAAGCTGAATGGTGGAGTTTTTGCGATTCCAACAGCTCCCACTGCGAGGTGACAAACTTCTCATTTCTCTACCCAAAAAAGACGGTCTGTTTCGTATTCAATTTTCCATGTTTTCTGAAATTTTGGACTCTAGTTTTTCTCTATATTGTTTAGCTATGCCTGTTTCTAATGGTATATATGTTTTTATTAATTCCTTCGTTTTCTTTGGTATTTGCCCTGTGTTTGTATGTATGTTTGCATGTTTGAGAGTTTCTTTTACTCTCCATTTGACGGTGACTCCCTCACGTCTAGTATTCCTCTTTGAAATTCTTTGCCTATTAATATGTGGTTAATTATAGATTTCTCATTTCTACTCCTGGCTTGTTCTATATATGTATGTAGTTTTTTATATTGAAAGAATGAGTTCATTATGGTTAGACTGATTTCAATTTAGAAACTTATGACCGCTTATGAAAAGAGAAATACTGTATTGTTACACTTTGTTTTTCTTGAAAATCGTGACTGCAGTTTCGTAAACACTGTTACATTGTCAGACTAGAAGTATCTTATAACGTTGCTTAAACAACTATTTAATGCCGAATTCTTTCTACAAAAATACTTAGAATAAGTGAAACTTTGACGAGGTCATTAGGTTCAATTAATTATATGATGTTAAAAAATAATAAGTCAAACAATGGAGACTTCCTTAAGTCTATTTGGTCGTTGAGGAGGGTTATCCGTTTATCCTTGCGGTGTTGTAAATTTCTATTGATTTTAATACATTGAATTTGCGGATTTTAGGTGCGCTGGATATTATCTTTATGATATTAACTTCGAGAAACTTGCAAAATTTGAATTTTGTTGTCCTAGATGGTATGACGATTTGTGTTCTTTAATACGCGTAATGAAACTTGTTGTTTGGCGTACGTAATAGCTATTGCATTCTTCACATTTTAACTTATAAACTCCTAATTTTTGGTATGGCTATATATTGTCCTTGGTATTAAATAAGAGGTTAAAAAGTTTGGATGTGGTTTAAAGGCTATCTGAAGATTGTTTTAGGATAGCATGTATGACAATTTCTTTAAAATTGGTCCCCAAGTATGTTGGCGTGGCGTATTTCATCTCTACTTTTATTTTCCGGTAAATTAGTTGGATTGCCAGTTGTTTCTCTTTTTTGTTAATTAGAGATGTAATGGTGTGTTGGGTGAAACCGTTATTTGCTGCAATGTTTATTATGGTATTTAGTTCTGTTTCCTCATAGATCATAGATCTATATGCCGCTAATTTATGCTGGATAGTGTGAAATGAGTTGTTTGAGATAGTGAAATCCGTGAGAGTAGGTTTTCTGTAAACGTTAAATATTAGTTTTTGATTAATTCTTTTTATAGTGGTATCCACAAAGTTTATACTTCCTCAACTCCTTTTTCTAACGTGAATTGAATTTCAGGGTGGAGGTTGTTAAGCTGATTTGGGATGTTTCGTAGCTCTTCATTGTTATCCCCGAAATTACAGCTCTCGCAATATAAGTTGGCGAGCGGTGGGGATGCGCCGTAAACGTATTTGAGACACGTACCTCCCACCTGTCTGATTCAGATAGTGCATAGGAATTACCATTACGTTGCAGGACGAATGATAGGCAACCTATCCCTCCTCTATCTGCGCGAACTCGCTCCCACCCTTCGCCAACTTATATTGCGAGAGCTCTAGCTCTCCCATATTTTCCCATTCGGTATAGGACGATTGCGCCGCTAGTAGTTTCCCATTATATTTATCTCCTTGTTATCTTCGCTTCTTTCCCTGCTGTTGAAATATCCCATTATAATTATTCTGCCGGTTGAGCTTTATCTGTTATTTCTGTAAGTTGTTACTAGAAAATGTCTTTTCAATCTGCCTTCTCATTTTCGCTATGTCCAACGCTTAGTACTTAACAAATTGTTTAATTATCAAGGTTGCATTTATTTTACCACTCTCTCTTTGATAATTTGACTTTAGTTGAGTGTTTCGAAGTTCCTGACTGACAGTGTTAATGATCGCTTAACGTTCTTTAAGGCCAATTTACACATTCAACTAGTTTGTGGAAGTTAAAAGTTTGACTAGAATCAAATCCGACTTCTCAATTTGGAATTAAAAAGGGAGCAAATTTTATACGCTCACTTCCCCTTACTCCATATAACATTAACCCGAACTGTTACGTTTTACTCTGATTAAATTATTACTAAAAGTTTATTCTTACAGATGCGGAGTCAGGAGGAATCGCGGGCGATCTCTTCATAATGGCGATAGACCTTTCTGGTGTACCCTCTGTCCGTACAGAGCGACGACAAAGTCGAATCTAAAACAACACATCGTCGTTCATACCGATGATAAATCATTCGCATGCACTCTCTGTCCATATAAAACGATAGCAAATCGCTTTCTGAAACGCCACATGACCGTCCATAATCACGACAAACCGTTTGCTTGCACTCTCTGTTCGTATAAAGCGCCTACAAAACCAATCCTAAAAAGACACATGGACAATCATAACGCCGAAAGGCCATTCGCGTGCACTCTCTGTCCATATAAAACTAAAACAAAGTCGAATCTAAACCAACACATCGTCATTCACAACGACAATAAACCGTTCGCGTGCATTCTTTGTCCGTATAAAACAAACTATAAGTCATGTCTGAAAAAACACATCATCATTCATAACGGTGAAAACCAATTCGCATGCACCTTCTGTCCGTATAAAACGACGAGAAAATCGAGTCTGAAACAACACATCGCCATTCATAAGGACTACAGACCATTCGCCTGCACTCTTTGTCCGTATAAAACGAGGAGAAAGTGTAGTCTGAAAGAACACATCGCCAGTCATAACGACGACAGACCATTCGCGTGCACTCTCTGTCCGTATAAAGCGAAAACAAAGTCGATACTAAACCGACACATGGCCGTTCATAACGGCGAAAAACCTTTCGCGTGCATCGTGTGTCCGTATAAAACGAAGAAAAAGTCGAATCTAAACCAACACATCGTCATTCACAACGAGAATAAACCGTTCACGTGCAGCGTTTGTTCGTATAAAGCGAAGACAAAGTTATATCTGAAAAGACACATTGCCATTCATAACTGCGATAAACTATAGGACCTAAAATTTAACCGACACAGCAGCGATTTTTAACGTGTTATACACATCGTATCGACACGAGATCTACGATTTTTCTTTCTATACCAGAAGAGGGCATTCTAAGTTTTTTACCCGTAATTAAAAATCACCGTCCTCGGTCGGGTTTGATCGCGCAATTTTCATCGTTTGAAGCAGGGTTCAGAGAACTATGACTCGCGGACCAAATCTGTCCCACCGCCTATTTTTCCCGCAATTTAATATTGTTTTTTATTTGAAAAATTTAAACAAATCAAATTACGTGCTGTAACTCAACGACTAATAGTCGAGTTGCGAGGGTGCGAAGAATGACCGCAAGTAGCGCTACTGACGGGGCATATGCAAAGTCACTAGATATATATCTAGTGACTTTAGGCATATTGTAGTATGATATTGTAATATGAATTTTAGTTAATTTTATAGAAAGCAAAAATTATTACAATTAATAATTTATAAAATTTTAGTATTATATTAACAAAATAATGAACAATACAATCAAAATATATTACCTAGTGTGTATCAGTGTAATTTGTTTTCTAATTCTTAACCTCTCCCTCCCTCTTGAATTCTTTCTTCACTTCTTTTCTTTGGTCTTTTCCTTTTATTGTACTTCTTTTTCCTTTGGTCTGTTCTTCGTTTGTAAACAACTTCTTTTTGATGTGGTCTGCTTCTTTTCAAACCTGGTATTTTGTATAACTTTTTATCTGACTTTTTCGTCGACCATCCCCTTCCGTCGTTTATAAACAAACTTAATTTGTTTTTGCACGTCATAGCAATTTGGAATTCTAGATTTTGAAATGTTTCAAGTGTATGTGTGTGGTATATGTTTACAACGCTTTTCTATTTCTTAAAAATTGCTTTTGTATAAAATTTACATCTTTTTATTGATAATTTTACTAATGGAGTATTACCATACTACAATATGCATATCCTGTCGTAGAACAAGATTGGCAGAAC
Source organism: Chrysina gloriosa (assembly GCA_038088585.1). Lineage (NCBI taxonomy): Eukaryota > Metazoa > Arthropoda > Insecta > Coleoptera > Scarabaeidae > Chrysina > Chrysina gloriosa. Next base: position 59,820,289 of record CM076089.1, read on the forward strand.
CGCCATACTTCACGAATCCCATGATAGAAATACATTAGGTATGCTCGTGCGCATCTAGCGATGACGCGCTTTGAGAAATTCTAATATAGTTATAGCAGTCAATACAGTAGCGAAATAGGCAACCAACAACGCAACATCCAGAACTAAAGGCAAGTGATGACGCGCATTGGTAAATGCGCAAGAAAATCCAATTTTGGTAAACTTATGAGCATACCTAATGTATTTCTATCATGACCAATCCTTTCAGGGCTGAACGGCTTGCCTATGCAATTACTTTGAAAGGGGACAATGTTGATTTGTATTGTTATTGAAATAAAACAAGTAAAAAAGATTTGTGTCATAAATTTATTTATACACCTAGGTTTGCTAACCGTAATACATATAAATTTGGTTTAACAATTAAATTAAAAAAAAACTAATTATAGTATTGCATTCTGAACACTGAATCAATTGTCCCGCTTTTACCTATTTCTTTGGTACGTAAAATGTGTTATCGAAAATTGCTCTCAAGATTTTGTTACAATTTAGTATCTGCGATTTTTTGGGGACGAAAAACCGATATAGCATGGTGCCGGTCTCGATTCAATCCGTTTAGTCCAGGTTTTCACCAATTTCGGCCTAAACGTGGGTTAGCAACCTTTTCAACATCATGCACCCAAGCGAAATTATAAGTCATTAAAACTTTACTACTACACCACAGATGGCGCTGAAAGTAGTATGTTAATAAAAGAAAAATATCTACGAAAATTAACATGTAAATTCACATACTTTGTTTACAGTTACAAAAGTAATCGGAGCTGAGTTTCTAAATCAAAATAAAAAACTTATGCACAATTAGTTGGCGTTGCAAAAGAAGGTATATAAATGTTGACTTAAAATGTGTATTTCCTAAGAAAGATTTCGAGCTTTGTTTAATCTTAAAAGGGCGTTATTATTTGGTTCAAAATTATTCAAAAAATTTTGGGAACTCTGAGCAAGGCTCAGTCCACCAGGTACTAAAAATATTAAGCAAAATAGCAGTTAATACGTCGGAGTTTTAATTTAAGATATGTGCATCTAATGAAAAACCAACAATATTTTTCCCAAAGTCTACCAATGCTGAATATTTCTTCCGTCAACTTCCACAGACATTTCACAATTTCTGGATGTTGCGTTGTTGGTTATCTATTTCGCTGTATTGACCAATGACTAACGATTTGAGTTTCTAAAAAAAGGTGGTTATGGCAAAGAGCACATGTCGGTGAACGCAGCGTACTGGAGTTATTTGATTGGAGAATAGGCCCTCCTACCAATTCTCCGCGGCTATGTCGGTTAACAAATTGGCGCTAGACGCTGCGTTCACGGACATACGCCTTTGCTCGGTACCATTTTTCTAACAAACTCGCAGTAATGACTGTAGATATTACGTATCTGGGTGTGCACCGGTAACAACACACATTACAAAACAAGTCACGACAGCCTACATATCGCCGAATCACTCGCATACAGCATCGATTTAATACTAACTAGATAAGGATATGTAACTTAATACACTGTTCTACTGCTTTGTGTGTGATTTGTACAGTTGCTGAATTTGGGCCAACAGTACTGAACGACTGTCTAGAGTAGCAACTTACGAATACATAATTTCAATATATAGTATGACGCCATCTGTTTTCGTATAGCGCAACGTTACTAGCTAGACAGTGTAGTGAGTAGTCAGTCAAGTCAGTGTAGTACTCAGTAGTAGTCATGCTAGTAGTCACTGTCAGTCGTCTCAAACAGTTGTAGTTGGTTGTATTGCTTGGTTGTTCCTTGTATTATCCATAGTTGGACATCTATTTGTGTGTGATTTGTGATCAGGATCAAGACAATTATTAAAAATCACACGGTTTGAGTACTGTATGAGTGGCTGTGAGTACTATTGGCGTAAATTGAGCAAGTTGAATGATCTGTGTTTAAAATTTAGTAGCAGTTTTCTTAATATAAATCAAAGATAACGAAAAATTTACATCAATGCAAATACGTAGAAGTATTTTGTATTTAAATTACTTTAAACGTTGATCTGATGTTGATTACGTTTGGAATGGAATAGATGGAATATTAACCTATATTCGTTCTGTATCTTCAGTAATATTCGGCAATCGTAAATAAGCAGTTGACTTAATTTTTGTCAGGGTTTTTTTATATAAGTAAGCTTCCATAGCCCTCTTACATTAGAGTAAATTGAGAATTTGACCAGAGATGACTGCCTGTAAAATAGAGAGGGGATTTATTAAGAAAGAGCTATATGATACTGACAACAAGCAAGGATGCATTGATAATTACAAGTATTACGTTACTATAAAAAACGAATATATGGATGACAATTACGTCCGTATAAAAGATGAGGAGAATATAACAATATCAGAAACTGATTATACCGATAATAAGCTGTGCCCAAATCAAACTGTAATTAGCGGAGGATACATTAAACAAGAACCACTTGATTTGAAAGATGAGCCACAAAGCATTCAAAATTATCTCGATATCAAAGATGAGGATATGGATGATCTGACAGGAGGAATGCAAGAAAACGAACTCACGACTGATTGTATAGATAATGTGTGCGTATATGAAACTATAATTAGTGAAAGATACATTAAAAACGAACCATGTGAACCGACATGTGAATCAGGAAGTATTCACAGTAATATTAATATGAAAGGTAAGAATTTAAGTGAAGAAATCAAACTTACGACTAATCTCACAGATATTTCTTTTACATTACTTTTGAATTTTTCTTATTTGTAGATTGCGAAGAATGTGGTGAGGAATATGATCTGTATTGCCTTAAATGTCCCATGTTGATCCGAATTTTTGATAGCAACAATCCAGAGGAAACAGATAACTCGGGTAGGCGAACGTTACCAAAAAATTTATAGATATCTATGAAACACTGTCTGGTGTGGTGACAGTAGCTTTAAGAGCCATTCCAAAAGGGGTTGTGTTTGGCCCATTCGAAGGTTTAGATTTGACTAAAGATGAAGTAATATCGAAATTGAAATTGACAAACAAAGAACTTATTCTAACAAAAGATCTCAAACGGTTGAATTGGATGCAATATATAAGGAGGACAGATACAAGTTGCCATCAAAATTTAGTACCGTTTCAATATGAAGACAGATTGTATTATCGCAGTGAATGTCACATTAATGTGGGTGATGAATTGATAGTGTGCTGGGGTAGTGATAGAAAGGAAAATGAAATTCATGAAATGGAAGATAGTTATTGGGAGCCACAGATTTGTGAATGCTTAGATGACTCCTATGCATGTACCTTTTGTTGTGTAGGGTATAAATCAATAAGTCATCTAAAAGCACATAATTCTACATGCATTGAGAAAAGAAATAAAAAGGATTTTTGTAAAGGTATGTTTTTATTATCAATAAAGTTTAGTATTGGAAATGATAGTGATGGTGACTGTTCTTGATTGCAGAGATTGTTCAGTGTGACATTTGCAAAATTTACTTGGACAAGAAAGAATACTCGGATTACCATATGGATCGATGCTATAAAAGTGATGAAAAGTAAGTATGTACTTGAATTGTTCTATATCAGGTGGACAGCGGTCGCTACCCCACAATCTCAGATTTTAATGAAATTTTGCACAACTGTTTGGTTTGAAAGTGGCAAAAGTGGGGGCACTAGGAATCCTTTGGTCGGCGAATAGAAAATAATGCACACGGCATATGTAATTTTTTATCGAGTTTCAAAAGCTTGAGCGATTGAAGTATTCTAATATTTAAGAGCTGGTTGACGAATTTTTTTCTAACTCTGGTTCTAGACAAGCAATTTCAGCTCCCAGATGACAAACTTCTTACTTCCTTAACCAAGAAACAGCTTAAAGTTAGATTTCTGTATTAGGTTTGTTACATTTCTTTTCAAACTGTATTACTTATAAATAATTTTTCAACCACTACTTGATCAATTAAAAGACAATAAATGATACAATAATGACAACATAAAATCTGTAAAAAGGTTACTGTATTAGTATACAATTTTTTTTTCAACTTTTAGTTCTCTAAAATGATACAAACCGTATATCCGAAATGTCCTTATTTTAGATATGGGAGGTTGTAGTGTGGTAGTATCTAATCAAGAGGAAACTGTTGGCGTACAAGTACAAAAGTTTTGTACTTAACATATTACTTAAGTTTCATGCTTATTTTTCCTTGACTGCAGCTGACGAGGGGAAGGCCTAGCCTGTGACATTGACTTTTAGATGAGACTATCATCAATCGATAGTACGTCAAAAATAATTAGAAACACGTGTCTCGGCTTTGTAAGTGGACTTTTGTTTAAAAAATATGAATGTTTGAAAATCACGGTCGGCACTACCGCCGTACTTGTACTGAGTCTCGCGCTTTTATTACCACTAATCGCTGTTGGTGCAGTGGCAAAGAGCCTGCCTATAAACACGCTCCTGCGGGTTCGAATCTTTTTATTGGCATATTTTTTCGTTTTTCGCATTGTAAGCTTGTCATAATCATGGTGAACATGGCAGATAATTCCGCGAGTACCAGTGGTGAAAATAATTATAGCATTTTGTTCGATGAAACTCTATTTCTCACCGATGCCGATGTGACGAACTCGATGAAAGTCGCCTAGTCTTTGTTGGAAAAAGAGAAGGTACTGGCGACGTCTGTGATTTTCAAACGTTTACATTTCTTAAACAAGGGCCTACTTACAAAGAGGCCGAGACACGTGTGTAACTATTTTTGACGTACTATCGATTGATGATAGTCTCATCTAAAAGTCAACGTCGCACGCTCGGCCTTCCCCTTGTGGGTGCTTTTGAAGTTCATATAACTGCAGTGAGCATATTCGTTTTGTTTTTTTGTTTTTTTAATAACTGACAGTGTCGGTTAACGTTTTTAGGGCCTGTTTGCGCATACTAAAAGTGTAATTTATCAAAAATAAATCCAATTACCCAATTAGGAATTAAGCAGGAGCAAATTTATTACATTCACTTCCGCTTACCGGATATAACATTCACCCAAACTTTTTTGCCGTTGTCAATTTATTACTACAAGTTTTATCTTACAGATCCGCATTAAATTCGTCCTACAGGCGGAATTGCGAGCGACCTGTTCATAATAGCAATAGACGTTTCCCATGCACCATCTGTCCGTATGGTGCGACGACAAAGTCCGACCTAAAACGACACATCGCCATTCACAACGACGATAAACCATTCGCGTGCATCCTCTGTCCGTATAAAGCGAAAACAAAGTCACGTCTGAAAAAACACATCGTCATTCATAACGGCCATAAACCATTCGCATGTACCCTATGTCCGTATAAAACGACGATAAATTGTTCTCTGAAACGCCACATGGCTGTTCATAACGACGACAAAGCATTCGCATGCACGCTGTGTTCTTATAAAGCGGCGACAAAATCGATTTTAAAACAACACATTGCTATTCATAACGATGAAAGACCATTCGCGTGCACCCTCTGTCAGTTTAAGACGAAAACAAAGTCGAATCTAAATCAACACATGTCCGTTCATAACGGCGATAAGCCATTCGCATGCATCCTCTGTGCGTATAAAACAAAGACAAACACACGTCTGAGAAGACACATCGCTAGTCATAACAGCGATAAACCGTTTGCGTGCATCCTTTGTCCGTATAAATCGACGAGAAAATCGTATCTGAAACGACACATTACCATTCATAACGACGAGAAACCATTCGTGTGCACCCACTGTCCATATAAAACGACAACAAATTGTTTTCTGAAACGCCACATGGCCGTTCATAACGACGACAGACCCTTCGCGTGCACTCACTGTTCGTATAAAGCGGCGACAAAATCGATTTTAAAGCAACACATCGCCATTCACAACGGCGAAAAACCATTCGCGTGCACTCTCTGTCCGTATAAAACGAAAACAAAGTCGAATCTAAACCAACATATGTCCGTTCATAACGACGATAAACCATTCACCTGTACTCTCTGCCCGTATAAAACCAAGACAAATTCACGTCTGAAAAGACACATCGCTAGTCATAACAGCGATAAACCATTCGCGTGCACCATCTGTCCGTATAAAACGAAGAAAAAGTCGAGTCTAAACCAACACAGCGCGATTCATAACGGCGATAAACCATAGACCCTAGAATTTGACTGAACCTAGAGGAATTCCACCCAGGCAGTAGCGATTTTTAACGTGTCAAACACATCGTATCGACAGAAGATCTATGGTTTTTCTTTATATGCGAGAAGAAGGCATTCTGAGATTTTTACCCGTAATTAAAAATCACTGTCCTCGGTCGGGTTTGATCGCGCAATTTTCATCGTTTGAAGCAGCTTCAGCGAACTATGACCCGCGGACCAAATCTGTCTCGCCGCCTGTTTTTCCCGCAATTTAATATTGTTTTTGTATGAAAAATTTAAACAAATCAAATTACGTGCTGTAACTCAACGACTAATAGTCCAGTTGAGAGGGTGCGAGGAATGACCGCAAGTAGCGCCAGTGGCGTGGCATTTGCACATTCTGTCGTAGAACAAAATTTGCAGAACCGCCAGACTTCCTCAATCCAAAGCAGTTACTTCGAAAGGGGACAATGTTGAATTGTATTGTTATTGAAATAAAACAAGTGAAAAGAAATCGGTCCCATTTTATTTATATACCTGGTAGTTTTGATCAGTTAAAAAAGGAATAACTAATTACAGTATTGCATTTAGAAACACTAAATCAAAAAAATGTATGAGATATGTTTAAAAACTTCAGAATATCGAATAGAAATGTAATGGTTTCCTTTCTGTGTCCATTTTTGAATTTTTCAATTTCAGACTCGTAATTTAGAGACTGTTAAACTAATCAATGTTAGAAAACGTGAAATAAGTCCATAACTGTTTTTAATATCGACTTGCAAAATATGGTTGAATATACAGTAGCATGCAAAAGTCTCCGGCCAAAGATAATTTGATGACAATATAACGTTTAAAGGATGCAAAATGGTAACACAAATATATCAGCTTAAAGTTCTTTTATTATGCAATCAAAATATGTAATTCAAAAATAGTTTATAACGATTAACAATTATTTGTAATAAAAATGGCACGTTTTGCTTCTTCATAAATGTCCGGCCAAATTCCAAAAAGATACAATTCGCTTCGCTTTTTTTGCGTTATCAGTATACATATAGAGCTCCATTCCTTTCGTATTGTACGGTCAGTAACACTCAGTCAAGATGCTGAAATGCACGTATTTAGATATATGTAAAGTGGTTATCTAGTTGAACAACGAAGTAAAAATTCTACGTGAAATAGGTAAAATTTTGGCCATCGGAAAATCGGCTGTTAACTGTTGATATAATTATCTTATATGATGGTTCTCTACCACAATTAATTAATTAAACAAGACTGGTTTGAATGATATATTTCCAGAACGTTTACAAACGTTTTCGTGAAAATATAACTAGATAAACGTATAAACCAACATTTAAACATTTATTTTTAATTTTTTTCATTCAAACGAGTCTTGTTTAATTGACCTAATTGTGGTAGAGAACTATCACATAAGATAAGTATAAAAAAGGTCACGAAAAAATATATATATACATTTAATTTGTTGACTTATATGAAAAGCATTACTTTGATTTTGAAAACACAATTATATTAAAAACAGAGAATAATTATAAAAAAGACTAATATATGAAATGATAAATATACAGAAAGACACTAAAACTATTAATTTCAGGACCGATATTCAAAATTTAAGTAATGTATATAGCAATCTGTTAAAATGACATTTGCATTTCTTAAGAAGGAAACCTTTGGCTAGGTTTTTAAATTTGGGTTTTCCCTAGTCCTTGAACAGAATTGTTAAGGTTCCGATAAAGATTTTTTGATATAAGGTTTTACTTAATTTGCATGTATGTTTACACATTAATTTAGTTTTAATAATTTATATATTTATAAAAGTTGGTTACACATCCTCTATATCAAGAAATCCTAGTCATTAGTTATTTTGTTGATAGTCCCAAATAAAAAACAAAAGTTTGTTTATATATTTATCTAGTTATATTTTCACTGACGAAGGTGTTCCGAAAACGTTTGTAAACGTTCTGAAAATATAACTATCGTTCAAACCAGCCTTGTTTTATTGACCTATTAGTGGTAGAGATCTATCATATAAGATAAGTATAAAAGGTCACGAAATATATATATATATATATACATTTAATTTAATTTGTTGATATAATAAATAAATTAAAGACTACAGCTACTCTAGACGATAGATACTGTGCTGGATGACCTGAGAAAATAACTAATCATGTCGATAAAGTGATTAAAAGAGAGGCTGTGGCAGACGTAAAATTTTTGTGAAACAGTTTTCACGTAGACTGACAGAAGTTGGACTTTTTGGAGGTGTTTTGGAAGAAAGGGCTGTTTTTCAGACGAAACTAAAATTAATTTACTTGACAATAATGGGCGTCCAAAATGTACCAGAAATGATTCGTGAAAAAAGAAACAAATGAAATATAATCCAAAATCCAAAGACCCCATCTGATAGCGTGCTTTCCATTCGACAATCCTCTTTCGAGCTGGTTTACCTTCATTGGTTGGAGAATCGGTACGTTGGTGGACAGTAATTGGACAAAATGTTGGTATGGCCAGTAAATTCCAATTTTGCTCCAACTGTTTACATGCTTATTCCAAAACACGTTCGACGTGTGTGGAAAACCTTCTTCGAGCAGATTTATTTGCCATCTGATTGGTTATTCGTTTGACGACTTGATCAATCATTTTCATAATTGAACGAATTGAGCGGGGCTTCAAACTGATTTAATTTCTAGTTGATTCCACTCATCATAGAATTTGATTTATCTTGCCGTTAGGTTACACAGTACCTTAGTCGATTATTCCTTGTCACAGAGTAACTTGAGTCGATTATTAGTTACGTCACATAGTAACTTAGGTCGATAATTTGTTACATTATGCAGGAACTCAAGCGCCTTTAGATACGTCACGCAAGAATTGGACACACCTTTAAATTACGTCACGCAAGAATTGGACACGCCTGTAGATTACATCACGAAAGAACTCGACACGCCTTTCAATTACGAAACGCATAAACTCGCTTTTCTCTATTGAACTGGAGAAGCAATACATGACATCATACATCCTTTTTTTGTTCTTTAATTAAGCTTTTAAAAACGGAAATAGGGGGAAAAGATGCAAATAACGGAGTAGACAAAATCAAAGATCTTTAATGGGTCAATAATAACATTATATGATTAATATATAAGAATACATTACTAACGTTAAATCAGAAAAATTCAAGTCATAGACACAATATCTCAAATTACCGACAAAAGAAGTATATCACATACAGTCCTCTGGATTAAAGTGCGTTTCATCGCGCCCTCTCGCGTCGGATTATCCGTTTCGAGCAAACGGATTACTCTCCGCGTGCTACGTCCTAGTTATTGTTCTCAATAATTAATTTGGCATTAAGTAAATGTTGATGGCCGATACACCGCAATAATTAAAAGAAAAAAAATACGCGTCGCTAGGGTGTCGACCTCAAGAGTGATACGGAAGGGAATAAGAATGATGCAAGTTTGCGGGGTATGAAAACGTGATTACGTCACCAAATCCTAGTGTGGAAAGTATTTCGGTAACAAATGCGTAGAAATCTAGTCTGGCAAATATATCGCGAAGATTGCGCATTGGAAAAAGGGGCGGAGTTAAGCTACTATTCTGTATAGCGGCCATCGTATATGGCCCGCCCACGTATGTACCGAATGCGCAGAATGATTCATCATTGTCACGAGATATTTGCCGTTCTACTCGTCGACGATTGTTTCCCCTGACGTCATTGATGAAAACAGACGTCGTATTGAATCTACTCAGCGTAAATCAATCGCGTGATAAATTCAATGTGGCGTTTGCTCGGATACGGAAACGTAACCTACTTAACACGTGACGTCATCTGAATTGTGGACCAATGGGGAACGGGATGAATTCATGGAGTTCTTACCGGCTTTGACGAGGAATTTTCTATTAGATGCGTGTGACGTAATGTCACGTTATCGGACAGGCGCGAATAATAAAAACAACAAAGAATGTAAACCGAGCGAAAACAGATATTCCAACGCGGAGCACGACGAGAGAGAAGCTGCTTAACGGGGATTGTTCAAAGCGATGTGCAAAGCTTGCTGTAATTCCGGCCTGAGCGCCGACACCACGTTCTGGAAGAGGTTGGCGTTCGCCTGGACTTGCTTGATTATATTAAGTATCCGAATGCTATCCTGACTCGTCGGATCAATCGCGTCCCTGAAGAAGGCCTCGGCAAATATACTGATGATGCGCGGTATGTTCGCATTGCCCGGTCCCAAAATCGTCGGATTATTCTGTTCGATCAGGTCGCAAAGGTAACCGTACACGTGCGGTGCCTCGTCCGCGTCCTCGACTACCGGCAACCAACTGAACCACACCGGAAGGATATCGTCGACGTTAATCGCTGACGAATTGAATTTCATGATTTTCGTAACGGCGCTGATAGCGTTCTCGGTCGGACTGACGTTGCGCGATTCCCGCGAATCCGGACTGTTGATTACTTCGACGAGAGAGGGGAGAGCTTTCGCTACCTCACCGGCGAATTGTTCGCCGCCGTACTGTGCGAGCAAACCCCATCCGTAAGCGGCTGCTTGTCGCACTTCCGGCGCTTTGTCCCTGATATACGCCGCCAACGGCGGTAAAAATAGTCCTTGGTATTTGGCGCAGGCGAGGCCCGTGAATTCGATGACGTCATCGAAGACGCATATGCCCCATTGGTGATCCGCCCATGCTCGATCCGGCGATAGTAGATTGACGAAATGTGGACAGATTTGATCGAAAAATGGAAGGAAATGTTCGCGATAGGTGATGAAGAGGGCGTGCACTACGTCCGCGATTTTACTTAGCACGTAGATGTCGTCGGATTCTTCGTCTTCCAATTGTTCTTGCACCACCTGTCGAAAATGAAATTAATTAGCGATTCGTCTTCCGATATATCCATCGTCTCTTTCTACAAGAGGCGTTTAACACTAGAGGTCCGTCCTATTCTTGTCCCGCCCGCAAGTTTAATCGTCTCTAACTTTTTTTTTTTTTATTGAGGTCCGTGAAGTTTTTTGACTTTTAATAGTTTTATGTAGGTATTTATAAAATTATACATAAAATGAATAAAAGTCAAAAAACTTCACAGACCTAAATAAAAAAATCAAAAAGTTATAGACGATTTTCGGACGGGATACAACGGGAACATACGGCGGCGCTTCTAGTGTTAAACTTTTTATTTGCTAGGAATTTCAAACACTTGACTTGTAACTTGAACGTTGTAGCACCATTTAACCAGTGCCAACAAAAAACGAGCGGGGAACATTCGTGCTCCACTATTGAATGTTATATTGCTGGCGAGCATTACATTACAATGTTATACTCAAGTCAATCGCCGCCTTAAAACAATAACAGTGCACAAATTCTTTCCATAAATACTTTCGAAACTTTAATCATTTTTTTCCGGATTTTAAACTTTCTCTTTCAAATTTCAATGCTTTTATATTTTGAACTTTGAAATTTGACACCATTTTAAAGAATACACTGGAGACAGTCTAAGTTCCGTTGCACGTCATCTATCATGTATTTATGACGTCACGCTACCAACCGTACAATATAAATTCACATTACTTTAGAAATGCCACAAGATAATTGATAACCACCTGCATGAAGTATTACTGATTATGTCTAACCTATATTTTGTATGTATTCATATTTAACGATGTAGATGTGTGAACACGGTAATCTAACTACCTCAATATTTTTCGGCAACACAAAATATTACCAAAAATAAGCATGCCTGTGAAGTATGAGGACGATTCACTACATATTCATTGAGATATACTAATTTAAAAGTTGAATTTTTACATGGGCTCTTACGGGACTACTCGAAAATAGCTTGACGCGATGCCCTCCAATAAAAAAAAAAAAGCATAAAATAAAATCCTAATTCGTTCTAAAATGTTCAGGAACAAATAGATAAACATTCAATGAAAGTTTTTCGCTTATTTTTGTTGTGGTTCACTACTGAATTTGTTAGAAATTATAAAAAGTTGTCAAATAAAATTCTCCTTTTTCACGTTCCCAGCTTTAGATGTATAAAAGTATGGCAACACCGCATCTATCCTATATCGTGTTTCTCGGAACATTACCAACAGCTTCATGACATTCAATTCAAAAATTTGAAATCAAGTCGTTTTTCGATGTTTTAAGTGTAATAAAACTTTCCAAATAAAATTATCTCCTTATGTAAATGCAGTAATATTTCTTTTCCCAATGTAAACACGAACACGATTTTCTGTTTCTACCCCAACGTTATGGAAAATTGACGCGTCATTCGGAAGACCACTGTCACCAACTCACCAGATAAAAACATTAGCCATACAGTGTTGTCACGTTTTCTCATTCATTTTTCTATATTAATTTCTTGTGTATTTATGATTTTAATTGAAAAATTCGATTAACACTTAAATACTGTGATACTTTTATGGTTATGCAAACTTAATTAGATCACTCTCACGAGCAAATTAATACTTAGAAATTTTTATGCCACACGTTTGACTCCAGGTACAGCCTGAGCATTTGACAAATAGTAATTATTATATAAACCTCAATTTTAAGCAATTTAAATAAAAGAATCTGCTTGTAGACCGAAACCTAAAGATTTTTTATACATATCAGCTAGTTGAAAATATTTTTTGTACGAGAAATAAACACGACATATCGAGAAATTAGTAATCTCAAAATTTGATTAACTTTTTACACAGAGTGTCACACATCCACTTCCTTAACTAAATTCGTAAGTGACATTTATATCAATTAAGTACTAAAAAATGAAAAATTGAGAAATTATATATAATATTTTACGTTGCATAATATTTTAATATTTAAACAAGATTTTTGAACGCTTAAAATGTAAGTAATTGTTTAATATAGTATATTTTTGTAAAATAATAATAAAATAATTGAATGAATTCATACGGATAAAATCGATGACGTCAGTGCAAAGATCCACTGGAAGTACTGTATAAGCATATGACGTCCCTTGCAATGAATGACGTGCAACGGAACTTAAACTGCCTTCTCTATACTTAGTATCACTTTAGTGAGATTATTTGGACGCCTCTGTACGTTACTAAAATTAAGTGAAAATTAAATTGATCAACAAAGAACGTAAAACGCCCGTTAGGGGGCGCCACCGGTCACGCTAAAGATGCCTGCTTCAACGCAACGTTTTATTTTCTTCTTTTTATTAAATTGACGTATACGTTTTGACGTAATCAAAGATGAAGAAGACGAGGAAAAACGAAATTCAATTTCTAGAAAAATATTTACCTCATCGTAATCCTCGTCCAAATGTTTCTTGGTACGATCCTGAGCGCGTTCGAAATGTTCCTGCAGCAGCTTATTCAGGATGCGCAGCAACTCGGCCATCGCGGCGCTATCTAGGCAATTCGCTCCGAGCGCCTCGATGCATCCCGAGAGAGAAGCGAGCAATTCGTACAGGACTTCCGTTTCGGGTTCGGTGTCGATCGCCTTCAAAAGTTCGGGACAGACGTACGCCCACATCCCTTGGACGAAGGGTGGTCCCTTTATCGTGGCGCATTGCAATAAATACGGGAGCGATTCGGCGGCCGCCGATCGAACGCCGTCGTGAAAGTAGAATTTGAGCATCGGCACCATCAACTTGACCACCTGTTCGCTGTAATCAGCGAAGCTCTCTTTCAGTTCACGTGCATAACACACTAGCATCATACAGGCTCCCGCTTTATCCTCCAAACCTAAGAGAGAAAATTAGTCTTTTTGGACGAGTATAAGCAAGAGGCGGATGGTTTATGGGTTCCAGCCCGCTAGTTTTGACGCCCAAGCAAAATATTTGATTGTTTTTGCTCAAGATTGGACCGGTTAACGACTTTGTGCAAGTCGCCTCACAAACGCCCAGTGTATGGGCGGAAATAGAGGCCTGCATCATCCCAAAAACCATCCGCTCTTTAGTGATTAGTCGAAAGCGAATGGAGTGGAGTGGCGGCACGCCAACTTTGTCGCCCAAACAAAAGATTTCATTGTGCTTAGTAAAGATCGGACCGGTTAGCCGCGCTGTGGAGGTCGCCTTACAAATGTCCAGTGTACGGGTGACAGTACAGGCTTGCATCATCCCAAAACCATCCCCTCTTTAGTGATTAGTTGTAATTGAGTGGCCTATGGGATAATGCGCGCCAACTTTGTTACCCAAACAAAAGATTTCATTGCTTTTGGTCAAGATCGGACCGGTTAGCCGGTGGTGGAAGTCGCCTCACAAATGTCTAGTGTACGGGTGGCAATACAGGCTTGCATCATCCCAAAAACTATCCGCTCTTTAGTGGTTAGTGGTAAGCGGGTGGTTTATGGCATGAAGCACGCCAACTTTGTTGCTCAAACAATATATTTGATTACTTTCGGTGAACATTGGACCGGTTAACTGCGCTGTGCAGGTCACCCCACACACGCCCAGTGTGTGGACGGCAATACAGGCTCGCATCATCCCACAAACCATCCGCTCACTCATTAATCTAGGATTTCTCATCCGATCCCGATTTCACTTTTAAATTCCAAAGTTGGAAGTCGAGATATCACCAATGTTTATTTTTTTACTTACCAGCAGTGCGGATGCCAAAATTCTGCTGTTCACCGAGGGACACGAACTGCCAATCGACATCGCCTTCGACTCCCTGCAGGTCCTCGTTATCTAATAAGGCAACTTCCGGTTTTAAGGAGGCGGTTTTCATCACGGGGCCCATCACCAGCGGTAGATACTGCTCGAACCTCTTTCCCATCACTTTGCATATCCTCGACCACGCCGAAATCAAATAACTGGTTTGCGGATCGTCGTCGGGTAACTCGGAACCTTCAGCGTGCGTTTTCAGTAGCATATCCATCACTTCACTCGCGTCCGCCAAGAACTTATCCGAACCAACGGCGAGGCCGATCAGCGAAACGCATTCGATCGTCTTACCTCTGAGCAATTTTAGTTCGTCTTTGTTGGCGTTTTGGATGATGTATTTGAGACAAGGCATGAGTCGGTCGTAATAGGCGATGAATTCTTTCTCGGCCGTATCGGCCACACTGGCTATGGTGGTGACTACTTGTTCTAGGACTAATTTGGTACCTTTCTCTACCAATTCTTTGAATTTGGCCGTTAGGATTCCTTCCAATTTGGCCATGATACCGTCTAGGTATCCGGTGAGGATGTGTTTAGGACAGTCTTCGGAGAAATTAACAAGGGCGGCACCTAAAGAAAAAAAAAGAAAGTAGAATGACAAAGGCCTCCTCTATCGATTGGATTTAGAGGTTGGGGACGATAGTGAAGGAGTATGAGAGCAAAAAGCAGGAAAGGCTTTGGATGCGAAATGGATCATGGGGAACGGGGCGAAAGAAGATTGATAATGATGGCAAAGTTAGTTAGTTAGTTAGGGAGCAAAAGGGGACTCAGAGCGAAAAAGAGAAATGAGTTTGAATGCGAAAGTGAGGATGATAATGGGGTGAAGGGCGATTGGTGACGACGGAGAAGCAGTTTAGCAGTAAAAGATAGAAAGGGAATTGGGAACGAAAGGAAGGAAAAGAGTTGGAAGCGAAAGGCAGGAAGGGGTTTAGGTGTGAAAAGGAATTGGCAACGATAAGGAGCAAGTTTGGGAACAAAAGGGAGGGACTTGGGAGCGAAAGACAGAAAGGGATTAAGATGCAAAAGAAAGCATGATGATATGGCAAAAGGGAATTGGCAGCGATGGGGAAGAAGTTTTGGGAGCACAGGGGAGGAAGGGAGTTGGGAGCGAAAGCTAGGAAGGGGTTTGGTTGCGAAATTGAGGATGGTAATTGGGCGAAAGGATTTGGAGATGGTAATGGGACGAAAGGGGATTGGCAAAGATGGTAAAGGATTTTGGGAGCAAAAGGGAGGATGGTAATGAGGCGAAAGAAGATTTAGGTGCAAAAATAAGGATTGTAATGGGGCGAATGGGGATTGGCCACGATGGGGAAGGAGTTTCTAAGCAACAGGGAGGAAGGAAATTGGGAGCGAAAAGGGGGATGGTGATCGGGTGTCAAAAGAGGGATGGTAATGGGCGGAAGAGAATTGGTAACGATGGAGAAAAAGTTTGGGAGTTGGGAGCGAAAGAAAGGAAGGGATTTAGGTGCAAAAGAAAACATGGTAATAGGTTAAAGGAGGATTGGCAACAATGGGGAAGAAGTTCGGGAGCAAAAGGAAGGGAGTTAAGAGTGAAAATCAGGAAGACTTAGATGCGAAGTTGAGGATGGTAAAGGGGCGAAAGGATTTAGGTGCAAGAAGAAGGATGGTAATGGGGCGAAAGGGGATTGGCAAAGGAGTTTGGGAGCAAAAGGAAGGAATGGGTTTAGGTGCAAAAGGGAATAATGGAGTTAGTAGCGAAAGGGAAGAAGAGAGTTGGGAGCCAAAGGGTGGAAAGAGTTTGACGAGATGAACGGGGGAAGTTGTTTAAAATCGGGTGGCGTAGGAGGGCCGGAATTTTCACCTCGGATTGCACCAAATAAAAGTTGACAGATAAACAAAACCGAAATACGTTGGAAAAAATCAAATATTTACCGGCGTGCGCTTGTACTCTAGGATTTCCGTTATCGTCCAGTAACATAAGTAGACCGGGGATGACGCGATCGTGGAATTTCTTTTGGAAGGCCGACGCGAAGTCGGTGGACATTTGACCGATGGCGTTGCACGCCGCGTACCTAACCCGCGGGTGAGGATCCTGGAGATACCTGCAACCACAAAAAAATCATAGAAATACACAACCTTTATTTAACGAATCCGCGAATTGAGACGTTGACGTTGGGTTCAAAAATGATACAGACATTGACGTCAAATTCGACGAGCAAAATTGTAATTATTACCTATTGCACGAAGGGTCTTAAGCGTATACTTAGTAATCTCTATGGAATAAGTTATAATGGAAAATCTGATCAGTGTTGCCATATCGTCGTTAGAGATTTATCTACACTCTGGCAAGTATCTCGTGACAATGGTGATGGACTTTATCGATTGTGTATATAACTGGGCGGAGCGTATACGATGGGGGGTATACCGAATAGTAGCTTAACCCCGCCCCTTTTGCCACTGCGCAATGTTCAAGTTATACTCGGCAGACTGTACAGTAGTAATAGGTAGCATTACCTTCGGATTAAGACGTAGCAACAAAGCTTGGGAGAGAAAGATAGATTTACGTAACTTGTATGGTCTAAAGCAGGATTCTAGTCTTGTCGATCTTGTTCGATCTAGAAAGTTGAAACTTGGCATAGAGACTCCTTAAATTACGTAATTAATATAAACTTTTTTTCTTCTATTCTGCGCGCGTAACTCGTTTCAGTCCTTAAACTTGTTGCTTTTAATTAATCTTTGTTGATCGATTCTATGCGATATCTATAGGTTATCAATTACTTATCGATTTCCATCTTACGGATAGAGGGGGAGCCTTGATGCCTGCTTTGGCGGAAAAATTAATATATACGTTTTCCGATTGACGTCCGATTCGGGGGTTAGGTTAGATTATCTCTAGCTTTCGGTGTAAGATCGTGGTGCAGTGCACACGTTTATTCTGCCAAGTGATTTTCTCGAGAGATTATCGTTTGACATCTCGGAAAAATACCTCTCGTTTCCGTTGCCTCATTTTTGGATTTGGATCGCCGAACCGGTGTAAAGTATTGATTGAGGATCGAAACAGGCGATTAATTCAGTATTAGTTAGAGCACGTGTGACATCCGTAGCCATTCTGTGTGTTTTGCCATGTTGTAACGGTAAGAGGTTCACTTTATTCTTTTTGGTTTTTTAGGCGTTTCTCGTCTTGGTCGTTTAATTTTCGTATATTGGGATAGCGTAGTTTGATACTGTCGAAGTCTAGTATATTGATGTGTTTTAACAAAAATGGCTGCCGTCGCTAGTAGTAGCCGTTACTGCCATATATCTGCTAATCTGATGAAGGTGTGAGTTCACGTCCAATTTTGCACATGTCGGGAAGTACAAGATACTTGAAGTATTGTCTGGTGACGACGTTAATGTGACACACGTGACGTCAGTAGCGGGAGACGGTAGACGTCGATCGCCTAACTGTGGTAGCAATGACAAACATAAATCTAAGCGACTTACCTTAGAACGCCATCCATTACACCCGGTACACCGTCCATAACCTGAGTCAACGTCCCTTCCATTTGTTTATTGCATCCCTCTCCGATTGCGCTAAGCGCCATTAGGGCGGCGTGTCTTTGTTTCCAGTCGTTGCTTCCTAACATACTCGGGATACTTTGGGTAACCAGAGGTAATATCGTTTTACCACCTTTAAAAAATAAAACAAAAAAATTTACAATGTTCTGAAATTAACATAATTTGATAAGATCAAAATAGGAGTTAAGCTCTACTAAAGTGGTGGGGATTAGGCGAAATTTTAGAAAAATGCTGGAGGTTTTGTGCGAGCAAGCAAGGGAAATTATGGCTTGGTTGATAACGTTCTTTGAAAGAAAAAACGACACAATTACCGCCTTCACAGGCAAACATTAATTCCGTTTGAGGCTGTACTTAGTTAATATATGAACACAAAAAATATAACCTTCAATTGCAAGGTATGGCTACAACTTTAAATCGTAATATATCAACAGTAAGTACAATTCCTCAAGCCGTTAAGAATGTGGCAATGGGAAAAAAAAACTAGAAGGAGGGCAAGATCTATCTGTCAAATTGATGATGCTGCACAATGCTCCATCGGAGACGTATAGAATTAATGAGGAAATTCAATATGAGGTGTACATTATAATTTATTACTATAATATGTAATAATTTTACAACAACACATTACACGAAAAACTGTTTTGGATGTATTAAAAGCAAGAGACATGTTTAATGGTAGTCTCTCATCTCTTGGGATTGTCTTAAGAGAAATTGGTTACTGATGGAAAAAGGATGATCCTCGATGAGAATTAATGGAGTTGGGAGACACATAGCTATTGCACGGGCTAATTTCCTGCAGATTTATGTCAGGAATATGCATGATCAGTATTTTTGGAAATTAATAATAATATTTAATTCGCCGAGTGATAGTGATAGTGAAGAAGAAGAAAATTTATGATATATACCTGCGGTTTGGCTGCAAGTTTTGTCAATATATAGTATTTGCAATAAAAATCTTCTACAGAAAATGTTTAATAATGATTTCTTTATGTGTGTAACATTATTATTTAAAAAAAAAAAAATTAAGGTGCAAATCGGCAATTTGTTTAACATGCAAGAATAATCAGTATTTATGTGTGAATTGCAATTAAAATAAAACTACGGCAATGTTGATATGTATACGTTTAAAAATTAGAAATCTAACAACAAATATTATACCTTATAAAAGATATGCAACACAAAATAAAATCTGTAGTAATTGCAAAAGTAACCTCTCATATTCTTAATTCTTAGTAACAGCTATAGGTGGCGCTGTTTTAATTTTATTGTTTCAATTAATTTGCCAACATGTAAGCATGTGAGGGCACTTACAATTAAATGATATGCAACGGAACTTAGGTTGCCTTCTCTATAGTTCTGTGTATATGTAGGTATATGAGTTAGATAATTTTGTGGTAAATTCTATATGCGCATGGCCGGGAACTATGTTTTAAATCCGACGAGAATGTTATATTTAGCTAGCTTCATTAATGTTAGTATTCTGAGATGGTGTGCGCATATTAAAATGAAAATATACGATTATTGTTGTGTATCAGTGATTTAACTTTTTAACAAATACTATTCTTTTAACATATCCAAAAACTTTAATATTTTTCAATTAATACGAACAAATGTGCACTTTTCGTATTTTCAAAATGGCGTTAGCTAACTTCTGAGCTATTTCTCATTCTGTCTATTCTTTTTCAAACGTTCAAGTTTATCCGAAATGCAAACCGGGCGAAATTAAGAAAGAAAATTGATATACCTAACCCACAAGCCAATCGATCCAACGCAGCTTCGGCAACCACATTATTGCTATCGTTATCCTCATCCAACAGTTCATCTTGTTCGGCCCATCTCTCCTCCTCGTCGAGATCGGCCATAAATTGCAACACTAACGGAATGAGTTGCACGACGTACTTGCTCGCGCTCTTCCTCACCATCGCCGGCGCCATCTCGGCTAACGTTACCATCGTCTCCAGCGCGAGTTGCCTCCAACTATCTAAAGTGTTCGGATCGGCGAATATCTTCATGCACATCTCGAATATGGGAAGTAATTGCGGCCGTAAGTATTTCGGGGCGTTCTCCGACAGATCGATGAGGACCTTCAAGAGCGTATCGTCTTCCTGCTGTTGAACGCTCTCTATAATGACGGTCAACATGGCCGGGAGCAAATCGGAAAAATGTTTAAGAATTTGAGTCTCTTTTTCGTTGATCATGATGAAGGCACCGATCGCACGGACCGCTTGAAAACGCACTTCGTACGGTTCTGTCGGATTCAAGCTCTGTTGGAGCATCTGTTTGATGAGGTCCAGGTAGTTGTTCTGTTGGTTTCCGAATACGCCCGGGACCGAGGTAAACATCTGCAAGGCGGCTTCTTTTAAAACTGGATTCGATGCGTTGGCGCATTGAAATAGGAACTAAAAGAAAAAAGGGTGTACGTTACGATTGATTTTATATTTTTTGAAAATTTTACCGACAGTCTCAAGGTCACGACTGCAATTGTATACAATTTCTCAGTTGTTTATAATCGCATATACCGTGTGTCCCAGATCGAGTGGGAATACATGTGTAATTTTCTTAGTATTGAAGATGGAGTTTTGGTTAAATGGAATGTTTTGCAGCTTTATATGCTGATTTAAAATCTGTTTGAAAATGTTTAACATATCAGACCCGTCAGAAGTTATTAAGAAAAAAACAGGAAACTGTCATTTTCTTGTATATCAAATATCTTCGTAAGTACAAGAGATGCGAAAAAGCTTCATATGAAAGTCATTGTCCTCGATAAGACCATACCACATTCTATTTAACCAAAATTCCATCTTCAATAATAAGAAAGTTACCCCATGCAATCCCACTCGATCTGGGACACACGGTATATTTCCTTTACGTTAACACGTTGACTGCCACGCGTGTTAACAACAAAATCCCCGTCAGGCCACCCGTGCCACTGTAAGATGCGTGTACTGCTACCGCATGTCTGTTTCCATTTCTTTCGGTAGTCTCACCTTGATATCTGCTACGATCCTCACTTATCACGTTATTACTCTGCACGAGCAGTTGTAATATTTGCCGTGTATTGAGCAGTACAATTTAAAATCTCTGTCCATAATTTTTCACTGGTGAAGAGAAACATGAAAAAGTCAGTGTGTAGTGATTCACATCGCAGTGAATGGAGGACTAGTCACGCTAGTTGCTCAAATTCGGATAGCAACGATGAGGAAGTGATCAGATTGCCCAAAAAAGAAAAGTAAATCGAATCATATCGTCAGATTCTGATGAGAACTCTTGCTGTCACCCGAATACGGGTGACACGGCAGTCAACGTGTTAAAGGGTAACACCACTTTAAATTGTTCAGAATATCGATTTTTGTTATCGGCTTAATAGATGTTTTGAACCTTCTAGAATATGAAGAGGCAAGAAGTTCATTACCCGGAAAAAGTTTTTCCCCTCGAAATTTCGAGTTCTTCCCGAAGCGCGTTGGACATCTCCGAAACGACTAGCTGCGCCAAATAAATACCATCTTAACATAACCTTACTTATCCGAGGGTTTTGACCTATTTTGATTGTGTCTCGGTTCAAAATGTCACTTACTGAATTCTTAACTTGAGCTCAGTGTAGTTGGTTACCTACCTATTTACTGGATAGTTATAGATACTGGATGGCTTATGGGATGACGCAAGCCTAAACTGTCGCCCAGGCAATGCGTCTGATCGTTTGTGTGACGTTCCTAATCAACATCTGACTGGTCCATTGCGCTGCACAGTGAATCGGTCAGGTATTGATTATAAATGTCGCACAAACGATCGGACGCTTGGTGTAGGCGATAGTCCAGGCTTGCATCATCCCATAAACTATTCGCTTACTACTAATTGTGGGTACACTCACTTTATTGAAGCCCAACGAATTGAGGAGTATAATAATTACACCCTCGATAAATGGCAAAATTATTATACAGTCACATAGGTACAATATGTCAATTTCGCTCGTAGTGCCATCTAAAATAGATATTTCAACCTTTTCGTTGTCATAAAAAATGCAATAAAAAAAAAAAAACTGCATTCTTACTAAGGTTTGATAAAAGAGTCGATGACGTGTTATCATTAGGCAGTGTAAACCGGACTGACGCCCTTATTTCTCCGAATTTTAATGTCGCGCCTTGCACGTAAGTAGAGACAGAGACCGGTTTACACTACTTAATGATAACACGTCATCCACTCTTTCATCAAACCTTAATTATTACCGATGATAGGACAGTTACGTTTTAAAAATCAAAGGGATGGTGTCACATCCCGATATATGTCGTATCCTTCATAGAGGAAGCAACAATAAGTCGCTGATAGATATAGAGGATGTGACGTCATATTTCATCTACGTTTTTCCCTTATTTTCAATAAAGGGTGCGTTAACCCTCCGTTTCACCGGAAGTTACACGGTCCCACGAATTTCGGGCGGTATCATAGGCACAAACCCGCGGAACGACAGGGGGTTAAGAATCTGCAAAAATTCTACCTACCTGTAAAAATTCCGGCCAGCGATTATTACCGTCGTCATCGATGAGATTCCTTGCGACTTCCGATGCGACGTCACAAACTTTGTGTCTCATCTGATTCGACTGATCAAGGGGTATCGCGAGTAGTATCTGCTCCTTGAGCTGGGTCTGGCTTTCGGTCGGTAATTTGGGGAAAAAGTCCATGAAATCGTTCGCGAACAGCCTTCGTAGGAGGACGGCGGCCATTTGCCGGCCTTCCTCGCTGAGCGTCACATTGTGTATGGATCTGAGGAGGTAGCTCACCCTGTTATCGATGGGAATATTCGAATAGGCTTCCTGTAAAACGAAATAAAACAAAAAGAGATTAGTAGTGCGATGTGTGTGATGAATCCGAATGATATAAAAACATTAAATTAAAACAAAAGTTTTCACAAGCTGGAAAGAATTTTCTCCTAAATAAGACGATTTACAACGTAAATGAATTTCTCACAATAAATGTTAAAGGTTTTTTGTTTGTCTGCATGTCGAATAGTTTCTTCTTCTTCTTCTTAGGTTCAGCTCTTGCCCTGCCAATGAGTCAGAATTTCTTGCTTCATTCTTCCATCCATTTTCTTCATTTCTTCTCCCTATTCACCTCAAAGGTCTCTGACGTTTCCTCAGTTTGTAATTTTCCTTTCTTTATATTTTTTATATTGCTTTGTCATGCGATTTATTTTGTTTATGTACACGTGTGTAGATATATTTTAACTTTTTCTCTTGTTTTTGACATGTCATACAGCTTTATTGATGACTAACCAACCATTCATTTAAGATATTTGAATAATTTTGGTGAAACGAAAATGGATCGTAATGATGTGTGATGGGAGAGGGGACATGTCATCAATGAATTCGAGGTGAATCAAATAAAAATGGGGGAGGGAGGGGGGCATATGGTGGTGTACCGAACAAAGACGAAAGTTAAATCGAAATCGCTGGGATCAGTATTTGGATCGGCAAACAATGAGTGATTATTAGAGAAGGAGGGGGAGGGCGTATTGGGAGAATAGATTCTTAAAGAAATTGAGAAGGTAACTTGCTTAGGACCGGTTTCACAATTCTTCAATAAGCACCGATTAGCTAATACTAAGCTGATAGCTAGCTTCCATAAGAAAGCCTTGTACATATCCCTAGTACGAGCTCTCTGGTGGTTAATCGGGAATTGTAAAACTGGCTTTTAGTGATCTAAATACTAGAATAAATTTACTGAGGGAAAAGTTGATCATTTAGGTAGGTGATACAAAGGATATACAGGGGGACCTCATTACTTTCTTAACAAGGCTTTCTCAAATGAAAATTGATTGTTAAGGCAAGTGATAAGGGGACGATAGGGGCGATTAAGCATGATTAGTTGTTTTTGGCGCGTTTTCTCCACAATTATCCAGGATAAATACGGGAAATGACGCGATACAAACGAGATTAAGTCAGATTTATTTAATTTTCAGGGCACTAGGCGACTCGTAGTCGATTTAATCGTGGGAAAAGACTAAAATACACGTGAAATAAGGCATGACTCACGGGGATAAAGCTTCTTCGAAGCGGTACACGTTGTTAGCGGATTGAATGCGTGCCGTAACGCAACGTTAGAACTATCCGGAAAATTTTCCAAATCGACAGATTGAATCGGGGAATTAATAATTATTTCGTGCACTTACTTCTGCTTGACTCCTAACATTATTATCCGTTGACAAAAGACTCGACAGAAGCTGGCAAAATTGTTCTTGATCAGCAGCCATAGTCCCTACAGTAAAAGAACAAGTTCACTCTGGCCAACGGCTCGCGAAACCCCAAAAGTCACTGCTCATGTACCCAACTATACGCGAATTTAACGCGGTTCCACGAAAAAATTTAAATTTACGAGCTATGACAAGCGAGACGTCAGACTGAAATTTGTTTTGTTATTTATAACGCCATGCCGACCTGAATTTACGTTAAATTTGAGCTGAGCTGTAGCACGCCCGATTTAGTGACGACGAACCGCGTTAAGTTGGCTGCGATTTGGCGTTTTGAATTTGACAGATTTAACAACTTGACAGCTGTCGAAATCCGGCTCAAAATTTAAGAAACACGTGTGTTTTCGTAACCTTGTCAATTTCATGAATATCGAAAAATTAAATTAATTAAAACGTAAGTACTTGTGTATTTTATAATAATAATAATAAATTAGTTCTGTTGGTCCTGTCGATCCATGGCTTGCGTAAACATCTTCCACTCTTTTTTATTGGTTGCTATTTTTCTTCATTTTCTTACTTACAGACTTTGTAGGTCCTCTTCCGCTGCATACAACCACCTTTTCCTCGGACGCCCTCTTGTTTTTCTTCTCATTCCTGTCTCTCATCAACTTTGCTACATGTACAAAGATCGGAAAAAATCTTTGTACGAGAGATTTTTAGTTCGTACAAAATAATAATGGTAACTGAACTACCCAAAAAAAATTTTTTTGTACAATGTATAAAGAAAAACTGAACTACCCAGAAAAAAAAATCTTTGTACGGACCAAAAATCTTTGTCTCGTACAAAAAAACAGTGTGTCCATCGTGCATTCTGTGTAAATGACCCAACCATCTCATGCCCGGTTTCTGATACACTTACCGAACAGTTACAGGCTAGGTACCTATCCGTTAAACAAATGCAGTTCCTGAAACAACCGATAACTGATGTCACGACAGATACGAGACCTTTAACTTAAATTGCTTGAAGCGTGAGGGGTTACCTCTCCGTTATCTTGCAATTCGTCTCGTTTTGGCATTTTAGTATCCATTTAGTAACTAAACGCCATACCAACATCTTGTTACTTTAGTATAGTATATTTATTATTAAGCACTGTTTCAGAATATCAAAATATAATTGAAAAATGAAAAAACCGATGCTGTTACTACAGAAGATAAAAATAAGTGCTCGATTTTAATTACTAATACGTTCAATGAGGCAACAACTTCTATCGGAACAAGTAAGCAATTGAAAGAGTTGTATGCCATCTTAAAAAGAAAAGCAAGAAAAAATATGTCTTCTTCTGATGATGAAGACGAACTTTCTTCCATTTCAATCTTGCGAAGAAACTTAATGTATAATACTGACAATGAAATACAAAGTAAATTCACTAGCAAAATAAAAAATGTCTATTATCAAACAGTGGCAAACCTCAAAACGTTAGTATCACTAACCCACTATTTTTTAAGTCAGTGTTTCAGAAACCCATCTTTCTATCAACGATACCTACAGTTTACAGCTTCAGTTACCTGATTGTTACCTGTTAGTTACGTACTGTTTAAAGGATAGTTATCC
Source organism: Chrysina gloriosa (assembly GCA_038088585.1). Classification (NCBI taxonomy): domain Eukaryota; kingdom Metazoa; phylum Arthropoda; class Insecta; order Coleoptera; family Scarabaeidae; genus Chrysina; species Chrysina gloriosa. Next base: position 59,846,377 of record CM076089.1, read on the forward strand.
GTTGAGATACCAGAAACCAGGCATAAATCTGTGAGCTTTGACATTTGTAGTGACTTTCGGTTCCCCATACAATTCCATTAATTCCTGATGAGTTCGTCTTCTCCATATATCATTTTCTTTAATGCCCCCATATATTTTCCTTATCAACCCCATACAATGCCTGGGGATTATAGCTCTGCTCAAGGAGTATTTTCCATCAATTTTCTGAGGGCGATGAGTCTTCTCTTCCATTTATGCTACAGTTTGTCATATGTCCTGCCTGTCCGCGTGATTTCCTTCCGTCCACTGCGACAAAATACCAATCAAACTTCCATTTCCACGGCTATCGAAAACTCTCCACTGGCTTCGCATTGACCTAAATCCCCTCGCGGCGCTTTTGCCGTAGCACGCGTTTGTCGAACGTTACTGATTATGTTATGTTATATATAATAATTTTCTAGATGCCGAAAGTTAGATCGACGAGCGGGGCGCCCCGCAAGCAAGGGGTGAACAAATCGGGGCATTCGATGAACCCTGACAGGCCCGCGGAGGGTTTGAAAGGCGTAGCTAAAGTACGCACGAAATCCACAATTAAACGCCTCCAGATGTATAGGAACTTTAAAGCTAAACGAGATAAGACAGGGAAAATTTTGACGCCGGCACCTTTTCAGGTATTTTATTTTAATCCCCTCATGTACAATAGTGATTGCAAGGATTGTGGTGTATTTACTGACACTATATCACATCGGTAAACGCCTCACCACACAATTGTTTAAGAATAAAATTCGGAAAACACGTGTTTCGCTAGCAATCAAAACCGTATAGAAATTGTAAAAATTACTTACGTACTAATGCGCATATTTTCATATAAAATCTGCAAACGAAGGCGTTTCAAACGTATTCTTACGCTTGTGTGTGATTGCGACGACTGTGGTATAGTCACTGACACTATATCACATCGCTAAATTCCACACTACATAATTATTTAAAATATTAATTCCGGTAACACCTAACACGAGACTTATTTTTACGTCTAACAAAAAGGGAAATCGTACAGGTTGAAACAAGGCAGTGTGGTAGATTTTCTTAGTATGATGCAAAAAAGGGTCGAAAGCAAACTAGTTTTAACATTGTCAGTAAAAAGGCAAAAAAATGAAACAGATTGTTATTTAGCGCATGTGATTATATTTACTATGTAGTAAGTCGCCGCACGATTCTCGATTTCTCTGCAATTCAATAACCGACGTTGCGTTTGAAGGGGCACTAGTTGTTTTACAAACAAGCATTGCCAAATTTTCTCAGCAAATTCATATACCCTGCTTAAGTCGCAGGACAACAACGCTTACCAAAGCCCATTTAAAAAAGAAACTACCATTCACACGTTTCGATAACTAGAATTATCATCTTCAGTGTAGAAAGCAAAGAATCATTAGTCATACAGGATCTAAGCGATGGCGGTAACAGCGTACAATTACGAAGTAAGTTAAGACAGCATCGCCCTAGTCGGTACTAAATCGATGCTCTATGCGAGTAGTTCTGTGTATATGTAGGCTGTCGTATCTTATTTCGTAATTGTCGCTGTTTTCGCACTATTGATTACTATACCGCGTGTCCCAGATCGAATGGGATTACATGGATAACTTTCTTATTATTGACGATGAAGTTTTGGTTAAATGGGCTACGTTTTGCAGCTTTATATGCTGATTTAAAATCTGGTGGAAAAAGTTCAAAATGTCAGACCCGTCGGAAGTTATTCGAAAAAACAGAAAACTATCATTTTCTTCTATGTATATCAAATATCTTCGTAAGTATAAGAGATACGAAAAAATTGTCATATGAAAGTCATTGTCTTCAACTTCACTGTTTTCAATAAAACCAATTTAAAATTTATATCGAACAAAAATTCAAGGTGGCTGCTTTTGAAATACTCGTATCAACTTCCTTAAGTTAAATAATAAAAATCCTATATGGCTGCCATTTAACTTAAGGAAGTTGATATGAGTACTTCAAAAACAGCCACCTTGAATTTGTTCTGACAGGTGTGACATTTTGAACTTTTTCCAACAGATTTTAAATCAGCATATAAAGCTGCAAAACATATCCCATTCAACTAAAAGCCCGTATTCAATAATAAGAAAGTTACCCATGCAATCCCACTTGATCTGGGACACGCGGTATAAAAAATTTGGGTAACTCTAAGTACACATTTCGACTAGATTGTCATCATCAGTGGTGTATTTTACGTATTATTTTTTGTTTTTTAGGGTCGCTTACCGTCCGGTACCAGAGCACGCGTCGAGCCCAACCAGAAATGGTTCGGCAATTCGCGAGTAATATCGCAGAACGCGCTGCAAAAGTTCCAAACGGAACTGGGGGCGGCGATGAAGAATCCCTACCAAGTCGTGATGAAACCGACAGCCCTACCCGTCACGCTTTTAAACGAAAAAGCGAAAAACGCGCGCGTTCACGTCCTGGACACGGAAAGCTTCGGGAGCGTCTTCGGCCCGAAAAAGACGCGGAAACGTCCCAATCTTGCGGCGAGGGGCCTTACCGAACTTTCCGAAACCGTCCACAAATCCTCGGAGGAATACGACAGGGATAAGGACTCGAATATCGTGAGGGACGACGGGGGTGTCAGGGATTTACCCAGGGATTGGGTGATGGCCGCCGGACAGTCGAAACGGATATGGAACGAATTGTACAAGGTCGTCGATAGTTCGGACGTGCTGTTGCAAGTTTTGGACGCGAGGGATCCGAACGGGACGAGATCGCCGTATCTCGAGAAGTTCTTGAAAAAGGAGAAACCGCATAAGCATCTAATTTTTATATTGAACAAGGTCGATTTGGTTCCGACTTGGGTGACGCAGAGGTGGATCGCCGTTCTGAGCTCGGAATATCCGACGATAGCTTTTCACGCGAGTTTGACGCATCCGTTCGGAAAAGGAACGTTGATCAACTTGTTGAGGCAGTTCGGTAAGCGAAGAACTATCGGATGTTTCGGTTCCTCCCCTTATTCTAACCATTACAGAAAGTGAGAGGAAATTGTAGATTACTGTAATTATTTTCATTATTTCATTCACATTTCGATATATCATCAAAACTGAGCGAATGGTTTATGGGATGACCCAAGCTGGCACTACCGCTCAATATGTTAAAAAATGACCGAGTTGATAGGGTAGGCAACCAAACAACACTATTGGTATCTATTCAACACAAACTCCCTAGGTTCATTACTTATTACACCTTCGACTTATTGATTATTAAAAATGCAACAATCAACATCAAATTCCAAATTTAATTGAAAATTGTAATTTAAAAGATTTACAACATGTGTTGAAAATGGTGACCCTCGTTATATAAGCATGCATTCACTCTTCTTCTCTTTCATATTACCAAAAATTTTTTGTAGTTCCTCCACTGTTATTTGCTGAATTTCATTTGTAATTGCTTCTTGAAGTTCTTATAGAATATGAGGCCTGTTCCTAAACATATTACTTTTAAGTCAGTCACAGAAATAAAAATCCGAAGCTGTTAAATCAGACGACCTCGGGGGCCAAAGACCTTGACTTATAATTTTGTTTTCATAGAATTCCTCAAGATATATTATTATTTGTCTTGCTGTATGTGCTGGAATATTGTCTTGTTAAAAAAAAAAACCATGTTGTAATTCATCGTCATGTACTTGTGCAAAATATGGGTTGGTTATCCCTCGGCTGTTATAGTTTCTGGAAAGAAAATAAGCCCTATTAAATGTCTCCTTGATATTGCAATCCACACTCCAATCTTCTGAGGATGTAGTGGAGTTTCAACAAATTCGTTTGGATTTTTAGCTGCTCAAAATCGGAAGATTTATGAATTAATGATAAATGAAACCATGCTTCATCCGTAAAAATGTTAAATCCATAAGATTTATTATCGTACGCTAAATTTTCATTAAACCAATCACAGTATCTCATTTGGTTTACAAAATCAGGTGGTAATAATTGCTGCACAACACTAATTTTATATAGATGCAAATGAAGTTTTCGTTTCAGAGCTGTGTGACCAGTGCTAAGTGGCAGTCCCAAAATTATTTATGGTAACAACAGGTTTTTATAAATGTTTAATTACAAAATTGTGTTCTTCTTTTGCCATCTTATACCGATCCTCAGTATGGCTTTGCCAGAGATATAACTTCCATATACAAATTTCATGTATGTATACTATGACTGTTGAGGTTTAATGTATTGTAACTGTCTGAACTTATAATTTTCTTAAAGATTTTTCGGGCTAGTTATCATACGATGTTGAATATCATCCAGTATTTCCGCTGTTAATTTTGTTGGTCACCCGGAAGACTTTCCTTTACAAATGGATTTCTAACAATATTATGTTTGTGATTAACAAAATTATGACGAGTAAGCTCTACATCAGGAAACTGGTGTATAAATTGCCGAATGCAATACTCCAAGTCATACGTCCAAGATACATCCGCATTCAAATTTGCACTATGATAATGGCCTTTTAAAATAAAGGCATCTTGTTCTTAGCTAAACGCCATAATTTTGTTTTGTAGCTAAAATTCAAAGGTATTAATGGTGCTTAATTTAATGTTTGTAACGAATAGCAAAATTAAGTATGATATCTTACTTTATCGCACTAGAAAGCGTTCAGTAGTTTTGAAAAGAACTTATTTTTTAAGTATTAGACTCAAACAAGACAGAAAGAAGCAATCTAAGGCTACGGTTACTATGGATGCGAGTTCTGACGAAAATGTGTTCTGACGAATTCGTCCGAACAAACAAACGCCTGTTTTCCAATGAGAGTGTTTACACTGGCAGCGAAGAATACGTCAGAAAATGCACGACGTCGTCAGAACTAGTTGAGCATTCAAACATGTTTGATTTTTCGTGCGACCTGCATCTATTTTGGGTGCTTTTGTGGGTTGAATTTCCAGTGATTTGGTTATTTCACCCTGGATAACGATAAATTGATCAGTCTTGTGTACGAGAACAGATATTTTTGGGATATGAGACGCCTCTTAACAACAATAACTTCATTAACGGACTTTCAAGAAAATAAAATTCATGAAATTCGTTCATCTTTGCTGGGCGGGGAAATCGTACTGACTATCAGAATATCAGAAAACGCGCACAGTGTAACCGCCTTGTTCTGACGAGGATTTCGGACGTACTCGTCAGAACACATTTTCGTCAGAAATCGCATCCGTAGTAACCGTAGCCTAAAGCGAAACTCGAAAATGTGAACAAACGTATGATACGTATGACATTTTTCGACTGTAGATTATTGGGATATTTTTTTTTCTACCAACTTAAATTTTGAATTTTTCACCGTTGATTTGATTTTGATATCAAACATTTTTGAACATACGAAGTCTTATGGTGAGTACACGCGTCGTACAAACGAGCAGCAGTATTGACAGCTGTGCTTCATCCCATAAACCATTAACAAAGCTAGTAGAAAATCGTAGATTATCGCAGTCATTACCCTCTCCACAACTCAATTGGTTTTAATAACTTAAAGTTCGATGTAGCATCAGAGTTGGGCGAAAGGTTTGTGGGATGACGCAAGCCTGCACTGCCGCGCAAACAAAGCGACTGATCTTTTATGTGTCATTTTTCTTTAAATCTACACTGTACTGAGCAATAAACCGGTTAAAGGTTACACATAGATTTATCTGGGCGATAGTGTGTCATGCCACAAACCATCCGCTTCCTAATTATCAATCTAACAGTTTGTTCTTCTTCTTCGAATAGGAAAATTGCATACCGACAAGAGACAAATATCGGTAGGCTTCATAGGTTACCCCAACGTCGGAAAATCCTCGATAATCAACACGCTTCGAAGCAAAAAGGTCTGTAAAGTAGCCCCAATAGCCGGCGAAACGAAAGTTTGGCAATACATCACCCTGATGCGAAGAATATACCTCATCGATTGCCCGGGAGTCGTATACCCATCCGCAGAAACCGATACCGAAAAAGTATTGAAAGGGGTAGTTCGAGTCGAAGTCGTTAACAATCCCGAAGATTATATCCAGGCTATCCTCGAGCGGGTAAAACCCGGATACATGGCCAAAGCGTACAAAGTAACGGATTGGGAAAACGCGACGGATTTCCTCGAAAAACTCGCCTTTAAATCGGGAAAACTATTGAAAAAGGGCGAACCGGATATAAGTATAGTCGCTAGGATGGTCCTGAACGACTGGCAGAGAGGGAAACTACCCTTCTATCTGACCCCGCCCGGTTTCGAAGAACCCCTACCGAACACGAACCGTGACGAGGGTCTAAACGTAATTCAGGATTTCGGGAAGATCAAAGTCGGCTTGGAATATGCGGGAGACGACGTTAAGGAATTGCAACCGATCGAAAATCCGCGTGAAAGCGACGAAGAAGATTTAAAAAGTCAAGTCGAAGGGGAGGATACGACCGGCAACAAGGAGGAATTGGAAGATGGGGGTGATAAAGAAGCGGGAAGCGATTCCGACGATTCCTCTGGCAGTAGCATCAGTTTCTATTCCGATATGGAGCCGGAAGTCGAGGAGGAGGAGGAAATTACGTCTTCTGCTTGCGGCGACTTCAAAGTGGAAAAAGTTAAAAAAGTAACGAGTCGACAACGCCGGGCGAGGGAAAAGGCGCAAAGTAGGAGGAAGATCGGAAGTAACTTCTACGACGTGGCGAACGTGAAGAATAGGAATAGGAGAAAAAGAAAATTGTTTGATGTTTGTATTTAATACAATTTCGTTTTTTTAGTTTTATTGGTTTTTGATTTTTACCCGTCTAGAAGGGGAGTTGTATTCGAGTATATCCCAGTTAAAATTTGTCCCTTTCATTGTTCCAAAATGAGCGATACTTTGTATGCATTTAACTTGTTAACCGGGCGAAACGCATCATTACGTCCAACGAAAGAATAAGTTGTACCGGGCGGGACGCAGTTATACGTCCAGAAGGTGTATGATGTACGTAATGAAATGGAATCACGCCCCTGGTGCAATCCCGTCGTTTTAAGGAGTGCAACCGTGAGAGCGTCCGGTTAACAGATTAAAAGTATCGCTGCTAACTTCTACCGAACGAGACGTAATGATACGTCCGGGCTTATAATTATCAAATACGAAATATTTTAACAGTGATGGTGGCAATTTTGAACGGTATATTAACATTGCACATTTCACCCAAATACGGTAGGTATAATAATTAGAGAGTAAATGGTTTATGGAAAGACGCAAGCCTGCACAATCGCCCAAACAAACCGTCTGACTACGGGACGTATAAAATCGACACCTGACTAGTTCACTGCACAAAGCAATAACCCGCTTCTAAAAGCAGTGATCCTAACGAAAGTAGACTTTAGTTCCTTTGAAGGTTGTGCAAATTTTACTTGAAGATTTCAAGGCTGCATGCGCGCGATAGAATGGTTGGTAATATAACTAGGGAGCTCCTGTGTGTCTCAGCAATCTTTAGCGCTCAAGATTTGATAAGCTGTATATATTTATGATACAATGTGGATCAACATTTCTAAGGAAATTTTGGCGTTTATTATCAAGGTAGATGTTTTATTTTGTGTTTTGTGAATGTTTGCTTTATCATATTTTATTCTGATTGTGTTTAGTATAATTAATACGTGAATATGTACGTTACAGCGTAGCCCTAAGTGTACCTCTTAGTGGGGCAACGGTGTATCGCACGGGCCGGAAACCATCTCCGTTGAATTCCACGGCCAATTTTACCCAAGAAAGAGTTGTCATCAATTTTTCATAAATAAATCAGGATTTACGGGTCCATGTACGATAAGTGAAATCTTACCCCACTTTTTCTATCTTGTCTTCTTCCACGGACTTCGCTATATTTTATGTGTACTTCGTTGTTCAGCCGGTCTTTATTTCTTCTGTCCAGGTTTCTCTTGGTTTTCTTCTTCTCGGTACTCGTGCCTTTTACACTCTACTAACCATCTTGATCTCTATTCTCAAAACATCTCTCATCCATCTCAACTGACGTTCCTCTACTCATAGGACTCATAGAAAACCTACTATTTTATAATCTATGACCTACTGCTACTTGTATTGGTTTAACTTAACCGCACACTTGAGACTCTAAATGGAATAAGCGGTAAGAATGGTTAATCTGTGTGACGTTGCAGGGTTTGGGATGTCAACGTCAAATTAGTTATAGCTACAACTTCGCGGTTCTTTGTTTTGAACTGGAAAAATGATGCTAGAATACTACGGACATTGAGCCGGTATGACCTTGTAGTTAGAGAGTTGGACGACAGATTTAATCACCAAATATCTGCGTTCGTAACATTGGCGATATGATAACACAGATTTGATTTCCCGTAAACCATCTTCTCGGGACCCCAAGTGGAATAAGCTATAAGAATTGTTAATCTCCGTGAAGTTGCGGGGTTTGGAATGTCAATGTCAAGTTGTTATAGCTACAACTTCACCATTCTCAATTTCTGGGTTCTTTGATTTGGACTGGCAAAAATTAATTTGTGGTACGCTGTATATTGCATTATTTGTACTCAAAATTTGGATCATTTAGAAATGATTTAGAGGTTAATCTTTGTATTGGATTTGAATTTTATAACGTAATAATGGACCGATGTAATAACGATAACAATCTGGAATTTTCAAGACACATAATTTTCTCCGACGAAGCGACGTTCTGTTTAAACGGGGGTGTCGATAAGCAAAACTATAGATATTGGGCACCTGAAAATCCACACTGAATGATGGAAAGACAGACAATTTCGACAAAAAATCTAGGTATGGGCAGATATGGGGGCAATTCTGTCATAGCGCTGCTTTTATTGAAGGTGCAGGAAATCGTGAGAATTTTTTGCTGTTACTGCAGCGAAACATAATATCTGCAATTGTTACTTTCCATTCAAATGCAGAACATCCCCTCTTGCTGTTATATCCTGTACTTTTAGGAATATGAGTAAGTTAAACCCTTATGCAGCCTTTGATTGTGATAAAATGCTATCTAGACATTGATGTTCATACCCTGCCAAAACCGTAGAGGGGTTTATGACAAAATTCTTTTTAGCAACTGTAAAACCCAAAATCCATTTTTACGAGGTAATTATTAGTAGCTTTAATCAGACATACATGCAAATGTATTCAGCTAATTTATAATGTATTCATTCAAGACATTTTTATAATTATCACAAATGGAAGTAAATTATTTAAATAGAATTGACTGTCATCTGTTTCTTAGATCCCACGGAAGCACATGCAGCAAGTAGAAAGGAAATTAGTGAATTGAAATGTGTCACAGTCAATGCCCAGAACATCAAAGGAAGTTGCATCAATATCAACAGGTATAATAATTTAAAATGCACTACAAATATAACATTCGAACCATACTGCTCTTCTTGTAGCTATATTTATAGATCTTTCACCGGCTACAGTCAAAATTCATTCCTTAGATCAATGGCTCTCAAAGGGGAGCGATATAGCTCCTATGTGGGCATTTTTCCACGTTAGGAAGGCGATTAGTAACAGTTTATATTTTGGGGAGCGAATATTAATTTTCAGTAAAACATTATATAAAAAAAGAATAATTAGACATATAATTTGGCGAATTTTTTGAAGTGAAGGGGGCGATACTACGTAACGGTTTTATTGAAGGGGCAATGATTCCTTAGACGTTAAGAAGCACTACCTTGGATCATGAGCGTTCTGGAACAATCTAAGATATCTTATAATAAATAAATCTTCTAATTATATATCTTATAAGAAGTATCGCGCTATTGCAATAAGGTAACGAATTGTGTTTTTAGGAGCTACGCACATATGCATTCCATCTTTCACTGTAAAGAGTAATCTTTACTACGTCAGCTTATGCAATGATCTCACTTTTTGCACTTAAAATGGGAACACGTTTTCAATCATAAGATTTATATTTCGAATATTTATAAATTTCGCGCGTTTAGTACGTGTAGTTTCCGATCAGTTAGTAGGTGTCTCTGAAATTCATTTTATTTCAATTTAATAATAGATAACCAACAATCAAGGACCTAGATTAGTATCCTATCGGGTTAACTTATCTATAATTAGCATTATCTACTGTTATCTATAGGTTTGGCCATCTCATGACATATTTTCTAAAATTGAATTTGTAGTGTTTTGACCAAAGTGGACGTTAGTTTGGATACAACCAATATGATGGACAATACCCGTGTTGATGGAAACCTGATCAGCAATAATAGCAGCGAAATGGAGGATGAATTCGATAATTTTGCAGATGATAAGGTATCCGTATATGAAACACTAAGTAGCAGAAGGTTTCTTAACAGAGAACTATATGATACTAACAACAAGCTTAGAAGCATTCATGACTACGTTACTGTAAAGGACGAAAATATGGGTGATCAGACAGCAGTAAGTTTTATTACTGAAAAACCATATGATATGGGATACAAGCAGGGAAACATTTACGAGGATATGGATGACATGACTGTAGTAAGGCCGGAAACTAAATTTATAATTGATTGTACAGGCAATAAATTGTGTTCAAATGAAAGTGTGATTAGCAGAGGATACATTAAACAAGAACCATGTGATATTAAAGATGAGCAAGGAAACATTCAGAATTATTCGAGTATGAAAGATGAGAATATGGATGATCTGACAGTAGGAATGCAAGAAAGCAAACTCATGACTGATCATATAGATAATAAGGTGTGCGTATATGAAACCATAATTAGGGGAGGCTACATTAAAGACGAACCATATCATACAGGAGACGAATCAGGAAGTACTCACGATAATGTCGATATGAAAGGTGCGAATTTAGATGATATAATGTTTCTCTTAGTAAAGGAAATCGAACTTAGGACTAATCTCAAAGTAAACTATTTTATAACTAACCTAACCTGACAGAAATGTCTTTTACATTACTTTTGCATTTTTCTTATTTCTAGATTGCGAAGAATGTGGTGAGGAATATGATCTGTATTGCCTCAAATGTCCCATGTTGATCCGCATTTTCGATGGCAACAATCCAGATGGAACAGATAACTCGGGTAGGCGAACGTTACCGAAAAATTTTATAGATATTTGTGAAACACAATTTGGTATGGGAATAGTAGCTCTAAGAACCATTCCTAAAGGAGTCGTGTTTGGACCATTTAAAGGTTTAGATTTGAGTAAAGACAAAGTAATATCAAAAAGGAAATTGAAATACAAAGAACTAGTTATCACAAAAGATTCTAAATGGTTGAATTGGATGCGATATATAAGGAGGGCAGATAAAAGTACCCATCAGAATTTAGTACCTTTTCAGTATGAAGATGGATTGTATTATCGCACTAAATGCCATATTAACCTGGGTGATGAATTGCTAGTAAGCTGGGATAGTAATGGCAAAGAAAGTGAAAATCAAGAAATGGAAAATAGTTATGGGGAGCCACAGGTTTATGAGAGCTTAGATAACTCATACGCATGTACTTTTGTTGTGTAGGATATAAATCAGTAAGTCATCTAAAAGCACACAATTCTACATGCATCCAGAAAAGAAATAGAAAGAATTTTTGTAAAGGTATGTTTTTAGAATCAGTAATGTTTAGTACCGAAAATGATAGTAATGGTAACTGTTCTTGATTGTAGAGATTGTTCAGTGTGACATTTGCAAAATTTACTTGGACAAGAAAGAATACTCCGATTACCATATGGATCAATGCAATAAAAGCAATGAAAAGTAAGTATGCATTTGGGGTTTTATATCAATTTGACAGTAGTTCCTACCCCAGCATCTCAGATTTTAATGAAGTTTTGCATAAATATTCCTCGTGGTATGAAGGTCAACTATGCATAAGTCGAGGCACTAGGAATCCTTTAGTGAGAGAATAAAAAGACTACAGTAAAATCTCCCATATTGAAACAAAAGAAACTGAACGACTCCACCCCTGGGAAAACAGCTTCCGCTGCCAGATGGAAAACTTGTCATTTCTCTACCCAAGAAATAACCTGTTTTATTTCCAATTTTCCATGTTTTCTGAAATTTTGAATTCTAATTTTCCTCTATGTTATTTAGCTATACCTATTTCTAGTAGTTTATATGTTGTTATTACTTCCTCCATTTTCTTTGGTATTTGTCCCGTCTTTGTATGTTTGAGAATTCCCTTTACTCTCCATTTGACGGTGACTCCCTCACGTTTAGTATTTCTCTTTGACAAGTATCTTATAACTTTCTTAAACAACTATTTATATGCCGAATTTTTTCTACAATAATACTTAGAATAAGTGAAACTTTGAGAATGTCATTAGGTATAATTGAACATTAAGTAGTGTTTACGGATTTCAACTAATTATATGATATTAAAAACAGTCAAACAATGGAGACATCATTAAGTCTATTTGGTCGTTGAGGAGGGTTATCCCTTTATCCTTGCGGTGTTGTAAATTTCTATTGATTCTAATACATTGAATTTGCGGCTTTTAGGTGCGCTGGATATTATCTTTATGATATTAACTTCGAGAAACTTGCAAAATTGGAATTTTGTTGTCCTAGATGGTATGACGATTTGTGTTCTTTAAAACGAGTAATGAGACTTCTTCCTGTCTGACTTACGTAACAGCTATTACATTCTTCACATTTTAACTTATAAACTCCTGATTTTTGGTATGGCGGTATATTGTCTTTGGTATTAAATAAGAGGTTAGAAAGTTTGTGATGTGCTTTAAAGACTACCTGACGATTGTTTTTGGATAGGATGTATGACAATTTATCTAAAATTGGTCCCCAAGTATGTTAGCGTGGCGTATTTCGTCTCTACTTTTTCTATTATCCGGTAGATTAGTTGGATTGGCAGTTGTTTTTGTTTTTTGTTAATTAGAGATCTAATGGAGTGTTGGCTGAAACTATTATTTGCTGCAATGTTTATTATGGTGTTTAGTTCTATTTTCTTATAGATCTATATGCCGCTAATTTATGCTGGATAGTGTGATATGAGTTGTTTGAGATAGTGAAATCCGTGAAAGTAGGTTTTCTGTAAACGTTAAATATTAGTTTTTGATTAATTCTTTTCATAGTGGTGTCCACAAAGTTTGTACTTCCCACAACTCCTTTTTCTAACGTGAACTGAATTTTAGGGTGGAAGTTGTTAAGCTGATTTATGCTGTTTTATAGCTCTTCATTGTTATCCCCGAAATTCATGAGGTCTAATTCCGTTATTATGGTGTTGCTCTCCCATATTTTCCCGTTCGGTATAGGACGATTGCGCCGCTAGTAGCTTCCCATTATATTTATCTCCTTGTTATCTTCGCTTCCTACCCTGCTGTTGAAATATCCCATTATGATTATTCTGTCGGTTGAGCTTTATCTGTTATTTTTGTTGTTCCTAGAAAATATCTTTTCGATCTACCTTCTCATTTTCGCTAGGTCCAACGTTTAGTACTTAACAAATTGCTTAATTTGCAAGGTTGCATTTATTTTCCCACTCTGTCTTTGATAATTTGACTTTAGTTGAGTGCTTTCGAAGTTCCTGTATCTGACAGTGTTAATAACCACTTAGCGTTCTTTAAGGCCAATTTACACATTCAACTAGTTTGTGGAAATAAAAAGTTTGACTTGGATCAAATCCGACTTCTCAATTTGGAATTAAAAAGGGAGCAAATGTTATACACTCATTTCCCCTTACTCCGTATAACATTAACCCGAACTGTTACGTTTTACTCTGATTAAATTATTACTTACTAAAAGTTTCTTCTTACAGATGCGGATTCAGGAGGAATCGCGGGCGACCTCTTCCTAATGGAGATAGGCCTTTCTGGTGTACCCTCTGCCCGTATAGAGCGACGACCAAATCGAATCTAAAACAACACATCGTCATTCACACCGGCGAGAAACCATTCGCGTGCACCCTCTGCCCCTATAGAACAACGGCGAATGGTAGTCTGAAACGACACATGGCCTTTCATAACAACGATAGGCCTTTCGCGTGCACTCTCTGTCCCCATAAAGCGACGACAAAGTCGAATCTAAAACAACACATCGCTATTCATACCGGCGATCAACAATTCGCGTGTACCGTTTGTCCGTATAAGACGACAACAAATTCTATTCTGAAACGACACATGGCCGTTCATAACGACGATAGACCTTTCGCGTGCACTCTCTGTCCGTATAAAACGAAGACAAAGTCGAATCTAAACCAACATATCGCCATTCATAACAACGATAAACTATTCGCCTGCAGTCTCTGTCCCCATAAAGCTACGACAAAGTCGAATCTAAAACAACACATGGCAATTCATACCGGCGATAAACCATTCGCGTGCACCCTTTGTCCGTATAACACGACGACAAATTCTATTCTGAAACGACACATGGCCGTTCACAACGCCGAAAGACCGTTTGCGTGCACTCTCTGTTCGTATAAAGCAGCGACAAAGTCCAATCTGAAACAACACATCGCCATTCATACCGGTGATAAACCATTCGCGTGCACCCTGTGTCCGTATAAAACGACTTCAAATTGTTCTCTGAAACGACACAGGGCTGTTCATAACGGCGATAAGCCATTCGCATGCACTCTCTGTTCGTATAAAGCAGCGACTCAAACGATTCTGAGACTGCACATCGTCACTCATAACGACGATAGACCTTTTGCGTGCGCTCTCTGTCGGTATAAAACGAAGACAAAGTCTAATCTAAAACAACACATCGCTATTCATAACGGCGATAAAGCTTTCGCTTGCACTCTCTGTCCATATAAAACAAAGACAAAGTCATATCTGAGAAAACACATCACCATTCATAACGACGATAAACCATAGAACCGAGAATCAGACCGAACCTTGAAAGAATTCCAGCTTTGCTTATCGACACGGAGTCAAAACAATTTCAGACCGGCGAACCTTGGTAATGAAATCCGTAATTAACAATTGTATTTGATGTTTGATCAGATCTTTATACACCTGCTCATACTGAGTTAAAGGTTTATTCATATATCGCTGAAATAGAAGAGCTCATTCAACATTCGGGTCCTTTTGTAGAAAATGATTACCCCATTTTCTCTCTAATTCAAGTCCTTCCTGGATTACTTTCGCTGTGAACGCAACTGATTCGGACTCCTCTTCATCAGGATCACTGTCGCGATCATTTGTTTGGTTAACTATGTCAACTTAATCATCCTCATCTTGTTCTTTGTCTGCCATTAGTTCTATAAGCAAAATCCTCGAAATCTCCTTCCATTGTATGCGCCCTCTCCATTATTTGAGAATATTCATGCTCCAATGGTAATTTAGAATTCTCACCTTCAACTACATCTGGCCATAATTTTTTTCACTAGGCATTGAGCATTGATTGGTTAATCTCGGTATATGTCACTCCAAAATGCTTAGCACTAGTTAAGATTGTAAATTTTTTCTGAGCATCCATAATTGGGCGAGATTCATTATTTTCCATTTGTTGTAAAATATACCTGAAGGTTCGCTTGATATACAGTGCCTTCATAGTTGAAATTATCCCTTGATCTAATGGCTGCAATAAAAAAGTCGCATTCTTGGGTAAAAATAGAACTGTAGAATTGAAAGAAGAGCGTTAAAAGGCAACCCCTTTTTACTTAAATACATTTTAACATCTGGGACAAAAGTTAAGAAACCATTCATTGAAAACAGTGGCAGTAACCCAGGCCTTCTTATTGGCCATCTAATAAATGGGGAGATTAATGTTTATTCCTCAAAATGAAAGTAGTGTTTTTGATTTGTTAATAACCAATGGTTTCATGATACGATCACCTGAAGTGTCGCTACAGAAAAGAACTATTATGACTTTTTTCGGCTTTATGATCACTAGCTGATTTGTGAGCTTTAGCTAAATATGTTCATTGTGGCCTTCTTTTGAAAACAACCCGAGTTGTCAACATTACCTGGTCAGGAGTGTAGGAATTAACAGCTATAATTGCAGCAAATTTAACCGGATATTGTTGTGCTGCATCAGAATCAACAGACACCTTTCAATCTTAGATTATGTAAAGAATGTCTTTGTTTAAATCTTTCAAACCAACCATAGCTTGCAGAAAAGAACAGCTCATTTTCAGCTGAAGGAGTAGATGGTAACTGATTCTTAATTTTCCCATAAATCTTCAAAGTCTTATTTGTAAGTGTATTGGTATCAATTGGAATCCGCTTTAGAGTGGTGCCTTCTAGTCATATCTAGTCATAAACTCTGCTCATACTTGTAGAAGATCCAGCTGCTACACTTTTCCAAATGGAGTTTTTCATCTTCTCTTGTTGTCGTTCTTGTTGGTCCATCCATGGAATAAAATTCAGCAAGATCTGTTACTCTTTCTCCATTATGTAGACGATCTAAAAATTGTATTTTGCTTTCTAAAGATAGAACTCCTTTTCATTTGTTATTTTATTAATTTCTTTTAGCATGGTAAGACCCCTAAAATTTTAATTAATAAATTATAAAAATGCTACAAAAACTATAATTGTTTACCACCATATGAAGTTTTAAAAAACATGTTAAAAACTTACTGCACTAAATCAGATGGATAGAAAGTTTGATTGCACATACAAAATGGGGAATTCTCATTTTTTATTGGAATAAATGGACTTAAAAATGACCAGAAATATAAACCCCAATGTTGTTTTTTTTTAAATCCAATATTTGGAAAACCGTGTAAAACTGAAGTCGTGTAAATCGGGAGATAGGTGTATATGTATCTATGGCTGTGATACTTATATGTAAAAATATTAAATAAAATAGCAATTAAAACGTCCGTGTTTTATTTCAACGTACTTTCAAAATTATCACAAACCAATAATATTTTTGCCAAAGTCTAGCAATTCAGAATATTTGTTTCCATCAAATTCCACAGAGATTTCGTCAAACATATTAAGCCACAAAGATAATTTTTACCCCTTTTTTCTATCTCGGC
The DNA here is from genome assembly GCA_038088585.1 of Chrysina gloriosa. Lineage (NCBI taxonomy): Eukaryota > Metazoa > Arthropoda > Insecta > Coleoptera > Scarabaeidae > Chrysina > Chrysina gloriosa. The sequence goes on from CM076089.1 coordinate 59,863,246, forward strand.
TGCTTTCAATTGAATTGGACCTATGGATTTTATCTATAAGCCTGTTGGAGTGTACGTCATGCCTCCAATGCATGATGACGTTTTCTTAATGTAAATTCCCAATACGTAAGATTTCGTATTCGTATTTGAATGTTGATCACGTGTGGAATGGAATATTAACCCGGATTCGTTCCATACTTCCAACGATGTTCAACAATCGTAGACAAGGAATTGACCTACATTTTTTAATGTTTTTTTGTCTGAAATGAAACTAGCCTCGTTAGAGTAAATCAAGAATTAGGCGAGAGGTGAGTGAGTGGGGCTGAAAGATGACCCAACTAACTAAATGGTGTTGCCTTTGGTCAGAGCGTAAGAGAAGGTTGTATACTCGCACTACTCGGAAAGGTCTTTGCTTTCTCACTCACTCAATTCTCGCGTTGTTAATGATTTGATGACAAACGGAATCACTGGGAATCATTAATTATAAATCGTCGAATTTATGCGTACGAGTACCTATTCCTCAAAGTCGCGAAAATAAGTCGAGGAAATGTGGGGGTTCTCTCTTTACAAAAATACTCTTTACAATCTCATCACATATTCTCTCGCACAACTCCCACTGTTCTCTCCCTCTTCACGGTGGTACCAACCTAGACACCTACAGAAAGTAGAAATCGAGGTTGCATTCATATGATTTACGGTTACAGTTTGTTAAAAAGGTGGATGATGTGTTATCATTAAGTAGTATAAATTTCTACGATTTTATTATTCAATGATAAGTTGTCATTGATAAGTTATTCAAAAATAAAATTCAGAGGAGTGACTGCGTCAGTCCGATTTACACTACTTAATAATAACAAGTCATCCACCTTTTTGACAAACTCCATCTATAACACTCCTCAATTTCTTTATGCTATGCTCATAACTTGAGTTTGTTAAAAGGGTGGAAACGTGTTAACTAACGATGCCGATATTTTATTTTATTATCCAATTCATTGAATAATGAAATTAAAAAAAAATAGCATCGTCAGTTACACTTCATCCACCTTTTAATAAACTCTACTTATATTAGAGTTTATTAAAAGGTGGATGACGTGTTCGTAGTAGTGTAAATCGGACTGACGCTGTCACTCCTCCGAATTTTATTATTCAAGGACAAGTTGTCACATAACCATAGATATACATACAACATACATGACAGAAATATGATGTAGCATAACACAGTTTCTAAAATTAAATTCTTAGCGTTTTGACCAAATAGGACAGTGATTGGGATACTAAACGTATGCCACTTTATTAAGAAATAAGATGGACAATACACGTGGTGATGGAAATTGCAATAATAACAGCGAAATGGAGGATGAATTCGATAATTGTACAGACAATAAGGTATCCGTATATGAAACCATAATTAGCGGAGGATTTATTAACGAAGAACTATATGAAGCCGACAATAGGCAAAGAAGCATAAAGGACAAAAATATGCATGATGAGACAGTCGTAGGTTTAACTAACGAAAAGCCATGTGATACGGAATACAAGCAAGGAAACATTCAGAATTATGTCAGTATAAAAGAGGAGAGTATAGATGATCTGAATGTAGTAATACCAGAGACTGAATTTAGAATTGATTGTACAGATGGTAAGTTGTGTCCAAATGCAACTGTCATTAGCGAAGGATATATTAAACAAGAACCAGGTGATATGAAAGATGAGCAAGGAAGCATTCAATATTATCCGAATATAAATGATGAGAATATGGATGATCTGACAGTAGTAGGGGAACAAACTGAACTCATGCCTAATTGTATGGATAATAAGGTGTGCATGCAAGAAACCATAATTAGTGGAGGATACGTTAAAAAGAACCATGTGAACCAGGAAACGAATCAGGAAATATTCACAATAAGATCGATATGAAAAGGGAGAAGTTAGGTGATTAATGTGAATCATAATAAAAGAAATTGAACTTAGGACTAATATTTGACTTAACTTTATAGAAATGTTTTTCGTATTACCTTTAAATATTTCTGATTTGTAGGTTGTGAAGAATGTGGTGAGGAATATGATTTATATTGCCTTAAATGTCCCATGTTGATCCGCATTTTCGATAGTAATAATCCTGATAGATCAGATAACATGGTTAGGGGAACATTACCAAAAAATTTTCTAGATATTTGTAAAACACAATCTGGTGTAGGTGTATTAGCTTTAAGAGTTATTCCCAAAGGGGTTGTGTTTGGACCATTTAAAGGTTTAGATTTGACTAAAGATGATTTAATCTCAAAATGGAAATTGAGATATCAAGAACTGGCTGTCACCAAACATTCTAAATGCTTGAATTGGATGCAATATATAAGGAGGACAGATACAAGTTCCTGTCAGAATGTAGTACCTTTTCAGTATGAAGGTGGATTGTATTATCATAGCAAATGCCATATTAATGTGGGTGATGAATTGCTAGTGCGCTGGGATAGTGATAGCACTGAATGTGAAAATCAAGAAAAGGAAATTAGTAATTGGGAACCACAGGTTTGGGAAAGCTTAGATGACTCATATGCATGTACGTTTTGTTGTGTAGGATATAAATCAATAAGTCATCTAAAAGTACATAATTCTATATGCGTCGAGAAAAGAAAGAAAATGGATTTTTGTGAAGGTGCATTCTTAGAATTAGTCCTGTTTAGTATTGAAAGCGATTGTTTCTGATTGTAGAGATTGTTCTGTGTAACATTTGCAAAATTTACTTGGACAAGAAAGAATACTTGAATTACCATATAGATCGATGCAGTAAAAGTAATGAAAAGTAAGTAACTGTGTAAATGATCGCTAACCTTCTCTAAGGGCAGTTTACTCATTCAAGTAGTTTCTGCGAGATAAAAGTTTGACTTCAATCAATCCAATTGCTAACTTATGGATTCAGCAGTGATCAAATTTACAACTCTTATTTCCGGTTACTCGATATAACATTAACCAAAACTTTTCGTTTTGCCGTTATCAATTTATTACTACAAGTGTCGTCTTACAGATCCGCATTCAATTCATGCTGCGGGAGGAACCCCGACCGAACTCTTCATAATGGTGATAGACCCTTCTGGTGTACGCTCTGCCCGTATAAAGCGAAGACAAAGTCGAATCTGAAAAAACACATCGTCATTCATAACGGCGATAAACCATTCGCATGTACCCTCTGTCCATATAGAACGATAGCAAATCGTTTTCTGAAACGTCACATTACCGTCCATAATCACGACAGACCGTTTGCGTGCACTCTCTGTTCGTATAAAGCGCCTACAAAACCAATCCTAAAAAGACACATGGACAATCATAACGCCGAAAGGCCATTCGCGTGCACCCTCTGTCCTTATAAAACTAAAACAAAGTCGAATCTAAACCAACACATCGCCATTCACAACGACAATAAACCGTTCGCGTGCATTCTTTGTCCGTATAAAACAAACTATAAGTCATGTCTGAAAAACACATCATCATTCATAGCGGTGATAAACCATTCGCATGCACCTTCTGTCCGTATAAAACAACGAGAAATTCGAGTCTGAAACAACACATTGCCATTCATAACGACGACAGACCGTTCGCGTGCACTCTCTGTCCGTATAAAGCGGCTACAACATCAATTCTAAAACAACACATGAGCAACCATAACGGCGAAAGACCATTCGCGTGCATCCTCTGTTCGCATAAAGCGAAAACGAAGTCGATTCTAAACCGACACATGGCCGTTCATAACGGCGATAAACGTTTCGCGTGCATCGTTTGTCCATATAAAGCAAAGACAAAGTTACATCTGAAAAGACACATTGTCATTCATAACGGCGATAAACCATAGGATCTATATTTTAGCCGAACCTAGAGGAATTCCACCGACGCAGTTGCGATTTTTAACGTGTCAAACATATCGTATCGACACGAGATCTACGGTTTTGCTTTCTATACGGGAGGGCATTCTGAGACTTTTACCCCTAATTAAAAATCACCGTCCTCGGTCGGGTTTGATCCCTCAATCTTCATGGTTTGAAGCAGTGTTCAGCGAACTACGACCCGCGGACCAAATTTCTCCCGCCGCCTGTCTTTCCCGCGATTTAATATTGTTCTTTACATGAAAAATTGAAATAAATTTAATTATGTGCTGTAACTCAACGACTAATAGTCCAGTTGAGAGGGTGCGAAGAATGACCGCAAGTGGCGCTACTGGCGGGGCATATACACATTCTGTCGTAGAACAAGATTGGCACATGATATATATATATATATATATCATGGTACCGGGTCATGATATAAGAAGAATCGGTACGTAAACTTTTCTAAAGTCGTCTTTAACGCGCATGGGCGCGGCTTGGTCCAAGTGTCGTCACGATAGGAACATCTGATCGCGTTTGACTTACTGTTTATGTGCGTGTTATTTTACTGTTCAAGTTTGCTTATATTTGTTTTTGGTTTTGAGTGCTATTTATAATCTTTAAGAGTTATTAGTGTATTTTGTTTATAATTGGAAGGACATGTTTAAATTTGTGTATCAAAATTTTTACAGTGTGTAAGGTATGCAATAACCCCCTAGTGGCTCAGTGGTGAAAATCACGTTTCACAACGAGAAGGTCTGGGTTCGAAACCCGGCCGCGGCGGAGCGTAGTAGTTTAAAAATCCTAAAATGGATCTGCTACCTCCAAAATGCTGCGGAAAGTAGGGAAACACCACTGCGTGGGCCAGGAGCGGTACGGTATACACATATGTATACGGCCACCAGCCTGGGCCTTTACGGCCTGTTAGTGCTAATATATAATAATATGTAATGGTATGCAATTATTAATTCTTTAATTTTATTGAAATTGCTAATTTGTCTGTAGCTTATTGTAGATTTTCTCAAATAACACAATGCCAAATTGTGCTGTGAGAGGCTGGAATAACTAGTGATCGCAAAGAAAAGGAGAAAGTAATGTTTATGTCATTCCAAAAGGATTCCATGTATTTGAATATATGGATACAAACATGCAAGAGTGATATAACAACATTGAAAAATGGTAAATTAGAGTAATAATACATTCTAAAACTTTGTATGTAAAATATATTATATTTATAGCAAGGATATGTTCCAAAGATAGGATGTTTTAAGTAATTTTTTTTTTTATATTGAACGGTATCATTTTTGTAAAGTATGAATTGTTTATAATGTATATACTGATTTGTACTTGTTTTGTATTTGAAATAAATAAAATGTGCACAATGTCTTACTGTTATTTATATTTCCATTTTCCAAGTTCTTAAATTTACTGCTAATAAGAATTCAATAGTAAGATTAGGGAATTGTACATTATATTGAAGAATGTCTTGGTTAAGCCAATCTGTAGAGGAACTGCAAATTACTACTACAATGTTGCTAACTTATTTATATCTGAAATAAAATTATTCTTGATTTCTATTCCTAACTAGAAAATTATTACAAAATTCTTTACAATTGAGTACAGTATTTATTTTTAATTATATATTTTGTTACACATTGTAGAATTGGAAACAAAGTGTTTTACTAGCTGCATTCTAATCTGTTAGTCCAGTAAAAATTTAAAAAACTGTCATGTTTTTCATTAAAAATTAAATTATAAGGAAACAAGTTCAACAAGATCAAATGCCAAATTGACAGGATTATAGTTACATTTTTTATATATTCCTATTGCCAGAACATTATTTTACAGAAGAATATGTTAAACATTTATTTTTGTAATTTTTCTTGTACTTGTATGCGTTTCAAATAGACTGCCATATTTACAAAATATGTAATATATACCCAATAAATTTATGAGTAATGTAGACATTTAATAATTTACTCAAACATATTTTCTTAATTTTATTTTTCGTACGTCTTTAGTTGGTTGTGGCCCAAGTTACGTCACAAATAGATGCGCAAGAGCATCATTTAAAACATTCACCATTTAAATTTTGACGGGAATTAAGTAACAATTTATAGTGGTAGTACAAAAGTATACCTATCTTCATTACCTATAGCAGTGCCGTTTGTTGTTGTTATTTTCTTATTTTTTTGTTTTTGCTAGTATCGCCCCTTGATTTATTTAACATCGTTGAAAGAAATCAGCACTTCTTTAAAGCTAATTTGTTGAGAGACCCAGTTCCGGTTTGTTTGGTTTGTATTTTATATTTGACTCCTAAATAAATTTGACACTGTGCATTATTTATTTCCATCTAAAAACAGCTTATACTGTATTATATGTATTTAATTTCAGTACATGCTCAAAATTAAAAAGAATTGCAATTTGTATATTTTCACTCGCAAACTGACTTCGTAAATGTGATATTGAGAAAGTAATTCCCCGTTAGAACGGCACTGAATTTTTGTGCAATTTTAACCAGGTTCACCAATAATTCAGTACGGCCACAACAAAATTTCGTGACAGTTGCACTTGATTACGGTGTGCTATGGGTGTACTAGTATATTATCTATGGGTGTACTGTTATCATACTATTATCCAATCATGATCCAATCCATGGGTGTCATGATTACTATTGGAGCAGATTGAGGAAGTCTAATGATTTGTTTTAAACGTCGCAGTTTTCTTAATGTAAATGAAAGATTTACATTAAATTTGCAAATACGTAGAAGGATTTTGTATTTAAATCACTTTAAATGTTGATTGCGTTTGGAATGGAATATTAACCTATATTCGTTCTGTATCTTCAGCAAATTCGACAACCGTAGGTAAGCAACTGACTTTTTTTCAGGTTTTTTTTTATAAGTGGACTTCTATAGCTCTCTTAGAGTAAATCGAGAATTCGACCCGAGATGAGCGACCGTGAAATAGAGAGGAGATTTTTTAACAGAACTATATGATACCGACAGCAAGCAAGAAAGCATTGATAATTACAATTACGTTACTATAAAAACGAAAATATGGTTGAAAATTACGTCCGTATAAAAGATGAGAATATAGATGTGAATATAGTAATACCAGAAACTGATTGTACAGACAATGAACTGTGCCCAAATGAAACTGTAGTTAGCGGAGGATACATTAAACAAGAACCACATGATATGAAAGATGACCCAGAAAGGATTCAAAATTCTCTCAGTATAAAAGATGAGAATATGGATGAGCTGACAGCAGGAGTGCAAGAAAACAAACTCATGACTGATTGCGTAGATAATAAGGTGTGCGTATATGAAACCATAATTAGTGAAAGATACATTAAAAAGAACCATGTGAACCACTATGCGAACCAGGAAGTATTCACAATAATATTAATATGAAGGGTAAGAATTTAGGTGATATAATGCTTATCGTAATAGAAAAAATTAAACTTATGACTAATCTAGTAAACTATCTTATATCTAATATAACTTTGTTTTTCACATTACTTTTGAATTTTATTTATTTGTAGTTTGTGAAGAATGTGGTGAGGAATATGATTTATATTGCCTTAAATGTCCAATGTTGATCCGCATTTTGATAGTAATAATCCTGATAGATCAGATAACATGGTTCGGGGAACATTACCAAAAAAATTTCTAGATATTTGTAAAACAGAATCTGGTTTAGGTGTATTAGCTTTAAGAGCTATTCCCAAAGGGGTTGTGTTTGGACCATTTAAAGGTTTAGATTTGACTAAAGATGAAGTAATATCAAAATGGAAATTGAGATACCAAGAACCGGCTGTCACCAAAAATTCTAAATGCTTGAATTGGATGCAATATATAAGGAGGGCAGATAAAAGTTCCTGTCAGAATTTAATACCTTTTCAGTATGAAGGTGGATTGTATTATCATAGCAAATGCCATATTAACGTGGGTGATGAATTGCTAGTGTGCTGGGATAGTAATAGCAATGAACGTGAAAATCAAGAAAAGGAAATAAGTAATTGGGAACCACAGATTTGTGAAAGCTTAGATGACTCATACGCATGTACTTTTGTTGTGTAGGATATAAATCAATAAGTCATCTAAAAGTACATAATTCTACATGCGTCGCGAAAAGAAAGAAAAAGGATTTTTGTGAAGGTGTGTTAGAATGAATCCTGTTTAGTATTGAAAATGATAGTGATTGTGATTGTTTTTGATTGTAGAGATTGTTCAGTGTGACATTTGCAAAATTTACTTGGACAAGAAAGAATACTCGGATTACCATATGGATGGATGCAATAAAAGTAATGAAAAGTAAGTATGTACTTGGGTTGTTCTATATCAAGTGAACAGCGGTCCCTACCGGACCATCTCAGATTTCAATAAAATTTTGCATAAATGTTTTTTATGGTGTGAAACTAAACTATGCAAAAGCGGAAGCACTACAAATCCTTGTGAGAGAACACAAAATAATGCACAAGACTTACTTCATTTTTTTATCGAATTCTAAATGCTCTAAAGATAAGACTGCAGCAAAGTACTCCTATATCCATACATCTGATATCTAACTGAGCTGGTTAACAAATCTTATTTACAGTCCTCTCTGGTAATAGGGCCGGCTATGGGTGGTTAGGAGAGTATTATTCCTGCAACTCGGGTACTCCCACTACTGACACTCGCTAAATTGAAATTGAAGCAGCGAAATTATACGCTATTTCATTAAGCTAGCATTGACAGAGACGACTACGAAACCCGACGTGAACCAGTAATGGGAGTAGCGCTTGAGCGAAGAAGAGGGGAAGCGACCCTATTGATAGAAGTCCTATTACCAGAGCGGACTGTACAATTCTGCTTCTGTACAAACAACTTCAACTAGTAGATGGCAATCTTTACACTTTCCTACGCAAGAAACAGCATAAAGTTAAATTTGTGTATTGGGCTTGTTACACTTCTTTATCCACTGTATTACTGTATGAATTTTTTCATCTTTTAATTTCTTTAAAATGATACAAACTTTATATCCGAAATGTCCTCAACCCCTTTATTTTGGATATGCGAATTTCTATTATGGCAATAGGTAATTGAAGGGTGATTTCTGGAGTATCAGCCCCATGGTTTCTATTTAATATATCGCTTTAGTTTCTTGTTTCCGTTCCTTAACTGCAACTGAGTACTTTTGAAATTCAGGTAACTACAGCAAACCCTTTGTCGTTTTCTTTAAAAAGTAAGTAACGCTGTAAATGATCGCTTAAGGCGGGAAACCAGTTTAGGAGACCGAAATTGTGGTGTTTTTCGTGAATTTTTTGAACAGGGAAGGAATAATCAGAATTTATTTAAACTTGGAGGATATTTTATTCATGTTTTGAAGTACACTTTGTAATTTTTTCAAGTCATTTACGCTGGAAATGGTGAAGTTAGAAGCTGCTGTCCATATACGATCGCCATCCGAGTTTTTTGCTGGTGGGCATTCTTGAAGTCACAATTTCTATCTGTAATCATTACCATTTCTTTTTCGTTAACAACACATTTCCTAAGAATATTAACCTAATTGTGATCAAGAAAGTTAAAAATTGCAGGTTTTTGAGGTGTTTGAACACAATGTCATGTTTTTATACCATGTTTTTTTCACCTTTCTTACATTAAAAAATATTTTTAATAATAATATCATCCCAGAGTTAGGTTCATATAGATTGTTGAATTGAATAAGGAATATTCACACAAATTTTCAGAACGATTGGTCAATAACTTTTTGAACTAGAATGCCCACCAGTTAAAAAAGTGGTTTCGAGAAAAACGCATTTGAAAGAAAATGTAGCGAAAACGAGAAATTCAAGGCAGTAATTAATTATATAAACTGCTCACCGGTTAATCAGCTATTCCAGCACCGTACAGCAACCCTTCTTCTTCTCCAAACGCATCATTTCGAGCTTGCATTTCCTGTTGACGAGCTTTTCGAGCTTCCTTGGTCCCCAACGAGCTGCGCCTATTGTGTCTTTTCACGCGCTGCTCGTCCATGTTCCCGGCAAAATTAGAGCTCTGCGAGCCAACTACGAGTTCTAATTCGTTCATCAGCATTAGAAGGGTTGAATTTCCTTCATTAAATAACAGCCAGATAATTGGATAAGGAACTATCTGAGCGACCGCTCCGCTTTATCGCGCGCTTCGGCGCCGAACCAACGGGCGGTCACTTAATTGCTCATAGCATTGGAACTAATCGGAATTTTGCTTTGAAATTTTGGCAACATCTTCTTGAATAGTTTTACTAACAATTTATGAAATCAAAAAGAAGTCGATTTTTTGACCCGTTTAAACTGGTTTCCCGCCTTAACGTTCTTTTACGCATTCAAGTAGTTTCAGCAAGATAAAAGTTTGACTTGAATTTTGCCGTTATCAATTTATTACTACAAGTTTCATCTTACAGATCTGTATTCAATTCGTGCTGCAGGAGCAATCGCGACCAAACTCTTCTTAATGGTGATAGACCCTTCTGGTGTGCCCTCTGCTCGTATAAAGCGAAGACAAAGTCCTGTTTGAAAAAACACATCGCCCTTCATAGCGGTAATAAACCATTCGCATGCACTCTCTGTCCGTATAAAACGACAGCAAATTGTTTTCTGAAACGTCACATGGCCGTCCATAACCACGACAGACCGTTTCCGTGCACCCTCTGTCCGTATAAAGCGCTTACAGAATCAATTCTTAAAAGACACATGGACAATCATAACGACGAAAGACCATTCGCGTGCACCCTCTGTGCGTATAAAACTAAAACAAAGTCGAATCTAAACCAACACATCGCCATTCACAACGACGCTAAACCGTTCGCGTGCATCCTTTGTCCGTACAAAACGAACTATAAGTCACATCTGAAAAAACACATCACCATTCATAACGACGATAAACCATTCGCGTGCATCCTCTGTTCATATAAAACGAACTATAAGTCATGTCTGAAAATGCACATCGCTATTCATAACGGCGATAAACCATTCGCATGCACTCTCTGTTCGTATAAAACGACGAGAAACTCGACTCTGAAACAACACATCGCCATTCATAACGACGACAGACCATTCGCGTGCACACTCTGTCCGTATAAAGCGGCTACAACATCAATTCTAAAACAACACATCGCCTTTCATAACGACGAAAGACCATTCGCGTGCATCTTCTGTCCACATAAAGCGAAAACAAAGTCGAATCTAAACCGACACATCGCCATTCATAACGGCGATAAACCTTTCGCTTGCATCGTTTGTCCGTATAAAGCGAGGACAAAGGCACATCTGAAAAGACACATTGTCATTCATAACGGCGATACACCATAGAACCTAGAATTTGGCCGAACCTAGGGAAATTCCACGGACGCATCTGTCTCGCCGCCTGGTTTTCCCGCGATTTAATATTGTATCTTATATGAAAAATTGAAGCATATCGAAATTAGGTGCTGTAACTCAAGGACCAATAGTCCACTTGAGTGGATGTGAATAATGACCACAAGTGGCGCTACTACCGAAGCATATGCACATTCTGTCGTAGAACAAGACTGGCAGAAACACCAGACTTCCTCAATCCTTTCAGCGATGTATGGCTTCTCAATGCAGTTACTTCGAAAGGAGATATTGTTGAAATGTAATGTTATTGAAATAAAACATGTGATAAATGAATTATATTGATAAAGAATATATTAAGGTTCCTTTATGTACACATATAACAAATGTAAATCAAACAACATATATATATATATCGACTCTCGACGTACGATTCGTATCACGCCTCTTATCGACTTCATTATTTTTTCAATTCCGCCAGCTTTCATCCCTTTTTTATATATCACAAGTGAAAAAGGAACGGTCTCATTAATTTATTTATACAGCTCGTCGGTGTTTTTGTAACCGTAATGCATATAAATTTTGTTTAACAATTAAACTAAAAAAAAATAATTACAGTATTGCATTCTGAACACTGAATCAAGAAAAGATTTATAAGGAATATAACTTTTTAAAAAATTTAACCCTTAAGTAAGCTGGAGTCTCTCATACTCTGGCGGAATTTACTTTGGTTATAACTAGTCGCTTTACTGGTTACGTGTCCCTGTACCTTCCGTTTTCTACCCATAATATCTCGTGTTACTTGTGTTACCACTGGAAAAAATCTTATTTGCTTAGAATGCTCACAAATGATGTGTGGAATCTGCCACGAAAAATTGTGAGGTCTTGCCATTTTATAAAAATTTGGCCATGTCGGCTATAATTCTTCTAAAAACTTCTTATTTATTTCCTAAATTTTTGTAAATGAATGCAAAAAAGTTCTTAATTTGCGTATTTTGTCTTTATTCTTGGTCTCATGTTAGTAACTCGTTTATTTATCGTTTTACTAAGCTGTAGAACACTTTTAAGTTTTTTTAGTATATGCCGTTAATTTTTTTATTTGATAATTATTTTTTTAAAGTAAAAAGCTTTAAAAATACATTTTTATTTTTATTCATCTTCTTATTTTATAGTTTATATTTTATACAGTTGAGAAGAGGGGAGTCTGAGAGTCCAGGTAGGTAGTTACGTGACTGGTTTAAGAGGTAGGTACCTATGGGTTAATGGTTTACTTGGGTGTCCATTTTGTAATTTATTAATTTCAGATGTGTAAGTTAAAGACTGTCAAAATAATCAATATTAGAAAACGTGAAATAAGGTCATAACTGTTTTTAATATCGGGTTGCAAAATATACTTGAACATAGATGAATCATTTCATCAACGCTTTAATCTACACTGTTTGAAATTTAAGATATAAATAGAGTTGCTCACTAGCGCCAACGAGCAGTTCTGGAGTTTCGATACAACCTTCAGTATAACTGCGAGATCTGTTGTGTATACATGTATAATGCCGTAAATACCATTTCGTAGTTCTACATTTGTTTTAGAAATAATGCCTACGTCGCCAAAATGTCTAATATTGGACAATATTACAACATTTTTAACAGAAATGTCTGACCTATGTTATGATGGCGTTAAACGTCAATGTGTAATTTGTAATATCCCTTTAATGTGTTGGTCCAAAATGGTTATCATCGTCAGGTACGACCCTCTAAAAATTTTAATTTAATTTATGTGCTACCTTTATTTTATGTAATCTACCGTTTAGTTTACTAGACAACGAATGTCTTCGTTTGGAATAAATACATATTTGGACTGGAAATTACCAAGTTGGGCATCGTTAGTAAGAATTGTGCCATCTGCTCGTGAACATCGTAAAATCGTGAAACATTCTGTGCTTAATGTAAATGGTACGTATAATGGAACCAGATCAATCGTCACCTGCAACTCTTACCTTACAGACGAGTACAACAATGGACTGCCGAAGTAATTTCAAAAGTGACTGTTAAATACATTGGAAAAAGTTCGAACTTTCAACAAACCAACTGTTAATATTTATGAGTGATGGTATCGCAAACATACTTTCTGTAGCCGGGTATCTTAAAAACATTTTGCTAACCTGTTACATGTAAGATTCATGCATTTAGTCTTGTGGCAGATAGTATTAGAAAATGTTATCCTCCGAGTTAGACGCTTTAGCAGTCAAATCGCCAAAACGTATTCGCGAATTTCACAAACTGTGCCCCGATATCCTTGAGTCATCAGAGCCGATTTTTACACGTTTGGGAACATGGTAGTCACTTTTTACTCTCAAGTTTACTATCAAGGAAAGCCAGTCGCAATTTCAAGATAATCAGGTTCAAACGGATTTAAAAACTATTCAGAACAATTACTTCGGACTAGTGGAGGCAATAGAAAAATTACAAGATCCTTCGGTGTCGTTAGTGGCATCTCGACAAATAATGTAAGAAGTTCACGCACAGCTATGGGCGGTAGAAAACGTAAAAAATATTTGTGTTTTAGCAAGGTTTAAAACTGTTTTAGCGGTTCACATTAGTGTTAGCAGGCGATAACGTTACTAACGGTTACGTGTAGTTTGGTAGTGAGAGGCAGATTGATTGATTTTAATTACATCAAAGGTATGTATAACGGAAACCTATAAAATGCTGTGCACATTAAATGATTGATGATCGTATAATATACAGTAGAATCTCGTTTATTCGACACAAACAGGGGGAACGTCGGATAAGCGAACATAGTCGTGTAATAAATAAATAATAAAACGATTCATATATATATATATATATATATATATTTCCCGCAGCCAAGTTATACGAGTTGTGTTATTTTCTTTCAGTGCCGTCGGATAAGCGACTCTATACAGTAATCCCTCTAATTTCTTTTTCAAATAAAAGAAATTAGAGACGGCAGAGGGGTTGGAGCGGCTGCAGAAGTAAGTTGCTTGGAACGGTTTGAGCGCAGATCACATATATTCTTGGCATTGACGCAGCGTAAACTGGTGGCATACAAGTAGAGACGCAGTACATACGCAGTACAGGATAGTAGACAGCAAGACATTGTGTAATCTTTGCCTCGGGATTGTTTGAAACTTGATAGGGAAGGCCGAAACGAGCGAAAACTTGTGAAAAATATCGACTGCACTGATCCGCCAGAGATTCATCATCTCTACTTCCATCGGGAGTCCTCCTTCAATATCTTACTTTGCCACGTTTCTATAAAAGATTTCTGTGCCTCACCGCAGTAACAACAGTAAATAATTCCATATATTAATATCAAAATTTGACAAACGTCAAGTGTAAAAGTTGTAAATCCCAATTTTCGCGCAATAACGGATTTTTCTTCAAAATTGCTACGAAGTGAGTGTTAATGTCAATTTATTCGTTGGATTATTTTGCGGGTCGTGAATGATGAGGCGAACGGACGAACCGGTTGCGGGTGAGGATCCCAAGAAGACCGAGAAACGCGAGCAAACGTTGACGAACCTCGCCATCTTCGGTGGGCTCGTCCTCGTCATACGGATACTCCCCTTTTTCATTAGGATATTCGCCCATGAAGAATGTGATTAAGATGTGTCTTATGTGATAATCATGTGATGAAATTCCGAGTGGAATATTAAAAAAATTAAGCAAAAAGAAAATCTTTAGTCATTGAGTTGATTTACTGATTACTTTGAGGATTCCAGTTAGAGGACGGGGTGATTCGCCGCGGCGGTTATTTCACCGCCGACCAGACGATATTATTATCATTGCTATTACTATTATTCATCATCATCAAGCCTTGCTGACGTCTTATGACGTTTTTGAAGTTCTATTTAATGAGGTGAACTGATCCTCTTGTTCCTTATGCTTTAAAGTATGTATGGGCAACCTCCGGCCCGCGGACCACATGCGGCCCTCGAGTAAGATTTACCCGGCCCGCTACTGAATTCTTTCGTTGCATATTAGCACGGCCCGTCTAAACTTAATTCATAATGAATCATAAGGATACCACAAAAATGTATATTTTTCAAGATTACTCGCAGCATAAAACTTCTACAAAAAAGGTTGCCCATGCCTGCTTTAAAGTTTGCTATGCCGTTTTCTGTTATTTTTCTCCATTCTTTCTTTCCTGTTCTCTGCTCTTGATCTCCAGTCGATTATCCTCATCGCTTTACGTCTTCCTCCACGGCATTTCTCCATCTTTTCTTTGGTCGTCCTCTACCTCTGAACCTTATCGAAATCCAGTGTTATCTTTTTTATCATATCCGTTGGATTCCTTCTCATGATATGGCCTGCCTATTGGAGCCGTTGAGCTTTAATGTATCTCCTTCAAGTTGAACCCCTATTTGTTCGTTAGTTTTCGACCTTACTACTCCCGGTTCTATGACGTGCGGTCCCAATATTGCTCTTAAAATTTTTCCTTCTGCAATCTTTAGGTCTTCCTATTCTTTTTGCTGATCCAACTCGATCATCGCTGACTACGGTTTTAGGGAATCTTCAAGGTCAGACGTCTCCGTCGACCATTAAAACAAAATTTACGATACTGAACATAATAATGATCATTTTCGTCTTTAAAACAACCACGCCTCCTCGTACAGAAACACCGTCGATTGTTGAATTACATCCAGATCGAGAATCGTGCGACGACTTACTACTTAGTAAGTAAAGTGTTCTTCTTTTTCTTGTAGGTAACTCACTGTTTGTTGCAAATTTACATGGATTCCCGCCATATTTTGGAAATTTGTTTCTGACAATTCTAAGAACTTTCTCGATTCTTGAGATGTGGTTGCTTCAGTCTCTTCTTGTTGTTCTCATCCATTCATTTATCGGCTGTATTTGCAGTTGTTCTGCAAGTACAGCCGCATGTATGAATTAATTAGTGGCGCAAATTGCATTGAATTACAGTTCGCTGATTAGCGATTCTAATCCGAGGTTGTCACTTCAATTCGCTCATTGCAACTGCCGCCCTTAAACGTTCAGGGCATGTAATTGTACTTACTACGTTATAAGCAGAGATCGGATTATATGTTTTGTGCATATCGATAGCTATCAACGGTACAATTGAACGCTTTTAGATCTACATGAATTAGGGTAAATATAAAAGCGTTTAGCACTAATTTAATTTTACATATTTAGAATATTATTGCCAGAATCAGGAACACGAAATGAATATAATGAAGAACTTGAAGAGATAGATATGGAAGAGGTAGAGAAAGCCCTAAAAAGAATAAAAACAGGAAAAGCCTGCGGTGCGGATAATATAGAACCGGAAATGGTAAAATGGCTCGGACAGGTGGGAAAGGAGTGGATCCTTGACATATTTTGTAAGGCATGGCGAACGAACGCAATTCCTGCGGATTGGGAAAATAACCTCATCACTCCCATATATAAGAAAGGCGATCAAAGTCAGTGCGAAAACTATAGGGCAATATGCCTATCGACAGTATGTTTTAAGGTCTATACCAAAATAATAGCGGAACGACTTACACATTTAGTAGGAGACAAACTGGGAGAAGAACAAGCAGCCTATAGAAAAGGGAAACAAACGAACGATAATATCCACATAATTAAAAACATCATTGAACGTAAAATTGAGACAGGGGAGGAAATCTACTTCAATTTATATTTATATAGATATCTGTCTAGAGAAACTAGAGGTTCCAAAAAAAATGCGCCAAATAATCAATAGTCTATATTGTCAGGTTAGGGGGATAGTACAAGTGAATGGAAAAAGATCAGCAGATTTTCAAATGCAAGTGGGAATAAAACAAGGAGACAGCTTAAGTCCATTAATATTTATTATAGTAATGGACAGAATCCTGCAAAATACGAGGAAACGCACCGAAACTGTGAAGACACTGTTAGGATATAACAGACTGGAACCTGTAGCTGTGGATGCATTGCTGTACGCCGATGATCTGGCACTAATAGCTGACAGTTATGTGAAAATGCAAAAATTAACAAAAATATGGACAGAAGAAATAGAAAAGATGAAGATGGAAATAAACGTAGAAAAAAGCAAACTAATGGTGATAAATAATAAAGAGCCAGCCAGTAATCTAATAACTAAAATAAACGATAAACAAGAAGAAATTGTCGACGCATACGAATATTTAGGTACTATTATATCGAAGGATGGAAAAATTGATCTAGACATAGCAAAAAGAGGACGGAAAGCCACAAACATATACTACGCTCTGAATCAAACCATCTTTGGAAAAAAAGAAATAGAACCCAAGATCAAACAGATAGTATACAATGCAGTAGTAGCCCCCACAATAATGTACGCAAGTGAGTGCTGGACAATACAGCAAAAATACGAAAGCAAAATAACAGCTATGGAAATGAAATTTTTGAGAAAGATCGTGGGGAAAACAAAAATGGACAGAATAGAAAACGAGCAGATAAGGAATATGATAAATCAAGAAGATATACTAAAAATAATTTAAAAATGTCAACTGAATTGGTACGGCCACATAATTAGAATGGAACAAAAGAGTTTGACAAAGAAAATAATAGAAGCCAAAAATAACGGGAGAAGAAAAAAGGGAAGACAAAGGAAAAAATGGATTGACAGAATCAACGAATTAGGACGAAAGCGAGGGAAGACCATAGCAGAAATGAGAAGAATGAGTACAGACCCGGACACGATGGAAAGAATGGATTAAATCGTCGTAAGATCCAAAAATAATCCGACGCTGAAAGGCATAAGGATTAACGAGAAGAAGAAGAAGAAGAATATTTTGGCTTTTCTTCACATATTTCCAATTTTTGAACATATTTAAAATTATTCGACATATTTTTCCGTTCCAAAATCGCGTTATTTTTGTAAAAATATAGTAGACGATTTTCTAGGAAATTTACATTGTACGATTACCGAAGTTTCGTTAAATATAATAAAATAAATATTACTTAAATAGGGATTAATGCCTTTCCAAGAAATTTATGTCTCTACATTTTTCTAAGAAATTGTTAATTGCTTTTAAACTTCCAAACGAAATATCATGTTCAATGCCGAAGAGCAAAGATTATTTTATTGCGGTTTCTATGGATAAAAATCGGATATTAAACGAATAAACGTAAGTTCTGATTGGTTAAAAATCATTTGATAGGGAGGGTATACAGTTCAGTATTTATCATTTAAAAATTTTCACCATTTACAAACACCAAATTAAGTGAAGTGTTGCCGAGTGTTATCCAAACATACCAAAACTGTACCAGCAGCGGCGGTCTCCATTGCATACGTGATGACTGGCCTTATTAAAGTCTTGGAAATCTTCATTTTAGTTTTCTTAGTGTTTTCCTTTTCAGTAGTGACCTATTTCGTCCAAACGGTTGTAGCCCTGTTTATGATTATATTTACCTTACCCTCTCTCTCCCATTCCTCTCTATTATTGCATCTAGGTAGTTGAACGAAGAAATTTGCTCAAATTTGTGGTTCGTCCTATCTTCCTCTATGTTGATGTGACTTCATTGATTTCCATACCCAGTGTTCGTGCTTCCCTCTTCAGACGTTCTAGGGCTAATGTCATTCCTATTTTTGTGCTTCCAATTACTGTAACATCGTCTGCATAAGCTATTATTTGCAATCCATCAACCATTATATTCTTTTTGTCTAATTTTTTCTCTTTTCATGGCACTTACTAAAGCTAAATTGAATATTGTTGGGGATAACTGGTCTCCTTGTTTTACTCCTTTGTTTACTTCGAATGAGTCGTTGTTCACATGTATTTTCCTTTAGCTTTTGTGTTCCTGAGACCCATTTTTACAAGTGCCCTCAGTTTTTCGGGTATTCCCATTGAGTTCATTGCTTCAATCATATCATTCCTTTTGGCGGTATCAAAGGCCCCCTTAAAATCAATAATAATAATAATAATAATAATAATCTTCATTGTCCAACAGACAGAATCCATTTACAGGACAAAACAATATAGACATTACAGTACAGTGCAAAAGTTAATATTATCTAAGTTATGAGAACAAGCTATTTATTAATCAGTGTAAATTAAAAAGGAAAAACAAAGAAACTAAATATAGACATTGAATATAATCTACCTATTGTAACATTACAATATAAATATATAATAAAAAATAAAAATAGTAGAGGTATGACGGCAAGAATGAAATTATCTCTGAAAAGGGTCATGAAAGTGAGCATTGGCATTTCTGGTCATATGATTTATTGGTGCTTTAAACAAAATATTTGTTCTTGGTCTGGCAACTAGGAAAGTATCAGTAAAACGCGTAGCATAGGTCGGGACCTAAAAATCTATGGCAGATAGAAGATAAGGGGAGTCAATTTCATTGTTGATTAGTTTCATTAGGTATCTTGCACTAGCCATCTCCCGCCGTGAAGTCAAGCTTATAAAATTATGCCGATTCAGAAATGTTTGATAGTCAGTTCCACGGGGAGGATAAACACCACTCATTCTGTAAGAGACGTACTTCAGGAATCAATGAAGGCTAAATGTATTTCTCTGTCATGCTTCCCATGTCTTTTGGATTATTTGCTCTACCGTATGTATAGCATTTATGGTCGATCTGTTAGCTCTGAAGCCATTTTGGTAATCACTCAGGATTTTCTCTGCCTGTTCTTTCAATGGTGTATTCACCAGGTTGGCCAGTGTTTTGCAAGTGAAGTTTAACCGCGTTATCGGTCGGTAGTTCCTGTGGTTTTCTCTGTCTCCTTCTTATAGATAGACGCTATTACTCCGGTGTACCATCCTTCGGGCATGCTGTTTTGCTTCCAAATTTCTTTAATCAAATCTTTTTTTTGTGTTTGTAATTTATGTCCTCCGTACTTGACTAATTCCACTTCTATTTCGTGTTCCCCGGCTGCTTTGTTATTTCTTAGCCTGCTGATTTCTTGCAGTATCTCCTTCTATTTGGGAGGATCTTCTTCCTCGTCTTCGTTTTTAGTTATTTGTTCATCATTCTCTTGTGTCCTTTCTTTTTCTTCCGTAAACATGGCCTCTTCATAGTATTCTCTCCATATGTTTCCTATTTTTATCGGTCCTGTTCTGTTTTGCCGTTTATATCTTTCATGCTTCGTGTTCTTACTGGTTTATTGTTTAGTCGCTTCATTTGTCTACGGCATCGGCTTGAATGTTCTATATCTTCCAGTTTTGCATTTATCA
This sequence comes from Chrysina gloriosa, assembly GCA_038088585.1. Lineage (NCBI taxonomy): Eukaryota > Metazoa > Arthropoda > Insecta > Coleoptera > Scarabaeidae > Chrysina > Chrysina gloriosa. The sequence goes on from CM076089.1 coordinate 59,883,594, forward strand.
ACTCATTCTTTTTCCTTTTATATATCCTGTTTTCTTCTTTTGATCCAATCCATTCTGGCCGCATTCTTTCGTTTTCTTGCCTTTTCACATTCGCTATCACACCACTCTTACGTCTTTGCTTTTGCTTTGTTGTTTTGAGTGTTTCTTCCCCTGCTTTGGTTATATTTTTCTTCAGCTCCTGCGAGACCTGTTCTTGCATGCCTATTGTTGCACTTTATAGACTATTTGTAATTGTTTTTCCTAATTTTTGCCTTGTTTCTTCGTTTATTATTATTAATTATTTATTAATTAAATATCAAGGAGAATCCACGTGACCCAAACGAATTAAAAAAGAGAAAGATCCTTCACCTACTCCACATACATATCTCAGATTAAATTTACTCTCGTCAGCGCCACGCGGGTCGTGCCTTTACGTCCTACCCCGAACCCCGGGAATTCTACCGGGTGCTAGCTATTCTTCTATCCAATCATCAACGGTGACACATAGGCTCCTGATTACACTCGCCACGGTCAACAGAAAAGCACACGGACAACGAAGATGAGGCGGCTTCTTTCGAACGCAAAGGCAAGGTCTTTACATCATCGCGTCCGCTTTAAGAGGTGGAATATCTCCTTCATAATTCTTGGACGTTGGCCGATCGACTCGGTCCAGTGCTTTATCGCTGGTTACCACCGTCGGTTATGGAGTGACCGGCCGCGGAAGCGCGTGGTTTTACTTTCGCTTCTTTTCGACGTCCTGGTAATAGAACCGAGTGAAAGTGTGCGTTTCGATGATGAGGGTTCGTTGATGAGGACTTCCTTCGTCTCGAGCGGAGCCAATGTAAGTGAGAAGATTAAGTGATTTTTTTCTTTTATGAAATGTAGGAGACAGATGTGTTTCGAACTGTTCAGTTCCATTACAGTCCCATGCAAATACTTTTAATATATTTTTTATGGCATCATGGGGATCGAAACATGTGTCTCGCGCTGGTCAAACGAATTGCAAACCATTTCATCGATGGTAACACTCTCGAAATTATGTGCAAATCGAAGCGTATCGGATTCTTTGCAAATTTTCAAAGTCGGTTACTCCCTTAAACTTCTATGAGGAAAAACCAAATCTACGGAAAAATGGGGAGTTGCACGCCAAATTAAAGCGTTTGAAGCGTAGATTTCGGATAGAATAGTTCCGAAACAAAAAAAAAAAAGAATTTATAGAAAAATGCGTGGTGGAGAGCTAAAACTAATTTTCAAGGAAACCACATTTACGTAGCGTAATGCTTAAACACCACCAACTTTGTAGATTCTAACGTTAAAATCGAGTCCTACACTGTCGAAACTATGCATAACGGAAGTTTGAGTCAATTCGAAGAGATTTTGATTTTTCGCAAACTTTCAGAAGTGCTGGTAACACTTGGAATTCCTGAAGGAAAAGCAAATCGTCGGAAAAACGGGGAGTTGCACATCAAATTAATGGTTTTGACGCGTAGATTTCGGATAAAATAGTTTCAAAACCAAAAAACATGAATTTATAGAAAAATGCGTGGTGAAGGGGTAAAACTAATTTTCCAGAAAATCACGTCTACGTAGCCTAATGCTCAAACACCACCAACCTTATCGATTCTAACGTTAAAATCGAGTCCTACACTTTGGAAACTATGCACAAACGAAGTTTGAGTCAATTCGAAGAAATTTGGATTTTTCGCAAACTTTCAAAAGTGGTGATATCCCCTGGAATTCTTGAAGAAACAGCAAATCGTCGGAAAAATGGGGAGTTAATTAAACCTTTTTAGCGTGTAGGTTTCGGATGAAATAGGTATCGAACCAAAGAAATGGATTTATAAGAGACTATAACCTGGAGAAGTAAAACCAATTTTCCAGAAAATCACGTTTAAAATGGTTTCCAAATTAAAAAGAAAAATGAATTCCTAAGAAAATACGCGCTGGCGAAGTAATTTTCATGGCGCACACCCGATTTACACCGACGAGTTATGAATTAATTGAATCACCCTAATTACACCTAAGCAATTTTTGTAAATTTAATTGCACGAATAATTAGTAATCGACACCAAATTAAACTAGATAATCACAAAAATTTGATAATTTCGGTTTTATCGAGCAGCCATAACGTACCAAAATAATCAAATTCGAATCGAAACGGCTTAGAAATATTTGAGGTTAAAAACCGCCATTTTCAAGAACTTTAACTTAAATTTAAAGCGATGAATGCGATCCTGGCCATACTCAAACAATTTGACATTTATTTGTTGATACAAATAGTTGGCAGTACTTCAGTAAAGTTAGTCATTTTTAACTACCTACCATCCAGTGATTGTCATCTAACCAGTAATATCTGCATACTCTGTATAAACGAAACGACAACCCCAATCGTATTAATGTTGTTTTTATCATGCATTTTAAAGAAATTAGATCAGAGAGAGTTGTAGTTTTTGTTTATCGTAACATTTCGAAAAAACGGAAGCGAAGGAGGTTAAGTCTGTTTGGGGACTGTTTTAGTATTGGTTTTTCTCCCTCTTACTTTAATAGCATGGAATTGAGCATTAAATTCGAATACATATGTTTTCAGAATTTTATTACATTTGTTTTTCATGGTATTTTAGGGTTGTGGAAACATCTTCTGTCAACAGGAGGTGTCATAGCGACAAAGTAAAATTCGATCCTCGTTCCTCAGCAGTTACTTTAGTCCACTAATAAGAATCAGCACTATTAACCTTTATTAGATATAATTTGATTAACCTACGAATTGACGGTTTTTCGCTTTTGCATCGATTTAAATTGGTTACAGTACGTAAATGCTCTTTTCTTGAAAATCACATTAAGGTAATTTTTGTAAAATTAATCAAATGAATAATGAATAGCAAATAAGTATAAGGTAGTAATTAATAGTTGATACCGGATTAATGTAAAAGGATGTGTATTCCGGATTTATCCAGCAGCAATGATGTATCAAAATACCCAAATCCGGATTAAAACCGCTTGAAAATGATATTTTCGAAAAACATTCGGCGATCCGAATTACACCGACGAATAAGACCCCAATCACAATGAAGGAATACATTTGAGATTTGTTTGTTCGTTAATCAATTTGATGAAGCATATAATCAGATATATATTTGTTTGATTATTCAAAGGGCAATTTCTATATGAAGAAGAAATAATAACAAAATGATCATTTCCTCTTTCCGTCTTTAACCTTTGAATGCAATTTCATCGATCACACACACACACATACAGCTTGCGCTTACATAGATACATACATAAACGACCACATCTCTTCACTTTAGTAATAAAATCCGCACCCGAGCCAGGTGGCTCAGAGTCAGCAATGACATTTATAGAACATGTTTTTGTAAGTACATGCGACGAGGATAGTGTAGTTACCTTATATTCTTATACATATACATACTCACACATTATTCCTGTATAGATATGGTTAATACTCTTCGTCTACAATGCACGTTTCCACGATATCTCGCCGTAAAACAACAAAAAGGCGAAATAAACGTGCTATCACCATCGCCCGTTTACGTTTGCCGTACCTTCCCTCCGCGCATTTCCGCGACGCTTTCTTTAATCCCGAATAAAAATGAGAGTCACGATTATCTGCCTCGAAAGTAAACATTGACGGCCGTTCTCTTTACAAAGGTTGATGTAGTTATCGTATTAGCATGTTAAAAATTACTAACTTCACTAAAGTATTGCTAACTATTCAACTTTGTGTTAATAGGTTAATAGTGCTGACTGTTACTAATGGACTAAAGATAACTGCTAAGGAACAAGGATCGAATTTTACTTTGTCGCTATGATACCTCCTGTTGACAGCAGATGCTTCCACAAAAAAACCTAAAATACCATGAAAAACAAATGTAGTAATAAAATTCTGAAAATATATTCTAATTTACGGCTCAATTCTCAAGCTGTTGAAGTCAGAGGGAGAAAAACCAATACGAAAACAGTGCCTAAATAGACTTAACCTCCTTTTTCGCTGCCGTTTTCTCGAAATAGTGAGATAAACAAGAACTACAACTCACTCTGATCTAATTTCTTTAAAACAAATTAAAATATTTTGATAACAATCACTTTAATACGATTGAAGTTGTCGTCTTGTTTATATACAGAATAAGTAAATATTCTGGTTAGATGACAATCACCGGATGGTTGGTAGTTAAAAATGACTAACTTCACTAAAGCATTGCTAACTATATTACATTTTGTCTCAACGAACAAACAAATCTCAAATGTATTGCTCGAGTATGATTGGGATCGTATTTGTTTTTGACAGTGGTGGTGTTTAACCTAAAATATCATTTTTAAGCCGTTTCTATACGGATTTGAGTATTTTGCTATGTTATTGCTGCTCCATGAAACCTGACTTATCGCATTTTTGTAATTAATTTAATGCGGTGTCGAAAGTTACAAAAATCGCTTAGATATGATGGGGGTAGTTGAATCAATTCGTAACTCGTCGGTGTAAATCGGGTTTGCGCCAAGAAATTGCTAGTTTGTCGAATGGCGGTGTTAGAACTCAAATTTTTTCGAATTCCTTCGAAAATCTCATTTCTTAGGCGTGTCTATACGGATTTGAGTATTTTGCTAGGTTATTGCTGCTCCATAAAACCTGAATTATCAAATTTTTGTAATTTGTATAATTCGGTGTCGATTATTAATTATTCGTACAATTAAATCTACAAAAATTGTTTATGTGTAATTGGGATGGTTGAATTAATCCGTAACGGGTCGGTGTAAATCGGGTTTGCGCCAAGAAACGCGCAAGCTTGGAAGATGGCGGTGTTTAACCTCAAATTTCATTGAAAATCTCAATCCGGAATTATCAATTTTTCAATTATTTTGATCCGGTATCAACTATTAATTATTTACTTAATTAAATATACACAGAAATGGTCTTAGTGCGATCGGGGTGGCCCGTTTTATTTATAACTCGTCAGTGTAAATTGGGTTTGCGCCAAGAAATCGCATGCTTGGAGAATGGAGAGGTCAGATCTCAATTTTTTCGAACTCCTTCCAAAATCTCATTTCTTTATACGGATTTTATTTTGCTACGTTATTACTGCTCGATGAAAGCAGAATAATCAAATTGTTGTAATTAGTTTCATTATGTGTCGATTATATTCCTGCAATTAAATCTACAAAAATTGCTTAGATGTGATTGGGGTGGCTTAATTAATTCGTAACTCGTCGGTGTAAATCGGGTTTGCGCCAAGAAAAGCGCAAGCTTGGAAGATGGCGGTGTTTAACCTCAAATTTCTTCGAAAATCTCATTTCTATGCCGTTTCTATATGGATTTGAGTATTTTGCTATGTTATTGTTATTACTTGATAAAACCGGAATTATCAACGTTTTCAATTACTTTGATCCGGTATCAAGTATTAATTATTTGTTTAATTAAATATACACAAAAATTGCCTTATTGTGGGGTGGGCCGTTTTATTTATAACTCGTCAGTGTAAATTGGGTTTGCGCGAAAAAATTGGTACTTTTGAAAATGGCCGCGTTTAATGTCAAATTTCTTTCGCGCTTCTTCGAAAAGTGTAGTTTTTACGCAGTTTTTATTCAGATTTTGGTGTAAAAATGTATTATTAACGGTTGGTAAGTTAATATTATTAATTTTTTCCTAGCTTTAGTTCCGTGCAACATTTTAAACGCGAAAATTGCTAAAAACGACGCGGTATTCTATACAAGCAACATATTTGATTTTCCGTGGTGGATGCGGTTGACGCGTGGGACATTATACATTGAATTTGTCGGCGATTATTGGCCCTGTTGGGGCTGTAGGTCAATGAATCGTTGACTTGCTTTTATATCGCATTAGTATGAGTAGTGCTATAATACGAGAAGGGCAATCACCCACTGATCTACTGGGATAATTTTCACTGGAATTTACCCCAGTGCACAGTGGTCGGAATGTCCGAAAAAGTCGGCAAAAGCCCAAATTTCAAAGTTGGCGGTCAGAGTTGGTTCTGAGATGTGTTGAAGAGAAAGAATCACTACGTAAGTTTCCAGAAGTGAAAGTGAATCGTCGCGACAGTACCCTAAACGCTCTGTGATTGCTAAAAAATAAGTGCGTCACATAAAGTGTCAGAAAATTTTCATACTAGTGCGGATTGTTGTGTGCGATATGGAGGGTGTTCCGGGAGGTATGTAGAATATATTTATACATTACCTATTTTTTCGATAATTGTATGTTTCATAAGTAGAGACAAAAAAACCTTGAATTTGGTATCGATTTTTGAAAAATTTGATCGAAAATGATCGAAATAGTTGTGATCCCAAGAGATCCTGCGCTACGCGAAGTTTAGGTACATGGGGAATAGTGTCTAGTTTCATAATTTTCCAAAACATGTACCGGAATCCCACAGACGCAGGCTCAAGGCCATTTTTTCCTTGACGGCGTACGGCGTTTGGATTCGCTGTGAATATCGAAGTATTTAAAAATTTCTGTTTCGAAACCGTGGAAATGATCTCGAACTTGTACCCCTGGTATTGTATGCCAACCTCAGTTCATAAGATTTTAATTTACGGAGCTAAACTTGTCCAATGGTTCCGATCGGGCAATTATCGAAACAAGGATATTAAGAGAGATAGAGAACATTTCTCGCGAAAAAGTGCAAGAGAAAAAACAATGGAAGATATTTTTCAGCGAACGAAGATCATATCTGATCCACACATTTCGAGCATGGAAAAACAGTTAAAAAAACTAAGAAAAAGCTCTTCGCCTGAAGCCTTAGCAATGTATCTGTGTACTGATGGTTTCGTGGACATAGAAGAAGATGACTATGATGGCGAATAGGTCAAATAAATTTGACTAAAATATGTTAGTTATGTAGCGTTTAAATTTTGCAAATTCACAACGTTTACAAATTTGACTTCAGATTCATGATCAGCGACCTCGAAAACATGGATGTACAGGGTTTGACTCAAATTCGATAAAATTTTAGGCCATCGGTCGGCCGCGTTGGATCCGCCATTTTGAGATTGCCAAATTTGACTTCAGATCATAGCCTTGGTGTACTTTTGCCGATTTTTTGGCGATCCCGACCACTGTGCAGCGTCGTTGTTCATCGAATTCGTAGCAGATGAAGATAACTGGTTCAAAAGACGTTGAAGGAACAGTAGAAACTAGAGTTGCTCAATTTGCGCTAATAGTACTACAACTCTACAGCTCTCTATGAATGCATAATACTCCTACATAATAGTTTCAATGAATAGTATTGTAGTATTCAGAAGTTTGAATTTAAAATTGCCGTGTAATTTTCAGTTGGTAGGATTGGCCAGGTTGGTAGCGGGCGACGAATGTAGTTTGTCGGAGAGAAGTTAGTTTTGTACACATTATGTTCAAGGTTATATTATGAAGACGAGTAATTAAACGTGTTAAGATTACATATGTGCATTATGTGTTATGTTCATTTGTGTACAATCGAACATTACAATTAAAAAAGAGAATATGTTTATCCTTTTTATACAGTATTATGCTATCTCTATTCGTATAGCGCAATGTTGCTATTTTAGTACAGTAGTTTCAAATACTAGTACTATTGGCGCACATTGAGCAACTGTAGTGATAACTTCGGACTTGTCATATCCAAACTAAGGTCTCAAGTTTAGATGCGTTATATGTAAGATTTTGCAAACGAGTGCACGATATGTAGTGTAAACCGGACTGACACTGACACTGTCACTCCTCCGAATTTCAATGTCGCGCCTTGCACGTAAGTGGGGGACAAGCGCTGGTGTGATGGCGTCAATCCGATTTACACTACTTAATGATAACTTATCACGCACTTGTTTGTGAAACCTTAATTACATGTACACAGATTCACACCCTGGAATGAATAGGTAGCGCATTGCTCACCTGGATTTCATAGTGGACACTTCACAAAGTCACTATCTACCGGGTTTTTCTTTTTCGCGAAAATGGCCTTCGGACCTTACATTTGACGGTGTGTACTTGCTTACCCTTTAATTTCTTTTATCATAGGTGTCGAGGTGATAGACATACATTTGTTCTCTAATCTTCGAGTCTTCGCTTCCTCTCCTTCCTAGATTGTCAGCGATTTGGTGATTCTATGTTCTTCTTGGTCTTCCGTACTTCCTCTTTACACCCGCTTGGGATGAACTATCTTAACTGTTGAATATATATCTTTTTCACTACACTTTACCAACCAGATTTAGTCATTCTCTTCACGATAAATGTGTGATTTATATTATTCTAAACAGTTGCCGAAAGAAACCGCAAAAAATCGCTAAAGTAAACCAAAATCGCATACCAGTCTCGGCCCCTATGGAACTTGGGAGGTTCATTCTTATATCAATCGACGCGTATTTACTAGACGAACTAGCCGCTGTAGGATTATTTCAGATTAAACCAACGGTTACTGAGAAAATCGCAAAAGAAAACGAGAAAATTACACTTCTATCATGACTCGTATGGGACTTAGGTATGACAAAAGAAAAGCTACGAGCTATAACGTGGAAATTTACCCATAACTTTTTCGACAATATCGATTTACGGTGCTCAACTTACAATTGGTTTTGTATGTAGGACCTTTCCTATCTTCTGCGTTAATTTTTCTCTTCTTTCCAGCCAAGTCTGGTCTCCTTAGATCGTCTCCGATTTGATTGTTCCACGTTCTTCTTGGTCTTCCGCACTCCCTCTTCATACCCGAAAATGATTTGGTAGACTCCCCCAAATCATTTTCGTTACCCCATCCTCATTCTCATTACGCCGAGCCATCTTAACGATTGAATTTCTGTATTTTACACAACACTTTACCAACCAAATTTAGTTCTTCCCTTCACGGCAGGTGTGTGATTTATATTATTCTAAACAGTTATCGACAGAAACCGCAAACAATCGCTAAAAAAACAAAATCGCATACCAGTCTCGGCTCCTATGGGACTTGGGAGGTTCATTCTTATATCAAACGACGCGTATTGACCAGATGAACTAGCCGGAGTAGGATTATTTCAGATTGAACCAACGGTTGCTGAGAAAATCGCAAAATTACACTTCATGACTCCTATGGAACTTAGGTATGACAAAAGAAAAGCTATAACATAGAGGAAGCACAATAGATCAAGGTGGTCGCAGTGCAAAAGGGCCATTTTGGGCCAGACCCCACCTCAATACAATACAATACAATACAATACAATAACATGGAAATTTACCCATAACCTTTTCGGCAATATCGATTTACGGTGTTCAGCTTACAATTGGTCTTGTATGTAGGACCTTTCCTATCTTTTGCGTTAATTTTTCGCTTCTTTCCAGCCAAGTCTGGTCTTCTTAGATCGTCTTCGATTTCGTTGTTCCACGTTTTTCTTGGTTTTCCGCACTTTCTCTTCATACCCGAAAATGATTTGGGAGACTCCCTCAAATCATTTTCGTGGTCCCATCCCCATTCTCATTACGATGAACCATCAACCATGAACCATGAACAGTTAAGTTGAATTTGTATCTCTTCCACTACACTTGTAACTTTTAGCCCGTTTATAATGATCGCAGTCCTGATTTTGCCCATTTTTGCCACTCCCCTATATCATCCTTAGTAGTTCACACACCCATTCTCCGTGAAGCGAAGTGTTCCTGGTCTTACTTACTTACTTACCTCCTGGTCCTGTAAGACTGTTTCACTAAATGGATAGAATGGCAGGTTCTATGACTAGATACTACAAAACCCATCATCAAAGCGTTCGAGGAAAGAAACATTTTTATATATTTGACGCCCGAACAGGGACAGTTTTATCGCCGCATTTATACAATTCGTCTTTTTCCAACTGACTAGAGTTGATACTAACATCTGTGTTTGAAGTACAGATTTTTGGGAAAAATTTGCAATCGTCCGTTGCCTATTTCGATCGTCTCCGCTCGATTTCGCGGTTTATCAGACTTTGTTGTTTCATACGGTTTTCAAGGAGTTATGACCAGAATTCTTTAATTTGCACCAATAGCCAGTGGCAGGCGCATAAAATTTACACATAAAATGAAACATTGGTTGTTTTCGCGACGTAGGCAATGTTTATAAAACAAACCTAGAACTGCGAAATAAGTAGTATTTACGGTAGCGGACATGTATACACAATTATACTGAATATTGTACCGAACACCGCCACTGCTCGTTGGCGCTAGTGAGCAACTATAGTTATGACTTTGCTGGGAGAAGTTATACTTCCAATATTGTGAATTCCAAAGTAACACCACAAATAAATCATACAGATAGGCTATCCTTACGAGAGAATTGACAACAGCAATCGGTTTCGAATTTGGAAACGATTCCTATGTTAGATCAAGTGTTAAATTGCTATAACGTGGGTAACTCTCACGATTTTACGTAAATGCATCGAATGGGCTATCTGTATTAGTTATATGTGGTAATACCAAACGAATCGGTTGTTAGAACTTGTTAGAAATCATCATCTTACAATTTTTCTCACGCTATTTATAAAACTTTATTTATCCTATCTACCATTAGGTGCAAGTGAGGATGACGGAGTTGATTACTACTTCTAACAAGATAAATATCATGCACAAGGCAAAAAATGATAAAGCATCAATCCGCTCGTTTCCTTTTTCCTTTTTCTGTTTCTTATTCCGCTTCAAAGTATATTTATTAGTTCATTAAAACGGCTCGCTTCTTCGTGTATGCATACACGCTTCGCGTCTATAAAATCTCCCGTAACGATCGGAAAACGCCCTTTTAAAAAACCGCATTCTTTCCTTAGAATTGGAAAAAATACCCCTGCGCGACGGTTTATGCAAATGGCACTAATCGACGTGGTAATATGCAAATTGACAGGTTCTCGTTAATTTTGTCGTGTGATCTATACGCTCGTAGGGCATATACATGAATTAGGAATTTAAGTATAGATGCTGCAAGATTGGAGGAGAGGAAATTAATTAGCAAAAAGGTCCTACTAATAAAAATAAACTAGAAATGGCAAACCAGTTATCCAGTTTATCTTTTCGGGATGGTACTATTCGTATTAAAAAGTGACACTTTTGACATGCTATGAGCGAAGCACTGCTATTTCGTTATTAGAGCGCCGACACCTGTTATTGATGACTCAGCGTTCAGATACGGTTGCTGCATTTGAAACAATGAATCGATCTGTTATCAAAGAACATGCCCTCGTGGAACCTGGAATGTTAAACAAGAACACACAAGCCAAATGTTTCTTAATCATCTAATTATTTTCTCCTTTTTTGCTTAAAACTAACATTTCGGTGCTTTCATATAAGCGATATTTGGCCAAATAACTTACTTTGGTTTAAGAATTTTACAAACTGTTAAAACAAAAGTATCTAACTTTTGAAATGCCTTGTACTAAGTGAAACATGTGTCCCAAATAAATTGCAACAACGCTAATGTTAACAGTCATATTTCTTCCTTGAGCCTGACCGATAAAAGTACTTATAAGTTTGAAGAACGAAACGATACTCTTTAACTCGAAACAATTTTCGCCGATTGCGTAAGCCTCAGTTTTACAAGAAAAGTTTTCTCACGATTTCGACGTTCAGTTACGCGCAATCGCCTACCGTAAAGCAATTAATCATCAGCCGCGAAGCAGGTGTGTACAGCGTTGCCAACCGATAATTAACGATTTCGTCTGGGGAATTATTGTAAATTGCAATAATCTATTCGATTCCGATGTGGGCGTAGCGTTGAAACGGTCGCTCGTTCGCCCGCTAACAAGTTTCGCGATTTTTTTCCCCCGAACGCCCGCCCGTCCGGGTAATGGCAGGAAGTCGTTTCTATTTTCTTTTGGAAGGGAACATTTGCATATCGCGCGCTCGGCCTGCTCGGATCGGATTCCTTTCTTTTTTTCTTTGCGGAGACTATATGAGGAACGTGGGATTGAATTTGTATAGAAGTCGAATGCAATCGGAGGCTCTTTTTGAGGAATTCGGGAATATATTTCGACGGTCGATGAAAGGGAGGAAAATACAGAGTCATCATCATGGCTTTTACAATAGAAATATCGCCGATTGAAATGGGTTCAAATATACGCCAAAAACCGCTGGAGTATGAAGATTTATGTAATCTTTGAATCTCTGATAGTCAATTGTTTTGTTACGGTACATCTTAGTGTCTTTGTGTGTTTTTTATGCACTTAAAGTTGTCGAAAGTGAAGCAGTTTTCAAGTAATTTCTTGATATTCGAAGAAAACTGCTAATTCTCACCAATTCAACATTAATTACAACCAAACGAGCAACATTTCATTAATGTAAAGGTTAAATTCGTTTTCTACGTCCTTGGAGGCATAAATATACGAAATTTCGTTAAAATTTGATTTTAGAATTTAATTTTTGCCAATTTTCCAAGGGTTGAAGAAGCCTGAAAAATTGAAATTTTGGAAAGTGGGTGGTGTTATATATCAAATGGAAGCTCTTGGCAAGTAGATTCTGGAGAAATTACTTTCAAAGCGACAATCTTACTAGTTTTAAAATTATACAAGAAAGGCCGCTAAAATATGATGATTTTTGTCGTTTTTTTTGCAGAATTCGGGTACATTTGCGAGAACTAGTTATGTTCGATTATTTTGTTATGCTGCACCTTAATGTCTTTGAGTGTTTATTAAACGATTTATGCCTTTAAAGCTGTCAAAATACAAGCAATTTTTAAATAAGCTCATGATAATCAGAGAAAATTGCTAATTCTCACCAATTCAACGTTACTTACAACCAAACAAGAAATATTTCATTCATTTAAAGATTAAATTCGTTTTCTACGTCCTTGGAAGCATAAAGACACGAAGTTTCGTTAACATTTGAAATAATTTAACTTTTGCCAATTTTTCCAAGAGTTGAAAAAGCGTGAAAAATTAAAATTTAGCAAAGTGGGTGGTGTTATATATGAAATGGATGCTCTTAGCAAGTAGATTCTGCAGAAATTACTTTCAAAGCGATAATTTTACTAGTTTTAAAATTATAAGCGAAAAACCACTAAAATGTGAGGATTTTTGTCATTTTTGGTAGAATTCGGCTAGATTTGCGAGAACTATCCATGTTCGATTGTTTTGTTATGCTATACCTTAGTGTCTCTGAGTCTTTATGGAATGATTTATGCTCTTGCAGTTGCCGAAAGGCACAGAATTTTCAAGTAATTTCATGATAATTGCAGAAAACTGCAAATTTTCATCAATTCAACCTTAATTACAACCAAAGGAGGAACATTTAGTTCATGTAAAAGTTTAATACATTTTTTACGTTCTTGAAAACATAACTAAACGAAGTTTGTGTTAAAATTTGAAAGAAATTAATTTTTGCCATTTTTTTGGGTGATGTTATATATCAAATGGAAGTTCTTGGCAATAAATTCTGGGGAGATTACTTTCAAAGCGACAATCTTACTAGCTGTAAAATTATCCGCGAAAAACCGCGAAAATATGAAGATTTTCGCCACTTTGATAGAGTTCGGATAGTTATTAATTTAGTAAACGATTTATGCCCTTAAAGTTGTCGAAAATCAAGCAATTTTCTAATCATTTCGTTATAATCGAAGAATACTGCAAAAATGTTCATCAGTGGCACGTTATTTGCATCCAAACGAGAAATATTCACGCTTATTTTGAGTTCATATTCGTTTTCTATGACCTTGAAAACATAAATAGACGAGATTTCGTTAAGAATTTAAGGGGTTTAGATTTTGCCAATTTTTCCAAGAGCTGAAAATTCGTGATAAATTGAAATGACGGAAAATATGTCGTGTTATATATCAAATTGAAGCTTTTCGTAAGTAGATTCTGGGAAAATTAGCCTGAAAGTTAAAATCATGTTAGCTTTAAAATTATACCCGATAAACCGCCAAAATATGAAGATTTTCGCCATTTTTACAAAGTTCGCGTAAACTTGCGAAAACTGCACGTATTCAAATGCTTTTTTATGGTACATCTTAGTGCTTTTGAATCTTTAGTAAATGATTTATGCCCTTAAAGTTGTTGAAAATTAAGCAATTTTCTAGTAATTTCGTGATAATCGAAGAAAACTGCAAATTTCCGTCAGTTCAACGTTATTTGCATCCAAACGAAAAATATTCGCGCTAATTTAGAGTTCATATTCGTTTTCTACGCACTTGAAAACATAAATAGACGAGATTTCGTTAAGAATTTAAGGGGTTTAGATTTTGCCAATTTTTCCAAGAGCTGAAAATTCGTGATAAATTGAAATGACGGAAAGTATGTCGTGTTATATATCAAATTGAAGCTTTTCGTAAGTAGATTCTGGGAAAATTAGCCTGAAAGTTAAAATCATGTTAGCTTTAAAATTATACCCGGACAATCGCTAAAATATGAAAATTTTCGCCATTTTTACAAAGTTGGGGTAAACTTGCGAAAACTGCACGTATTCAATTGCTTTTTTATGGTACATCTTAGTGCTTTTGAATCTTTAGTAAATGATTTATGTCCTTAAAGTTGTCGAAAATTAAGCAATTTTCTAGTAATTTCGTGATAATCGAAGAAAACTGCAAATTTCCGTCAGTTCAACGTTATTTGCATCCAAACGAAAAATATTCGCACTAATTTAGAGTTGATATTCGTTTTCTATGCCCTTGAAAACACAAATGTATGCGGTTTCGTGAAGAATTTAAGATGGTTTAAATTTTGCCAATTTTTCCAAGTGCGGAAAATTTGCGAAAAATTGAAATAACGGAAAGTGGGTCATGTTATATATCAAATTGAAGCATTTCGTAAGTAGATTCCGGGAAAATCACCCTGAAAGTTAAAATCATGTTAGCTTTAAAATTATACCCGGAAAACCGCTAAAATATGAAGATTTTCGCCATTTTTACAAAGTTGGGGTAAACTTGCGAAAACTACACGTATTCAATTGCTTTTTTATGGTACATCTTAGTGCTTTTGAGTGTTTAGTAAATGATTTATGCACTTAAAGCTGTCGGTAGTCAAGCAATTTTCAAATAATTTCGTGATAATTGAAGAAAACTGCAAATTTAGTAAATGATTAAGGCACTTAAAGTTATATCTAATGAAAGTATTCAAATGGGCACCCGGTATATGATATATTCGTTCAATTGGTTAAATTAATAATACTAATTCACCATCAATTATGTGTTTGCTTACAGGAGTGGAAACCGTGCTCGCGATATCTGGACAGGTTACGTAGGTGATCGGAGCACGTGGGCTTGTTGTCCGAGCGTCGTTCCGTTTCAGCATGAAGGTGAAGGAGACTTTGGCGATCTCACCGAATCAGGTAGGTCTTCAAAGTTTACATTCGAAACGAGAAAATAAGAAAAAAATAGCGTAGCGTTGCAATATCAAATTTTTTTTTTTGAAGGACGAGGGAAAACAGTCGTGAATAAATCTTGTTTTAAATAAATTCGGTCGAATTGTAAATTAAAACCACTGTAATCGACCGCGCTCTGAAACTTCTTTGCATTTGCAACAAGCAATGCTTGCCTGCCATGTTGGTTATCTAATAAACTTCTTGTAAATCCAACGATAATAATCGTTAATAACTTAATCCCCAGTCGAGTGTCGGATTGGTTGCGCAAAAACAACGCATACATATATATGAATATAAACCTACTTCATTTTCTGGAATTTTAAGCCGCGTGTTGATGTTTCGTTTTGCGCAATTAAACGTAATGTACCGCCAATGTGTCATGTTTTTATGCGAATTGTATGAGAACGCTTGCTTATACATGTATTATGTATATATACGTTCGAGTTAATTTGACTCAAATAGGCTAACGCAATCGCAATTTCCTCATATTGCAACATTCGGCGATTTAAATTTAATGGATTTTCCTTTTTATGTTTGTGCATATACGTATTACATATGTCGCCGCTAATGTATAGAGCGATAAATTCCTATATGACCGGGCGTAAAAAGATTTTATCGTATCGTTAAAGTACTCCCAAAAAATTTTGAGCGGGATATTAAGAGTAAAAAATAGAAAAAAGGCACCCACACATGGATCGGTTTTTGTCGGCGCATAAATTGAAGAGAACGCATAATTCCAGGGCGCTCACGGGTTCAGACGTGGTAGGGTTAAAGTACCCGGAGAGGTGATTTAAATGCAACAAACCGCAGGACTCTGCGACTAACCGTTCCGAAGATATAGCGCTTTAAAGTTTGTACCTGAATTTTTTGTAATTTTGCTCTGGCGTGAAAACTATCGGAGAAATCGCCCCCATTTTTATTCCATTCGATTCCCAGAGAAAATCTGCTTCTAGGAAGGTTTATTCGATTGCGATCGAACCATAAGTAAGGACGCAGGCGACGTTCGAAATTTCTCCAAAAATGGAAATGGAATCGATTTTGAACATTGAACTCCGATGTTATTTTGCGTCAGAATTTTCTTAATCGAGTCGAATGTCGTAATCGTAAATTTAAAAATTTACGATTACGATGATTACTGACACCCATTGGGTATAAGGGTATAAGGATTAAGACAAGAAGAAGAAGAAATAAAAAAGTAAAAGTCCAAGATTTCATCATTGAGGCACGCTAAATAGATATCAACATGCGTAGTAATTTATGTATTTAGAAACTGGTAAGGTTGAACAATTTGTGTTATTTTGGATTTATCTAGAAAGACGGATGGGCATCCACCTACAATTCATATTATTTCAAATTTTTAACTAAGTAATGTTTGCAAGGAGTGTGATATTGTATTACTGACGCTGGATCACATCGATTGACTCGCTATACAATTGTTTATTAGTTCCTGGACATGTGTTTCGATGCCAACTAAGGTAGCATCTTCAAATCATCCTACCGAATGAAGAGCGACTTTCTTAATTCATACAAACTGGAATTGCTTGTACCTGGAAATTTTAAAATGTACAACTCTTTTCACGGCTTATGCATCAAATTAAAGCAGAAGAGAAGTTCAAACGAAGTAAAACTAAATTTGTAGGAAGAAATAGTTTCCCACTCTCACAGGAAAGCCGAAATGAATTTTTTAAGTTTTGAAAGGAAATCGTCTGATACCGCTGGGATTACCTATGTTTATAGTTTAGACCAGGGGTCTCCAAATCTGGCCCGCCAGTATCATCAATCCGGCCCGCGACAGCTAGTAGTGTATTGTTGCTGCGATAAGTTGGATAAAAAAATACAGAATGATAATAACTCGGATTTATTTACTTGCTAGGTGAAGCTTAATGACAAGTATAATACGCAGAAAACTCACTGAAGTAATCAGTATGGCCCCAAGGCTGAAAAGTTTGGAGACCCCTGCTTTAGACGAAGAAATATAAATGAAAATTTGACCATAATCGGCATAAACTTCTGTTACACTTTGTTTTGACTAACTGTTACCTCATATAATCTTAAATGTCACCTTAGCTCATCAGGTGGAGCCACTCGTTTATTCAAATCCACAGGGTATGTGTTCCCTATACACTTATTATACATCATGAACGATAAACCATGGACCAATAATTAATGTAATTTTTAAGTCCACCAGCAGCAGCTGCGCAGCCAGAAAAAATTCGGTTGGAGGGGAGGCGGAGTTCGTGATTCGTTCAAATTTTGCATTAAGTGAAGAATGGATGAGAATAGCGCAACTAACGTGTATGTTTCTTATTATATTACATAATGCTGTACGTAGATTATTTTTCATGTTATTCTTACTTTTACACCATACACAAACCTTCACAAATGCATAAACTGCTTATAAAACGATATCCAGTCTTCTGGGCTTTGCTACCATTATTTGATATTTTTTTCAATAAAAGAAAAGTAGCATTGATAGGTTACGAAAGGTATTAAAATGTCCGCAATTGGGGAGGGGGAGGGGGTTGAACCGGCCAAAAAGCCCCTTGCCTACGCCCCTGAACAGCAGTACCTGATTTTTTCACAACTTGGATGAGGATACAAGTAAGCAAATGAGTGTGAAAGAACGACAAAGTTAAGCAAAAATGGGACAAACGAAAGTTTTGTTTTGGGTGCAGTGACATATTTATCGCAACAGTTGTTCGAAGTTATTCCCTCCAGTGTAGTCGATACATGCTTACTTGAACCAACACGATTTATCTCAATATCCACTTCACCTTGCTCAACACACTGAGGCGAATTTAGCCAGGATCCTCATTCCTAGGTCTAAATAAGAAGTTGGAATTACGTGTAACTCAAGAAACGTTGTGCGAACAATAGTTGTTAATTGCTAAATAAATTCATTAACTGAGCGTTTCATTATTCATTCCTACTTAACCTCCAGAGTGGTGACCTCGACGTGATTTGAACGCGCTTATTTAAATGAAAATAAAATACGTGAATTATGACGCTGTAGTTAGCCTTTTTACTGTTTACTGCAGTTGTTAATCAATGCCTTCCGAAGCTTCAAAAATTAATTCCAGGGTTTCTTGCGATGGTAGGAATTTTTTTCTCTTAAAAATTTTGTTTTATCTATTATGATTTTTTCTGTTTTAATTTATTGCATAAGTTATGAAAAATTCTGTATAGAAATATAGCAGAGTTTCCCAAAATGTGAATAACAAACAATTATCCTAACGTCGGTTGTTAAATAACAGACTTTATTTAACCTAACTTACGTTAGGACATTTTTTTGTTATTTTGAAGAAATTATTAAGTACTATTACTTGTTAAAATTAATGCTCCAAGGCTGAAGCCACCCTGTATATGAAAAAGATAAAAAAAGTTTCTGCTGGTTGTAGATTAATGGTTAATCATGTATTACTGTGACATTTAATACATACGGTATATGTATGTATACATATTGAAAACAATCGAACGAAGCGAAAGAAACAGTAGCTCTCTCTTGTTTATCGTATGTGCCGCATATTCGTTTATTTCTCTTTGCTTTAATGTTGAGAGGTCAATTCCATTCACCCGTTCTCACCGGTGTGTGGGTCAGTGTACAATGGGATAATAAACGACATCGTATTGTTAGAGGAAAAAAATACATAATAGCTTTTCCGTTATTTTCGTTTCCCAACAGTTCAGTTTCTCAATCGCCCCTGTTGCGTCTGACTTTACATAAAAGAAAAGGTAAAATTAAAAAAATCGGAATCGATACGGGCATACGTTTTCTTTTGGGTTGCTTTCGTCGCTAGAAACAATTTTACGGCGACCGGGACGTTTTACCTTTTATAATCTCGTCTAAAACCGGTCATAAACAAAAATTTATCTCGTTCCATTTCTTTATCAGAAAGTGATTGTTTGCTTTATAACTGTTACAAAAGGTTTAACTATGTACGTATGTATGTATGTACATACATCTACCTACATTTTGTATGTTGTACGTGTGAATAGGATATAAGCCAGTCTTTAAAATTGAATTAAATTAAAAAAAAAAAATTAACTTATTTTGGTGTCTTAATGAAAAGCACTTTTCAAGTTACTTGCTGACGGTGCTATTTAAGAGTTTGGAGTTGGGGTGATTCGGGGATCATAGTTTTGGGGAGGGGCTCCATATTTGTAAGGTCATTTTGGTTCCTCCTCCATACTACCGAAACGATTTTGAGTATTTAATGGTACCTTTAAGAAAGAAAATACAACGCGCCACCTAGCGACCATTGACGGATCAATTCGTGATGGGGGCATTAAGGGAATTTATCGTAGAAATTTTACTAACCACAATGAACGACCAATTTCTCCTATAGTTAGCTTAAATAACATTCGAGAAACCTTCCAAGGACGTCGTATTTGGAACGTCCTGTATATGTAAATATGTGACGCATTTCATAATGATTAATATTTAACATAGTAAAACAATTCGCATTCATTATCTCTCTCTTAGTCGTAATTTTCGGATTAATTAGAACCATGAAATACGAAAAAATTCTTAATATGCCACCGAAAATAGATCCGTATGTACATACATAGTTGTGTACGTCATTGTGTAAATGTAAAATGCAAACAAGAACGGTCGGAAAACAATATTGTTGCTTCTGTTGTTTTATCGCCTTTTATGGCTGAACGGTATAGGAATGAAATGGGTCGTTTCCATCTGGGGTACTGCAATAATCGAATACAGGACCTTTCTTTTCTTATTTTTCTTTTTTTGTTATCCTGAATTTTAAAATGAACATAAGTTGTTGTTCGGTTGTCTTTTGTTGCATACGAGTGGCGCTTTTATGCAGTACTTGTAGGCTGTGGTATTTGAATATTGTTTAGTTGTACTGGAGGGCATTGTTCTTTTCTTAGAGTGAAATTTACTTGCACTGATTTGGACTCATTGATCTTAATTTTGGTTTAGCCATGTTTGCATTTGTGATTTTGCGGAATAGTGGATATGGTTGTTGGGTAATCATGTGACGTAAGGATGACAATGCTTGCTATTACAGTAGAAGCCGCTTATTATAATCACGGTTAATGTTATCAAACGGTTATTGCTATCGAAAACCGTTGGTCCCAAATCACTCTATTTAAAACTCATTGAAAGAAAGCCGCATATTGTAATCAAAAGCCGCTTAATGTTATTAGTTATGAATAGTATCCTTTGTCGGAAAGTTTCTTCAGGCGACGGTGTCTGCAGCGCAACTCCTTTGAACGAGCCGCCTTTTCTCGCCGATTTCAATTAAAACTCTCATATCGCATATTACAATCTAACGAATTGTTATTTCTATATTATGAAGAGGTCATCTTTTTTTTTTATGTACTTTATGTATAAAAGGTCCGTTCGTTTAAATGATATTCAGTTTCTCCTATACTCTTCTACGAATCTCACGTTCTACAGTCTTGTGTACGGGTAAATTATTGAAATTTCGCATAAACCACCGTGGTCATGGCAGAAGTGAATAAAAAACGTCGCGATCTATCGAACGAAGAAAAACGACAAATTCTCGATAACTTCGATAAACTTCCGAAAATGAGTCAAAGGAATGCTGCGGTACAATTAAAAATTTCGCAACCGCTGTTGTGTAAAATTTTAAAAAATCGTACAGAAATAGAAACGTGTGCGCGTTCGAATGCAAACATAAAACGAAAAAGGGAAAGATCTGGAAAGGATAATCAAGTTGAATCAGCTTTAAAAATTTGGTTTACAAATGTTCGCGAAAAAAATGCCTATCATGCGTCAAAAAGCAGAAGATATAGCCAAAACTATGGGAAAGAAAATTTCATTGCAACAGACGGATGGTTCAATCGGTGGAAAAAGCGAGAAAACATCGTTTATAGACCTCTGCACGGTGAAGATAAAAGTGCTGATTCGTTAGCAGCCGCTGACTGGATGCGTTCGGAATGGCCAGAAATTATTGCAAAATATCCGCCTCGGGACATCTACAATGCAGATGAAACAGGACTCTACTTTCGCGCGATGCCTAATCATACTTATTTGTTCAAAAACGATAAAGTAAGAGGTTGCTTATCTTCGAAAGAACGAGTAACAGTGTTATGTTCTGTTAATATGGAAGGTGAAAAGGAAGAACTTCTAGTGATAGGAAAAAGTAAGAATCCTCGGTGTTTTAAAGGTGTTAAAACTTTGCCCGTGGAGTATTTTGCTAATGCGAATGCTTGGATGACAAGTGTCTTGTTCAGCGAGTGGTAACTCAGGTGGGACAAAAAATTGAAACGCCAAATCGTCTTATTAGTAGACAATTGTACTGCGCACAAAGTGAATGCAGTTTTGACGAACATCCAACTTATTTTCTTACCTGCGAACACTACGGCATTGATACAACCATGTGATCAAGGAATCATTCGAACATTCAAAGAATACTATCGAGGGCAAATTCGAGCCCAAATTATACAAGAACTTGATGAGAATCGAGATGCACCTACTGCAGATGCGATAGCAAAAAATCAGTCTTCTAGATGCGCTGCATTTGCTGGTGAAGTCATGGAGGCAAGTTCAACCAGAAACGATCCGAAACTGTTTTCGAAAAGGAGGTTTTTCCAAAACTGGTGATGAAGAACCTGATCTCCATGAAACGTGCGCTGACATTTTAGAAGGTATGAAAAAGAACTTGTTTTGTACATCTAACTAATATTTTTTAATTTTTTTGTAGTTCAAGGTCTGTCCAAAAGCGAATTTTTCCGATTGGGTGGATATCGACAATGATGTTCAAACAGCTGCCACAATGACTATATCAGATATTTGTCGGGAAGTTGTGGATCAATCGTCCGAAGGAAGTAATCCTGAATTACCCGAAGTAGGAGAAGAAGAAGAAGAGGAAATGTCTGAAGAGCCGCCAACTAATGGCCAGATGCAAGAAGCGTTAAATATTCTCCGACGTGGTGTACAATTCCGAGAAAGTAATTTTGATAGATATTATGATTTTGAAATATACATACAAAATCTTATTAATAAAAATAAACGTCAAACGACGATCGACCAGTTTTTCGAATGAAATCGTAAAGTGTAAATAAATGTACCTACGTATTGTATCGATGATAAAAAATAAACAAATTTGGTAAAATATTAAAAATTGTTGATTAATCGTTAATTTTTCCCTTGAATTTTATTTGTAAGTCGTTAAATAATTTGATTACATACATACATATTTATTATTGACTACATCAGCATAGAAAAATACATTTATATTTACCTTCCGCTTACTGTTATCATTCGGTTAATGTTATCAAAAAGGGTTTGTTCCAAATTGATCACAATAAGCGGCTTCTACTGTAGTTGGTAAATCTGATGTGTATAGTATGTATAGCAATGGACCAACGACACTACTCTGCGACACTCTAAATTGAATTGGGAAGTTGTTGGATATGCTTTTCTTAATTCTGACTGAAGATTTTAATAAGTTGAAATAAGTAATGGAAAAATAGTGTTATTGTAGTATATTAACATTCACATGTTAATTGCCATTAAATAATCTATCAGTAATTACAATTCAATATATCAAAATTCACAGTAAATGTTGGGGTTTTGGATGTTCATGTTCAAATGACATTCGGTTTAGTTTCGGGTTCTATTTATACTTTTCCGATACCACGCACGTCACCTTTTAAGCATTTAATTACCTTGCGGGTGTTAGCTTCTTTTTTAAGTCCAGGGAGAGACGTTTAATGGGAGAAAGAAATGTAACTAGAAATAAAATTATCAATCATTATAAAAAGCATCGATTAAAAGATAGAAAGAAATGTAACCCTTTAAACACATACATTAAACACTTTCACCTCACAATAATTCCTAATTACCACTGGATATCAGAAATCAAGGACACCTGGGCACCAACAATCTAAACCTCTGTACCAACGTCACGCTAGTGATGAAGTGCTATCCATAGAAAATAGTAAACACCTAGTAATTTGGATAATGGAGAGATAATGTAGTAAACTTTGGATGGGTAAGCGTCCTTGTTTCGGAAAAAATGAAGGTATATTTGGTTGACGACTGAAAGAAGAAACACGAAAAATCATCGAAGTACGATTTTACTACGTTAAAGGTGGATTGAAATAGAAGTTTAAACTCAAAGGGTTTTAAAAGAAGTAACTATTAAATAAACAAACTTCACCACACCGAAGAAGAAAACACAATAGGTCATTATTTTCAATTTATATGAAACATAATAAAATCTTGTAAATACAATTTGTTATAATTCATACTTTTTATGACATCGTTAATTAAGAGCTAAGCCGGTGCAATCTTGTTTATTATATTATCCAAATTCTCAGTACATTATAATATAAAACTGCATCAAATCGCGTTCCCCGTCTCATTATAACTGTCCACACGGTGGTATCGGAAGTCCTGGACACAACTTGTAAGATTCCCGAATTCACTTAGGAGATTTCAGGAAAACTCTTCTTTTCTGCCTAACAGTTTCGGCTACAACATGACAGCATGCAGTAAACATGTTATTTTGAGGAGATTTAACAGAACGTGTTTTCAGTACCCTCCCGGCAGAGGGCGTAAATAAAACTCCATCCGTCACTAACGGTTGTTGCTTGAATCTACTGCCAATTTTTTGCTGGGTGGCTATGAAATAGGGCGCTGTTGTTTGCGTAGTTGCTTTGATAAATTCTAATGCTTCCATTTCGTTTTCCATATTCGTATTAAAATACAAAGTACCCCATTTTTTCGCATCCGCTGTTTCATCCATTGTGAATCACAGTATTTGTTTTTTAGTCCAGATTCTGAATCTGCTCCTACCCTTTCCTTAGTGGCGGTAAATGATAATGTAGGACGCTTCGGGTTGGTTCTGAAACATTTTAAAACGTTCGTTGTCAACTACATGTTGCGGAATGTTACACACACTTAACAGAAAAATGAAATCGTATATTAAAAACTTTAGATATGGTAAACCGCCTTCTTTCTTACAATTAGAATAGAAAACGACGCGTACGTCGCGACGTACCGACAGCATATATGTTTCGCGGCGCCAACAGAGTGCCCGTACCGACGAATTACAGTTGGTATTTCTTGAGGGATTTGTCCTGCCGCCCGGATCTGTCATTTCGCCCCACAGATCCGTCGCAGCACACTAACGTAAATATCTGATCTTTCGACTCGCTAAGAGATTTGATTTGCAAAGGAATCGCTTTGTTAATAACAAATTTGTTAGGATTTCGAGGGGAAGGATTGCAGGACAAACAAATTCAAACGAGAATTGTTTCGATCTTGTTGTTCGCTATTCCCGATCTGTTATCGATAGAGTTGTTCAGTCTGCGTCAACAGTAGGTACTACAACTATCGGAAGCGACTGTTCTAGAATAAAGTAACATTGCGTTATACGTATACAGATAGAGTGAGATAGCTTGATATTATACATTGAAACTGAGAACGTATATGCTGATGTTATTTTATTCTAGTACAGTCGTTTTGGATACTTGTAGTATTGTGGGCGCAAACTGAGCCACTCTAGTTATCGGCCACTAACGTACAGAAACTGTCGGATTTGCTTTGTGGCGGGACAGATCGTTCGAAAATCCCTCTCGTGTGTGCCTAGAAAATCTCATGTGTGATTCGTTTCGAACAGGCATCCGGGTGGCACCGCGATACATAGAGTATACGCCGTCGGTACGTCGCTTTCTATTCTAGTTATAATCGAGTATTTGTGATTTTGGTCAACTCTATTGATCAGATAGTACACCGCTTGGTAGTTTTTCTGTTTTAAGACTGGTGCGGCCACGTTGAGATACGCTGTGCCAGAAATTATGGACTGCAATGGCGCTTCATCGCCGAAACCAGAAGGAAATCCGCCAAAAGATTGCTGGTGGAATAGTCCTCCCTGAAAGTTGTAATAAATTGTTCCACGGTACATTTCCTGCTTTCATTCTGATTTTTCTGGACAATTTGCCAATTTAAGTGTACTACAATACCTATACAAGCTGGTAAAAAGTCTCTTTGATCAGGGCATTTTACCGCTGCACATTCACGATGATAATTTAAGATATTTTTAACTCTCTGCTTGCACCTGGCACCTACTACTACTACTAGCATCACCATGTCGTTCTTGCTATACATCGACATACGCATATACACGGACGTGACTTATGTATCTCCCAGACACACGACTTTCTTTGTCGGACCGAAGGCCTTAAAATATCTGCGCGAATGTTTCGAACATTCTCCGAGCTGTGAATTACAATCGCGCACCTATTTCTTTATCCCACATACCTATCTAGCGGGAATTAATGCGTTCGGAGAAGTCCGGCCTTGTTACTACTTTCATATACATCGTATCTATTATATGTATGTATATAATAGATAATGCTAGTACTGCTTATGCTTGTATCTACGATTGTGTAAGAAGGAAAATGCATATTTAAAATACTAACGACCTAGGGAGGAATTAAGGATTCAAAAATAAGTGCATATACGTAGTACTTATGCATTTTATGCACATACCAAATACGTTGGGCGCTCACATGCATATCCGTCGAGATTTGCAGAGATGGTATGTGAAGATCTTAAGCGTGGATGAGGAATGAAGGCGATCCTTTGGAACTACATAACGCTATGAATCTACCGAGTATCTATTTCTAAATTTTCATTGGGTTGTATTTCTTCTTTTTCTTCTTCTACCACTCCTCTTTCTTCTTCTTCTCTTTCTTCTACCACTTCTCTTTCTTCTTCCATTTCATTTTCTTCTACTTCTTTTTTTTCTTGTTCTTCGCATTCTTCTTCTTCTTCTGTTCTCCTGCTGCCCTAACAGGACGTTGGAGTTTATTGTTTCATTCTTCCATCTATCTTATCCATTTCTTCCTGTCGCTGACACGGCTTCCATCTCCCTAATGGCTTTCTCTCTTCCTTCTCGCAACTCTGCTATCTGTTGCATCCAGGTCCTCTTCCAGGTCTTCCCCTTCTGCTCTTTGCTGTTAGGGTTGTATTTCAAAATAAAAAGGAGTATACTCAAGACCGTTACAGTACTATGGGGAGACATCCAAAATCTTTATATATAAAAATGGATCGTGGTTTGCTCGGATGCTTAAAACTTGAAAACGACTGGACCAAATTGGATACTTCCTTCTGCGGTTTTGTTCGTAATTGCTATGGGTTTAGGTTTAGGAAAAAAGAAAAGTCGAAAAAAAATTTGGGCAAAAGGAAAGTTTGCCGGGTGACCTAGTGTCCTAACAAATATGGCGCCATCGCAAACACCCTGATCCCCTATCACACCAACAATGCTGTCAGAGCCTGAATTACCTTGAATAGATTTTTTTCTTAACACGTTGGCTGCCACCACGTAAGAAAAAATCATTTCCCAAAAAATTTTATTTTTAAACAGTTTGACAGTGATTGTTACTGTTGTATTAAGTGTTCTGACCTTGTCTTTTGTCATTTGTGTCGTTTGGCGCGTATTTTTAGCATGTGTCCACTGGTGGTTGTGTAGTGGTGCCATGTGTGCTATCGGTGGGCACACATGTATTGCGGTCTTTAGTTTCATTGTTCATTTTTTGTTTTCTACTTTAGTTATTGATATAAACAATGGAGAACAATAATTTATCTGTACCGTCCCGATTATTTTATGAGAACAGAAATCCAGATTGTGATCAGGAGGACCTAAATTCTGTAGGATCAAGGTCTACTGAGTATATACCGTCAAATTCTGAGTATAGTGACATGGATTGCGAATCATCAAAGGATGAGGATAATGAGGCCGATGTCCATGTTCCCTCCGACATATGGATTCCTCCCACTGGACACACACAAAAGATTTTCAGATTTCAAGATCATCCATCTACACCAGCAATAGCCGAAATTGATAATAGATCAATAAATCAAATTGATTTATTTCATTTGATGGTAACGGATGAGGTGTACGAGTTAATAGTGTTCTAAACGAATTTGAATGCCCAACAATTCGTAGCCAATTCGACTATAACTCGCGGATTCTGAATAAAGAGTTGAAACGATTATTTTGAATAAAGAAAAACCAAGACTTCAAAAAGATTATATAGTAAAAAGAATGTATCTTTAGTGAAGTGCCATTGAAGGAAAAGCTTCTCTATCATTAACAGGCCGGAAAATATCTAATAAACAAGGTACCACGGGCGGTACACATGGCCTCATATTAAAGAAAAACGTGAGCCACTGGTGGCGCACATGGCAGCCAACGTGTTAATGTGGCTTTGTAAAGATATCGTGGCTGAAAATTTATACACCAATTTTATTAACAAACAATGGAAAAAGCTCTCAGGAGGAAAGCATCAAACGTTATTAATCAAAACGTCGCAAAACTTCCTCCAGATGGTCTCTGGTAAATTGCTGGAGACGGTCAGTTTTAGACGGCTACTGGAAATTGGCCGAAGATATGATGAATTGGGGGCGTTTACTTGGACGTGGAGGGGGCGTTGTGGTCGTTGATGGCACCTTCTTGGCTGGGGCCTTCGGTAGTTTCTTCTTTACTCCTTCCTCATGTCGGTATCTGGGGCGTCTGAATTTTCTTTAGATCCAGTTTTTGCGCGGAGGGAAGGGTGGGGGCTGGAGGCATTCCTCTTCAGCGGGGTTGCTACTGGGTTCGATCGAAATTGCGATGATATAGCTCTCTCAAAAGAAAAAATTGCGCTGATGCTTGATTTGTCCGTTAGAAACCGCTCGTAATTGGCGACGAACTCCATTTCTTCTTCTTCTTCCAATTTTATCTCGCCCTCCGAGCTGGGGATAAGACCGTTATTATCCTGGAAAGCGTTAGCTTTTCCGACTTCTCAGAAAAGTAGAAAAAAAAAAAAGGAGAGGTGTCGTGGGACACCCGACAAAAGCGAAGCTCTTTACGCATTTGATGCTTATTTGAATGAAACGTAAAATTCTATAATTGAATAAACAATGTATAAAAAGGAAGTATTTCATTTCGAAACCGATGGTAAACAAGCTGAAGTTGAATTTGAAGTAAATTCGAGCCCGAATAATAAGAGTGCCATCTGATGGGGGAGACGCAAATACGATCCCATGGGTATCGTAAGCCTCTGTCTGACGATTTCAAGCGTCTCACGTTTTCCCAGTTAACTCTTGCCACAGAACCTCGCTAAAAGAGCTTCGCTCTAAAAATTATCGATCTAAATTGAAAAATAACTTTAAATCACATCCAGGAGTAATATGAATCGAAATTCCTGGCTTAAAGCAGCTGCGTTTGATGACCACTCCGTACACGGACTGAAGTCGGAATACGAAAAGTCATCGCTACTTCGTATATTTTGCTATTTTCCAATCCTGGCGGAGTTACGATGGAACACTTCCACCCCCACCAATCGCTCGCCTACAATTTAACCTACGTATATACCAACATCTGGGTTTCATTAAGTACACTTAATTTCTAGAGTCTTCGCTCGATTAGACGTAGGAAAGATAGCTCGTTGATTCTCATAGGGTTTTCTTTTGACCTTGGCATCTGGGCCATTAGCCACGTCAGTATAAATAACTACTCGCAGTATTCTCATAGGGTTACTAAAGGCATTCATTGTTCGATAGAGGGTAGGACATTTTACGCGTTCCACAAATTAAAACTACCTAAAATACGCGAAAAGAGTTTGTAAGACTCCTGAAAATGACACAAGGCAGTTCGAGAAGCAGGTGGCTGTCAGATTGCCTCGGAGAGACCCGTTGACGCGCAGGAACAATATGGCTAGCTCCAGCGTAGGGTGGTGGGTGTAAGGGGGTTTACTTTCACGATAAAAGGGTGTTAAAAACGTTGACTGGTTGTACGAAAATTTTATATGGACGCCTCTGGGACTCATGAGGGTGATTTTAGCGTTTCTACTGGTCCGCGTACAAGAACCAGGTTGAAACGTGATGGTACGTCAAACAGCCATGGGCAATTTCATCGCAATTCCGTACGAATGCATCTAACTTTGCCTATAAATTAATGAAAAATACATGTAATTTTTGATTCGTAAATGCATACGCGGACATCTGTATGACTTATCTGCGGTTTCACACATATAATTTCTTTAAACGCAAACCACTATAGCAAGGACGATAGCATCATAATTAATATCAAAGACGAAAATGCGTTTCAACACATTCGTTCCGCAGTGTCGTTTCAGTCGACAGTCAGCATTCTTCGATATTCGTCTTCATCATCATCATCTACCCATTAACGACATGCACATGACGGAATCGTGACAAAGGTTTATTTATAAACATATCGCCGCAGTCGTTAGATCGAATAAGTCGTTGTTTATAAATCTGTTTGACCTTCTTTTTCGGTATCCTTCTCGCTCCGATGCCGTTCCGAAGTCATTCCTTTGAATGATATGATAGATATGTAAATCGACTTTTAAAGCGCTGCAGCTACCGAACGCGCCGCTTTATAATCGGCGGCCGAATTTTACGTTTACCGGTGTCGTTTCTTATATTATGTAGATACTGCGGTTGTGAAACGACACGATTTTATGGGGTAATGTGTTGATAGCGGGTAATTATGGAATGAAACTTTCTACTATTGCGGCGGTTTTTAATAATGGTTTAATAATGATTGCTTACCTGAAGTTCCATTATCGTTCAAGATACTTTTTTGTTTAGGAGCACCGTGGCCAGTTCGCCGCGTGGGCATTCTATCGACGAGACGTTTCTCCACCAGGTTGAAATATTTAAGATACCACAACCACATGGTGAGATACTACAGTAGAAAAGTACCGAAACCGTCTAAACGCGGTCATTGTTAAATTTGCTTCTAAGAGAGCAGCTATACAATCAGAATAAGATCATCAACTCGCAGTACGAACATACGCACGACCGGCGCTCGGCGCCTCTCCTCAGTAAGGATTTGGCATTTCGGTTGCGTCATCAATAAACACCCAATACAGGAAAGGTTGCCTCGTAGCCATAATATCTCCTAACTAAGGTTCGACAGACGCGTGCATAAGAAGTTATCATTAAGTAGGACTCACCTCCAAATGAGAGAAAAGCAAATACTCAACGTTGGCGATTATTTCGAATAGCAAAATTGGGGAAAGTGACACTTCCAAATTCACACAGCGATACTATTACACTTCCCAGAGTCAAATTTCCGTGTATATCCTCGACAAATGAGACTTAAAAGCGAAAATAACTTATTCACGGAAAACGATTTGTTCATCTTAACGTTACAAGCAGAATCTCCACACGCGCATCCAACAGGCGCGAGCTGTATCAGAAAAAGAAATTAAAGCGAGAGACTAAAAGGAATAGTTACAGGACGCTGTAACAATGGGCCGTAACATTTAGTTTCTTGGAGCTCCGTGATTACTTCCGGTAAACAAATGATGGTATATCAGTTCGCAGTAACCACTCTTCGATCTTGTAAAGAATTTGTCCCGTACATATCCTGCTTTTGAGGCAAACGCTGCAAATATCTTCTTGGGTACACTACATGAACAAATGTAACTCTTGTTGAATTTCCCTCACCTTGAAACACCGTAACAGCGAATTAAGGTTCATTTCCGGATTCCTCGCTAGTCACGAAGATCGAGACGGTGTTTGAGCATTCGTTCGTGAACCCACTGAAATTTGCTTACCTCGTGTAGATTCTTGGGAGTTGAGGTTTATTTTGATAAACGTACGTAGAGAAGGCAATTCTAGACAATGAATTAAATCATAGAGACTGGGTCTGTCCGTATATTTATTGATCCTTACCCTTGCGGAGCATTCCGAACTGACGCTGTCACTACACCGCTTGTCCCCACTGACGTGTAAGGCGCGAAATTAAAATTCGGAAGAGTGACAGAGCCAGTCCTACTTATTACACTACTTATCATGCACTTGTTTGTCGAACCTTACTCATTACTTAAATAAATAATAATACTGATCTTATATATACGTTTTTTTTACAACTTATGCATAAGATTAAAACAAAAGAAATTAATTAATAATTAAATATTGTCCTACCGTCAGAGGAAAACCATTTGTTTTTAGTATTAAAGTTTCATCTGGTACATTTCCGAGATGTTTATCATTTACAGGTAGAATGTAAATGCTAGTAAAATTCAGGTCATATCTGGGGCAAGGTCGAGTGGATCGTGTTCGTTATATCATGCGGTGGGTAAATAAATGTCGAATGTTCACAATTTAGAGAAAGAAATATCAACGCCTGTAAAATCCGGGCCATAAGTTAAGCAAGGTGAAGTGCCGGTTTTGGTAGGACGAATTTCCTTTTTTTCTTTTACGGCTGGCTCATATGTTTGCATCTAACGTCGTGTTCGACGACCGCCGCGTTTATAAAATACGGTTCGACCATACGGAATTCAGTGCTTCTAAAACCACACCCTTATTTGGTCCTTTTTTAAATGTGTTTTGTTTTCTTTTACACTCTTTGACTAATTTTTGCCTCATATGTTGTTTTAACAGCACAACAGGCTTTGAAGGCCCAGGCTTGTTCGGAGTCACCGAGCCGTTTATCTAGGTATACCGTACTTCTACTGGCCCACCGAGTGGCATTTCCTTATTTTTACCTCGTACGTATAATCTGAGGTCAAGCACGATATTTATACTTTAGACGTAGAAACGTAATAAAATTCAAGCAGATCATATTTCGTTCATTCCCTTTGAATCCGACCGAACGTTGCGTCGAGGCGGCCGAAGAAAAAACGATTGACAACGACATTTCATTGAAAAGTGAAGCCGAATGTTTACAACGTTAAATAAAACAAATTTACACGTTAGTAAAATTAGGTCAATATGTTAAGTAAGTCCATGTTTAACTTACGGAAGCTTAGCTGGTTCGCTGAGTTCAACAAGTTTGAATTAGGTATCAACGTATCTACGGTCCCATTTTATTTTAATCAATTGTTTTTCTTGACTTGCTTTTCACCTCGTATAATCGTATTAATAAATATAACGCATTAGTTATGACAAACCCTCTATATGTGCCCTTAGTCTTAAGAAATGTCATTATTATTCGAACTTTTATATATGGATATAGCGCCAACGAGCAGTGGCGGGGTTCAATACAACCTTCCAGTATAACTGCGAGTCTTAATGACATTTGTTGTGTATACATGTACGCTGCCGTAAATACTATTTTGCAGGTTTCTAGGTTTGTTTTAAAAATGTTGCCTACGTCGCGAAGCCGACTAATGTTTTATTTTATGTGTAAACTTTTATGGGCCCGCCACTGGCTATTGGCGCAAATTGAGCAACTCTACGTATGATTGTTCGCGCTTGTGTGCTGTTTTGTGCGTCTAGCATTCATTGAACGTCTTATTTCTTGTTGTTTGTGTTTTTTTAGAAACTTCATGTCAAGATCAAGTTATTTAATTAAAACGCACCAACCGATTTTCCGTGAAGGACTACGTACCTATGCATCGCTTATGTGGGAAATTTTTCCCATTTGAAGAGTAAAATTGTATTTTACGTCATGAGAAACAAATTTTCCAAATTTCATCGAACTAAGGTCGTATTCGAAAGATTTTGATCAGATTTTGGACACGATTCTACGTGCGACAAAATCTATATCCCTTGAATTGACAAATTTTCATCAATTTGAAAGGTAAAATCGTATTCTACGTCTTTAGAAATGCGAGCTTTCCTGAATTTCCTCGAATTAGATCGCGTCTGAACGATTTTAATTCAAGTGTGTAAAGGTTTTTAGCTACATTGAGTTACATACTATCTCAACGGTTCAGATGTAGTTAATTTCAAGTTCAGAATCGAAATCTACGCCTTCGGAAACATAAATATCAGTAGATTCAACTAACTTGATGCAAGTCGAAATTTCTCTGTAAATTAAATTTTCTCAAAATGTTCCTCTTAGGTACGCTTTCGGCGGAAAATTGAAGTAGTAATGTCGTCATGTGACACATGAAATAAATGCTCTCGACGTGCACAATACGAATTAAGCAGTTTCAGACATTCAATGTTAACAGTTTCTAGTATAGAGGGCGTTAAATTGGAGAAAATGCCGATGTGGTTTGCCTGTTTCCATGAATTCCGCATGGGACATTTTACCAATATTAAACGTGAAATCGTTTTGTACGTCTTTAGAAACATTAGCCTGTCAAGTTTCAACGAAATAGCTTCAGTTCTAACGATTTTGATCAGATTTTGGGACGGATCTTAACCATATCGAGACCTATACCCCCTTCGCGGTTTAGACTTAATTGATTTCATGTTCAGAATCGTATTGTACGTATTTGGAAACATAAATACCAGAAATTTCAACTAAATTGGTGTTAGTTGAAGTTTAGTTAGTAATAGTTTCTAGTATAGAAGGCGTTAAATTCGAGAAAACGAAGAAATTCTTGACGTTTGTGGAGATTTCATCGCATTTAAAGCTTCAGTGGTTTCAACATGGGATATTTTATCAATCTAAAACGTATAATCGTATTGTACGTCTTCGGAAACGTTAGTCTGTCATGTATCAACGAAATAACTTCAGTTTTAACGATTTTGATCAGACTTTGGAACGGATTTTAACCATATCGAGGCGTATATCCTCTTCGCGGTTTAGACTTAATTGATTTCATGTTCAGAATCGTATTGTACGTAGTTGGAAACATAAATACCAGAAATTTCAACTAAATTGGTGTTAGTTGAAGTTTCGCAAAATTTTCCCCTCAGGTACGACTTCGACGGAAAATTTAAATAGTCGTAATTTCATCATGTGACACATGAAATTAAAGCTCTCGACATGTACAATACGAATTGAACATTTTCACGCATACAGCGTTAACAGTTTCTAGTTTAGAGGGCATTAAATACGATAAAATGGCGGAATTCTTGATGTATGTGCTGATATCATCTCTTTTTGACTTTTAATGGCTGGGAAACATATCGGCCGTTTTTAGCCATCATCAACAACATTATTACGAAAATTTTAACTTTTTTAACTTTGCCAAATTTGATGGATGTTTCGCTGTTGCAATCTATTTTCCGACTTATCAGTTATGTGCTTTCCTTTTCTACGATAAAATCCTGCATTCTTTCGAATTTTTATTTTACATCTTTAAACCTACACCGACTTACGGCGCGATGATTTAAAAATTTAAACTTAAAACATGGCTTAAAACATCAAAACGGGCCTTTCTTATTTGGAGTACCTCAAGGATAGAATTCTAGGCCCTTTCCTTTTTTGTTTTTGAGAGCCGATTTATTTGATTTTTCTAAAACGTATTTAAAATGCAATCTTTCCATGTACATTTTACCATTACTCTGAGATTCTTATGTGTGTGTGACCATGCTTGGTCATGTTTTAACTATTCCCGATCTTCCGAAATTAACAGACTTGACGGACACTTAAACCTAAACACGTTCACCGAATCGAACTTTCAGATTATCCCATCGGAAACAAAAACCCACACCACCTATTTTTTTCCTGGTAGCGATACATAAACGCACGCCACTCGAAATATCTTAACATTATGTAAAGAGAGGACGCTCGGTCGTAATTGCCTCTTCTTCTGTCTTCCCCATTTCTTTTCTGTAAACACGACCAGGTATCTGGACAGGTATAAGCAGGAAATTGACAAATCGCCCGTCTACGAGGGAAAGAGATACAGTAAACGGTATAATTCGAGTATTATGTATGTAGTAGTGAGGACCGTCCCCACTAAAATGTCTCGGCTTCAGACTCGTGTTTACTACAGTGCTTTGTCGAACTGTGTGTAAAGAGGCAGTTCTGATAATCGCGTTGCGTTGAACGATATCAATTCGTGATTCGTATAGTAGTAGGTGAGACTAGACGGATTTCCAGCTTTGATGAGCGCGTTCGCGCCTGTTTTTCCTGTGTTTTTAAAGTGTTTGAGTTGAGTGATTATTGTTCTGGTATCATTCCAAATTTGTTGCAAGAAAAACTGATCTTGGTGCGGTGGTGCTTGGTGCGTTTGTGTTTTCTGGATAAACATCGAAAATGGGGAAATCTTCGAGTAAAATGAAAAAGAAAAATCTTCGGAATGTAAGTAGTGTCGCAGTTAAAAATTTTCTTGTCTAGATCTCTATTAGAATTACGGAAAGTGTAGGGAAAGCCCGGTGTGACTAAACTCCGATATAATTATAATTATTGACTTGGTATTTTCATCTTTATTCAGCAGAAATTTGTTACTTCTTCTCCGAAGAAGGAATTTGTTGGAATTTACTGGATTCTTCTATAGACTTGTGTCTTCCATTCCTATTTTTTTAATTTTTGTCGATCACCAGGTTTACCCCGATTCCATCCCGCTTTTATTTTCTGGGCTTGTTTTGCTTTCCAACACTTTGCTATTATTGTATTCAATTTCCCATTCTTCTTCAATATGTTCTGGTGCTAGTGTTAATTGGACCTCTTAAAAACTCGAGTAGTCAAGATTTCATTATCAATTTATCGTTCAGTTTGTCATAATAGGTTAGTTAAGAACTTCTGAGAATGTTGAGATTATCATCATACAGGTTTTGTGCCAAAAAGAAAATACGTACTAAAAGATTTTTCTCCCCTCCCCCTCTCGGGAAAATGAAGAAGGAGAAAAAATGGGAAGCAGAGGAGGAAGAAATATCGTAATAAAATTAGCCTTGGACTTATGAGTGTATTACTATCGTTTGATACTACTGAACATTTTGTAATAGTCTGGTTCGCTGCATGAAAATGGGGTTAAACCAATTTTTCTTTAAAATCTTTTAAAATCCCATAGAAACTGCTCTGAAGTTAACTCTGAGGAAACCTTTATAAAGCCTAAAGCTTTAGAACAATCCGTCGTGGTCAGTCTTATAAAATTGATTTTTTCGTACCTTTCCTACCCTCTTGTTCAAATTGGTTTCACGAAACCCCCACCCCACCAAGTTGTAAAGTTACTCAACAACTCGTTGTGGTTAGCTTCATCTCATAAAAGTGGATTTTTCTTTCACTAGACCCTTTATAAATTCGTGAATGGCGTCTCAGCATTCTGAGGTCCCTGAGATCGGCCCTTTCCTCGAGTGAGAATCGACTGAGGTAACGTTCAAATTCCCTAACCTCTCAAATAAAAGAAATGAACATTTCTTTTATACCCCATTTAGTTACTTCTAATCTTTAGTTTTCACCTCCAAAACTGCCGGTTGTAGCAGTTTTCCCAAGGCGATAAACGGATTTAAGGCTATCAGTTCGCCCTAGGGGAGAATCGAAGTTTTACGTTGCATTCTGAGATAATTATTTAGCTTTTCTATGAGTATCTGCTGATCCGCCTCTCAAATAAAAAATTACTGTCATGTAAACGAAGATTTTACAAGATGTCTTTTATTCTCCATTTAGTTTCTTCTAATGTTTAATCTTCACCCTCAAACCTGCCGTTTGTAGCAGTTTTCCAAGGCGATAAATGGATTTAAGGCTATCACTTTGACCATAGGGGAAAAATCGAATTTTCAGGTCATTCTGAGGTAATTCTTTAGTTTTCTATGAGTAGTTGCTGAATCAAAACTGACGTGAAGTTGTTACAAATTGATTCATTAATAGTATTTAAAGTATTCTGTAGTACTCAAATTCGTCTTATAAAAGTTGATTTTTCGTTTACTGAGATTCCTTTTAAATTTCTCCGAAATTTCTCTTGATTTTCAGCAGCTGCTTGTGCATATGGATCTCAGGAAACCTTCAAAAGTTCTCCAGCTATTCAATGACTTACAGTAAAGTTAGAGCTTAACCTAATGAAAATGGATTTTTCTTTTAAGTAGATTCCGTTTAAATTTCTTCGAAATTGCTCTGGATTTTGGCCGCTAATTAGTTTCAGGAAACCGCCTCAAGTTCTAAAGCTGCTCAACTGGTTGTGGTCAGCTTAACCTCATAAAAGTGAATCTTTCTTTTACCAGACTTCTTATAAATTCTCCAATAACGGCTTAGCATTCTGAGCTAATTTCTTAGCTTTTCTTTGAGTATCTGCTCAGCCAAGATTGACGTGAATTTATTATCAACTGATTCATTAGTACATCTGAAACTATTCAACATTCTGTACTAGTGTAATTTCTCCCACAAAAGTAGATTTCTCTTTCAGCGAAATTCCTTTTAAATTTCCCTGAAATTGCTCAGGATTTTCAGAACCTTCTCGTTTAAGTTGGATTCTGAAAGACTGTAGAAGTTTTAAAGCTACTCAACAATTTTTTGTTCTCTAAACGTCACACGTCACGTCCTCTTTTACTAGAACCCTTATTAATTCGCCAATAGCGGCTCAGAATTCTGAGAGATCTTTTTTGCTTTCCAGTATTAAAGACCAAAAAGGGAAGTATGCGGTGTGATGAGTCATCTGTCCTTTCTTACATTATGAAAAGGACAAATGACTCATCATACCGCATATTTGCCCAGACAGTCTTTCCTGGCCGCGACTGTACGTGTACAGCATTCTCAGCATTCTGTGATAATTGAATTCGCCTTATTGAAGAAGTTTTTTTTTCTACTAAACATTCTTTTAAATTTACCCGGAATTACTCGGGATTTTGAGGTTTTTATTACATGATTTTTGTTGTTCAAATTTATCTCAGGATATCTCAGAAATTCCGATAGAGAAAACAATCTTGCGATTGCTCAAGTTTTCGGCGCAATCAAGAAATATATTTCTCCATTACGTAACTGTATAAATGTGTAAATATGTGCATATATCAAACTGGTAGGAAAAAATACAAATTTTCTGTTTCTACGACCGTGATGTCATCAAAAAACCAGCTTTCAAGGTCGTTATAGTCATTTATTGAAAGAAATTGCTGATAGAATAGTTTAACGTGAGGTTGTTTACTTCGAAAGATGATATTTAAGTTGAGACAGGCGTTTCAAATTTTCTTTCCTGTTTTTTAACAATTTCTGAAACTAACGTACGCTATAAAAAATGTACGTATGTATTTTCATTGTCAAATTTTGCTCAAGAAAACTAGATGCTCGTCGAAATGTAATTACTAACATTCATACAAAGTCGAAACAGTTCTAATCACTTTACAGTAGTACATGCCACAAAGTTCATAATTTCGCGATTTGGATCGACAGTGATGAATATTTTTTTAAATTATTTTCCTAACTTTTCGAAGGAAAGCATTCTGAAGAATTCATATAACTAGGGTTGCCCAATATGCGTCAACAAGCAGTGGCGGAGGCATATAAAGTTTACACATAAGATAAAACATTGATCGTTTTCGCGACGTGGGCAACATTTTTAAAACAAACGTAGAACTAAACGAAATAGTATTTACGGCAGCGTAGTTGTATACACAACAAATCTCATTGAGTTATACTGAAGGTTGTATCGAACTTCCGCCACTGATCGTTGCTTTTAATTTATTTTTTTGTTTACTAACTTCCTATTGAAAGGAATATCTTCATGTTCATATGTCTCGACGGAGTTTTCTATTCTATATCAGGAAATGAAGAAATATACAGGGTGTTCCATTTGGAAAGGTTTACACAAGTTAATTTACAGAAAACATCGTTAATAAATTGCTGAATATTGACTGTATATGCATGTCAATTTTCCAAAAAAAATAGTTTGGAACTGACTAAAATAATTGGTCGTTTCGGGATTTCATATTCGCGCTATATATTCCGAAAACCATTTTGACAATATACCATGACGCCTGACGTCTGACGCCTTTTTTGCGTAATCCAGTTTGTTTGTAGGTGTTATAGGAGTGTACAAGCACATAAATGTGTGTATCAATCCATAATCAGTATAATCAAGTGTCAGTATTAAGTTATTTACAATATTTATTCGAATACTATATAATATAAATGGAACTGTTATCTACGCTCAATTTACTGAAAAAATATTGATTAAATTTTGTTGTCGGGAAGTTCTGTCGCATTCCTTACATATAATAGGTTGTATTAAAATACATATATAATAATATTCTTGTTATCTCTTTATTTTTTACAACGTTGTAGCCAAACGGTAATAATAAGAAAAACAAAAATTGTTTTGATTTTTACTGTGTATAACACATCATTTTTGAACCAGCACTGTTCTGTTCCTCCTTCGTCTTCTGATTTCCAGGTCTTCTTCAACTCCATCCATCTATTTTACGTGTGATTGGCTTTTGCTTCATCTTCCTTCTGAAGTGGGTTTTCTTGTGGTGCCTTATCTAAACATTCTGGTTGGACGTGCTGTCCATCTTAAATTAGACATTTTCACGAATGTCGTGATCAAATCTGATCTCGGATGGCACGTTGTTCGCCCATTTAACTATTCCAAAGAGTTTTCTACAAGGATTTTCCTCTTAAAAATATTTTTCCTTATTTTCTTAAGTCTTTTAAGCTTACCTTGTGATCTTATGACTACGGACGCAATGCATGAGTTTTCTCGTTAGTTTTGGTTCAAAATCATCAGTGAAAATTTTCCGTTTTGTAGTAACGTTCTGTTCCTCCTTCGTCTTCTGACATTTAAAACTTCAAGATTTTCTTCAACTTCATCCATATATTTTACATGTTATTGGCTTTTGCTTCACCTTCCTTCTAAAGTGGGTTTTCTTGTGATGGCGTTGCCTACACAAACTGGTTGGATGTGCTTGCCATCTTAAATTAGGATTTTTATGAATGACTTGATCAAATCGGATCTCGGATGGCATGTTGTTTGCCCATTTCTCTGCTCCAAAGATTTTTCTACAAGGATTTTCCTCTCAAAAATATTTTTCCTTCTTTCCTTAAGTCTTGTAAGCTTACCTTATGATCTTATGACTACGGATGCAATGTATGAGTTTTCTCGTTACTTTTGATTCAAAATCGCCAGAGAAATTGGAAAATTTTCCGTTTTGTAGTAACGTTCTGTTCCTCCTTCGTCTTCTGACATTTAAAACTTCAAGATTTTCTTCAACTTCATTCATATATTTTACATGTTATTGGCTTTTGCTTCACCTTCCTTCTATAGTGAGTTTCCTTATGATGGCGTTACCTAAATATTCTGCTTGCATGTGCTGTCCTTCTTAGATTAGGATTTTTTATGAATGTCTTGGTCAAATCTGATCTCGGATGGCATGTTGTTCGCCCATTTATCTGCTCCAAAGATTTTTCTACAAGGATTTTCCTCAAAAATATTTTTCCTTATTTCCTTAAGTCTTTTAAGCTTACCTTATGATCTCATGACTACGGATGTAATGCATGAGTTTTCTCGTTACTTTTGGTTCATAATCGTCAGTGAAACTGGAAAATTTTCCGTTATGTAGTAACGTTCTGTTCCTCCTTCGTCTTCTGACATTTAAAACTTCAAGATTTTCTTCAACTCCATCCATATATTTTACATCTTATTGGCTTTTGCTTCACCTTCCTTCTAAAGTAATTTTTCTTGTGATGGGGTTACCTATACATTCTAGTTGCATGTGCTGTCCATCTTAAATTAGGGTTTTTTATGAATGTCTTGGTCAAATCTGATCTCGGATGGCACGTAGTTCGCACATTTATTTCCTCCAAAAATTTTTCTACAAGGATTTTACTCTTAAAAACATTTTTTCTTATTTTTTAAGTCTTCTCAGCTTATCTTACGACTACGAATCTAATCCATGGCTTTCTTGTTACTTTTGGTACAAAATTGTCAGGGAACTCGAGGACTTTCCGTTTTCTATTTATATTCTTTTTCAACTCCATCCACCTTTTTCTGTTCTTTTCTTTCCTTTTCAACTTCAAAGGCGTCCATCGTACAAAATTTCAGTTCTGCAGACTATATTTCATAAAATAATCTTCTTCTTTCGCATTATCCTTCTGTCCATTTAGAGCAGGGGTCTCCAAACTAATAAAAAATCCGGCCCGCCAGTGTCATCAATCCGGCCCGCGACAGCTAATAGCTTATTGTTGTTGTGATAAGTTGGATAAAATAACACAGAATGATAATAACTCGGATTTATTTACTTGCTAGGTAAAGCTTAATGACAAGTATAATACGCAGAAAACTCACTGAAGTAATCAGTATGGCCCCAAGGCTGAAAAGTTTGGAGACCCCTGATCTAGAGCGTCGGATATCATAGAATAATGTGAATATTTAATAATATAGAATGAACGTATTCTGCTGGATTAAAATTTTATGTATTTAACCTAAAAAGTGGTAGAGAGAACAAGGAAATGTTTTTAACAAGAAAAAGATGTGCTGGTTCTATATTCGAGCCATGTGAGGATTGCAATATTGCATGTATATGATATAAGTATCGCTCTCAACTTATCGCAGGCCACGACTTACGATTGCGACAGTGTTATGCTCCCTGCTATTTGCTTTACTTATTGCGGCGGTCACCTAGCGACGAATTAATATTTCTGTTATGTAAATACGCGCCTAATGCAAGATAAACAACCGAAAACGAGTGAAGAGCAAACAAGGTCAATGGAAGTATTTGCGTAATGTATGCACAGACATATACTGTATGTGCCCGAATTCGATGTTTTCTTTATAAGAATCCTCTCGGTTACCATTAAAGTAAAGCAGCAAAATGAATTAAAATTGTGCTATGAGTTGTACGAAATTTTTTCATTTCAAGGAAAAATAGGGTCGTTGCATTTCCAATTATGCTTAAATTTTATCGATTTTAACGAAGGAAATTCAGTCTTCTATTCGATGAAATGCAAAGAGTGCGTTTAGTAGTCTCAAAACCTACTTTAATTTTGAATTTCGAATTATTTTCATTGTCATCAGAAAACTTTGATGTCAAGTCATGGAGCATTTTACAGTCGAGCAAAACGCATGAGTAAATTGTGAAAATTCACTATCGAAACGGTATGCACTTAGAAAGATACTCCGACCATTCGTATATGCGTTTCACGGTTATACCGATCTTCAGTACGGCTTTGTGAGACGTAACTTTTGTTTTTATACCCGCATTATATATGCAAGGACGGTTGATGATTTTTGCAGCTACTTGCTTCTACAGAAGTGGATAACTAATCATCGCGCGCCATATCGCTCCGCTGTGGAGAATTTCATCAATAAATTTGTAGTAAAGTAGTAGTAGTTAA
Source organism: Chrysina gloriosa (assembly GCA_038088585.1). Taxonomy (NCBI): domain Eukaryota; kingdom Metazoa; phylum Arthropoda; class Insecta; order Coleoptera; family Scarabaeidae; genus Chrysina; species Chrysina gloriosa. The sequence goes on from CM076089.1 coordinate 59,925,756, forward strand.
GTAAAAGAGACTTGAGAGAGTCAAAATTACAAATGAATAAGAAAGTAGAACTTCTACATAACTCTCCAATGAACAACCTATAACTGAGGTTCGTTTGTTAGGCTTCCTTTCACAGAAAGTTGTGCAATGGCTTACTAAGCAAGCACAATTTGCATATGCCAATAAATATCTATTAATCGCGGATTACAGTCGTAATGTAACACTACTTCTAGTGAAGGAACTTTTTCACCCTTCAACTTATAAAGTAATTCAATCTTAACCCCGTTCGTAAGCCATAACGCAACTGGTGCAAGCACAACAATAACAACGAGCAGCATCTGTTGAACACACGACCTTTACACACACACGAAAAAAGAGAAAGAAGGAAACGGATGCGGAGAGAATGCTGACAATACCGACGTTAGCATAATGCACTTACATATGTAAGTACATGCGTACATGCATCTTGTTATAAGGACATGTTTGTACATACGGGGATATGAACGCGATATGGATGCAATATGTTTCTAGTACATTACGTCAAGCGTATTTTAGACTAGCAATAATCATTTCGAAACAACCATCTGCCTCCAATCGCCAATCCAATCGACGAGCATCGAAATCACAAATCGTATTTGCAGGATATTGACACCGCTTGTTTGCCTTTACGCCTCGATATCCGCCCGATAAACAATTGATTTGTCCTCGATATTTTCGATCTAATTGCATACGTGGTCTCGCTTCTAGGATGTAATGGGAGAATCATTTGCGAAATTGCAATTGTGTACGCCTTTTCTGATAGAGCCCTAGTAAAAATGTGAGATAAGAAAATCCATCTATTGTAACCTTATTTGTATACGAGGAATGACTTTTTAGTGGTGAAGAATAAAATAAAGAATGCCAAGAAAATAAATGAAACCACTAAAAATCGGTCACTGGGAAATAAATGAGATTAACTTGTGTGAATTGATATTTGCGAACGATTTGGCAATTCTATCCGAGTTAGAAGAAGCGTTTCAAAGGAACCTTAAAATCCTAAACAAGGAAATCAGGAAGATAAACATGAAAATAAATATCGAAAAGATCAAATCAATGATAATTGCAGGAGAAAAGAACAGACATAACATCAAAATTGAAGGAAGGACAATAGAACAGGTTAATAATTACTAATATTTAGGAACAATAATTCAGTGGGATGAAAAATAGGGCAATGAATTAGTGGAAGAATGAAGAAAGCGACAAGAATGTTTTATACGATGGGGACTACGTTTCTGGGAGAAAGGGAAGTGCCAATCAAAATAGAAATATGGAAAAATGATAAGGCCAACAATAGTGTATAGCAGTGAGACCTGAATAAAGTTAGAAAAGGTCAAATCGCGAATAAACACCGATTCCTAAGACGAACAGAAAACAAGACCAAGAAAGACAAGATAAGAAATGAGAAGTACTGGCAAAACCTAGGAATTAAACCTATATGGAAAACAATAGAGGAGCATCAGCTAAGATGTTCCGGCCATGTGTGTCGCATGAGTGATGATAGACTGACAAAGAAAGTGTATGAGACACGAGTGACAGGAAAAAACAAAAAGGAAGACTTAGAAGAAAATGGAATGACGACATCAGGAGGCAGCAGCCGAAAGGGTCAGACTAGACACAGAAAACGGTGGAGAGAGAAGGGTGGATAGCCACAGGACTAAGTGTTGAGTGAACAAATTATTTCTTCACTCAACGGTTTAAGTAAGTAAATGGGTATATACGAAGTGTGCAAGAAATGTTACTGCGACCGCATACCCCCGCTGGTGTCAGCGTTCTGCCATTATTAAATTAGTAAGATTTGACCTTTTACTACGTAATTAATTTGATAGTTTTGTGTAAGTATAGTTTTGGAGAAAACATATACAAGAAACAATATTGTACGATAATATCGGGAGTAGAAACGGAAACCGAAAACAAACTAACCCTGAAAATCGGAATGGAGAGTTTTATAAACAAGCTGCAATGAAAAATAAAAACAAAGTGTGAAAACTGCATGAGAGAATCTACATAAGTATGAATTCACACGGGAAGAACAACAAATACAAAACAAATCAGAAACACATAGGAGAGAAAGAGAAAACGGAGGGAAAAAGGGTGCGGATAGGTTATCAGAAAATAATTGACGGGAGCGAATATAAATGGGATAACGAGAGAGGAAAACCGAGATATTACGGCCACCAGGGCAAAAAACTGTTGAGATTGAGAAGCGAAAGAAAATGGATGACCACCCCGACAAATAAAAAGGTTAAGATCGCTGAGACTACAAAATTGGAAGAGGAGAGGATGTTAACCAATGCAGGTAATAAACATGGATTTGAAAGAGAGAAATGAGGGCACAGAAATAACTGAAAAGAAATGAGGGAGAAACATGAGAGAAAACGGGTATAGAGCGGATGATGGTGGTGAGAACGGGAATGGTTGTGGGGGAGGATGGATAGGGAATAAGACAAAAGAGAAAGAAAACAACATAGCAAGATGGGAGTGCGGACATGAAATGTGAGAAGTCTGAAGGATAAGGAGGAGGAGCTGGTTGAGAAAATGATCAAACACCGGTGGGAAGTGTTAGGAATCACCGAAATAAGAAAGAAGAGAAACGGTATAAAGAGAATGCATAAAGGATATTGGTTGTTTTTGATTTGAGTGAAGGGATGGGATTAATAACACAACCAAGTAGATTGAAAGATGTGATAAAAGAAGAATACATTGGTGTTAAAATAGAAATAAAATTATTGGGATAGATATGGACCATGATAATAGCATATGGAACGAATGAGGACGCATGCAAAGAAGAAAAACATGGATTCTATGAGAAACTAAAGACAGCAATAGACGACGGGGAGAAAACATGGTTATGGAAGATCTATGGTATATATGGTAGAATGAGGTTATTAAAGAATACTTGCGAACAGAGGGAGACCAATGCAAGAATAATAACGGAGGAAGAATAATAGAAATGAGAAGAGAAAATGATTTAGTGATAACAAATACCAAATTCAAACCCACAGATAACCACAAATAAACGAGAGTGGAGGACAATAGGAGGAAAAAATCTAGTATAAATAATTTTTTGATAGTTCTGCAAGTACAAGACGAAAGAGATGTGAAACTAAATGGATCTGCCTTCTGTGTTAGTTTCACATTTTTAATCATTTTCGTCATTGAAAATGTGAAACTAACACGGAAGGCAGATATAGGAAGTGATCACTATCTAATAAAGAGATTATATGAGAGAGATTGGGAGAAAAGTAGATAGGAGAAAAAAGAAGAAAAATAGAAGTCACAAACTGAAAGAAACAGAAGCAAGTGATTTTATCATTTCGGTGTAGCTTGCTGGGTGCTCGTATTGCGAACCCCCGCGGAGAACCACAACGTATTACGCCAACGGCGGAATGTCAGAAATTTTGTTATAGCCTTTGTTATATTTACTTTTTTTCTTATACTTTCATTGAGGAAACCTACAACTGTACTGTTATGACTGAAAATACGCAATATAGTATTAAACCCAGGGTGTTTCAAGGCGAGTCGAAACCGGCAAAAGCTGTTCGCCCACGCATTGTTGCAAAGCATATGATCGCTCGTTTGTTCTCTATTTCTGGAGATATAACAAGCGTTACTGTAGAAAATCGTAGGAGATTCACCGCCGACTGATCCAACAATTTATTTACTAGAACTTATCGGTGATGTCAGTAAAAACAGTCGAAATTGTCGTATCTTTACCATAGAATGCAAGTCACACACATCAGCATCAAAAACCATCGATTTTTTACGCGGCAAAACAAATTGAAATCGATGTTGCAAACTCCGTAATCTCCTGAGCGTTTTGCTTTCGTCTGAAGCAGTCATCGAGGTCTTCGGGTATTTGTTTTTTAAGCTGCAGTTTCAGATCAGTAAGAATGCTTCGCAAGCGTAGTTTAAGGGCTCCCCAAAAATATGTTGAAAAACTAAGAATTATCGGTAGAGCTCTCAAATTTTAATTTTTTAAAATGTCGAATCACCAGAAACTTATGGGGAATCGTGTTCTTTCAGTCTAGGATCATTTTCACTTTAGTAGATATTTCGTTTCGTTTCGCGCCAATTTCTTCTCTTTCTCTTAGACCCTTGGTCAAAACTGTACTTCCTTTCGTTGTCGAATTTTTGCGTGTTAAAAATAGTTTTGCTCGCTCTGCTGTCACTTCGTTGTTCCCTGTTTTATCGATTGCTTTGTTACCAAACGGCCACATAGACAATGCGGGACGTGGATTGATCCCGAGAAAATTGCTAGAAAACAAGAAGTTTTCGTCAAGTGGTGCCGCGAGATCATTACCTATGTCCTTTAAAGAGTTTACATATGGTACATGTGGTTTCGGTAATTGCGATAATTCAGAGAAAGTAGCTTCGTACCATTCGGTTATACGAAGATCGTTAGTCAAGTTAAGCTTCGCCACCCACCAGGATTCTGCCGCTCGACTGATCCCAAAAAGCCGACAAGGCGAGGTGATCAAGTCACTCCTGCACAATTGATTAACTCGAGGTACCGTCCACCTGTTGTATCACCGACCCAGAATGTGGTATAGTTTTCCATATACCCTCTTCCTTGTTGCCACGTTGGGAAGTTAACTTTTGACTCATCTTCACGCCGCGCTTGTTCGATCGTTTTCGCTCGTGAACGGATCTCATTTTTGGAGATAAACTGTCAGCTACTTGCTTCCCAACCGTCTTGTTCCAATGCAGTCCGTATTTGGAGGGATCTGAACATCACTGTTTTTTTTTGTACGAGCCTCTTTGTACATGTACAAAGATCGGAGAAAAATCTTTGTACGAGAGATTTTTAGTTTGTACAACATAATAATGGTAACTGAACTATCCAAAGAAAAATATATGTACAATGTACAAAGACGCTAAAAATCTTTGTACGGAGCCAAAAATCTTTGTCTCGTACAAAAAAACAGTGGTCTGAACGAGTCATAAATTCGTCTATGGTTTCCGACCTTTTGGAATAACGTGTGGGAAAAATGTATTTTCTTTATGTATCCTAGAAATCGTCCTAATTTAAATGAAGGTTATCTAAATATCGACATGCTCCGGATCATTAATCATTCACAACAACAGTACCAGAAGAAACGGTTGCTGAAATTTGCCAATCGAGCATCGCCGAATATTTCACGCTCGAACACATTAGTTGCAATCTAGATTGATAAAGGCCAGATATAATTAAAAGTAATGGCTTTGGCGAATTACATCACCCGCATGTCCCGTTTTCCGTCATAATCGACCCAATTTAGGAATCGACCATCGGATTTTAGCATTGCTCCAAAAACATCCATTTGGATTTGTTTAATTTTTGAGCGTGATACGCAGCGACATATGTTTTATCAGAGACGAACGATTTTCAACTATAAATTTTATCGATTTCTTATCGCGAAGCGACTTGCTCCCGGAATAATGAATGATTCTCATACATATCGGCGGTTTACTACCAGAATTAAGTGTGTAATAATAATAAAGTTCCACTCGGAATGAGATGCCGAGCGTTATTATATTTATTCTCTGTCTTATCGTCGGTTTCAAACCGCCCATGTAGTAAAATCATCATCGGAAGGTCATGGACTTTATGAATGAGAAGATATGTCGGTGACCGTTTAAGCAGCTCTTCGGTGGTTAATGATATTCAACGCCTAAAACGCCTACTAACTCTCCTGTTGTTGAGTATCGAGTCTTTACGAGGCGTGTTAATAAAGTAATGAGACCGATTTTTTTGTCTTATTTCATTCCAATAACATTACAATTGAACATTGTCCCTTTCAAAGTAACTGTCTTGGGAAGCCACACGGCGCTGGAGACGATTCTTCCACTCCTCATACCAATGTTGGAACTCAGGAATTGCTTTCAGTTGGCCTCTTACAGCTGTTTGAATATTGTCCAGTGCCCCCTATACGGCGTTCCTTGAGGTGTTGTTTGAATTTCGGGAAGAGGACAAAGTCACTCAAGGACCCAAGTCGGGCGAATAAGGAGGTTGAGGAGCCACAGAAATGTTTGTACTGCCCAGAAACCGTTTACTGAAATTGCTGTGCCCACTTCCTTTTGATGCTTGGTCTCAGGTGCATGACTCCTTTTCTAAGTTTTTCGAGAACCTTTAGGTAAACGTGTTAATTAACCTACAAGCAAAACCTGCTTCACTAAAACAATCGCTACGGGCAAACAACGTGACTAGCGAGTTCCAACTCGTACTGATGGCGTATCACACGTTCACCCGCCTCCTCTCCAAGTTTCGCGTCACCAGTGTTGCCCGATCCAACACTAACCTACCAGTCTCATTACTTTATGTACATACCTCTTATCTAGATAGTATGAGTACATGATGAGTCACTTTTTGATGAGCACAAAGAATCTCTTTTCAAGACGAAGAAAACTGAGTTGGAACTCCAAGATATTATTCTCTCAAATCTGACAGTAAAAATAATACAACGAATAAAAACGCATATTTGCCCATAAATGCGATTGTGTAAGGAATGCGACAGAGCATTCCAATAGATCCGACAGTCACGATCATTCTAAATTGGTTTTATGCAAGAAATACATACGACAGGAGACTCTTACAATTGGCTTTTTCTAATTCTCGTATGTGGTAGTCTTAAACACCACAGAGTCTTTTAATGCACTTAACAGTTCATTCTAAATTTATTTTGAGCAAGAATTACGACAGAATTTCTCGAGAAATCAATCAACCAATGAATCAATTTATTTTAAATTCGTTTTGAACAAGAGATACGGCAGAGCTTCTGAAAAATGTGGCTTCTAAAACAATTTTTAATTCCTTCTGATCCAGAAATACAACAGAGCGTCTAAGCGAGTGCGACACTTGAGCCAATTTGTTTCTTATTCGTTTTCAACAAGAAATACGACAGAGAGTCTCAGTTGATGCGACAGTTAAGAACTTCCCAGTAGACGCGACACTTGAGTTCATTTGTTTCTAATTCGTCTTACGCAAGAAATTCGACACAGCTTTTTAATGGATGCGACAGTCAAAACCATTTCTATCGACAGAGCTTCTCAGTAGATACGACGTTTGAACCAATCCGTTTTGGGCTTGAAATAGGACAGAGCTTCTTAATAGATGCGACAGTTAAATCCATTTTTATCGACAGAGCGCCTCGGTAAATACGACATTTGAACCAATCTGTTTTGGGCTAGAATTAGGACAGAGCTTCTTAATAGATGCGCCAGTTAAATCCATTTCTTCCGACATCGACAGTGTATCTAAGTAGATACGATATTTGAACCAATTTGTATTGAGCAAAAATACGACATAGCTTCTTAATAGATACGACAGTTAAATCTATTTCTAATTCCCTCTCAACAAGAAATACGATAAAGCATATTAGTAGATGTGACATTTGAACAAATTTGTTTCTAATCCGTTTTAGCCAAAAAATATGACAAAACAGTTGAAACCATTTCTATTAAGTTTTGGGAAAAAGATGCAACATGGGCTTTCAGTAGATGCGACATTTAACCCAATTTGTTTCTAATTCATTTTAAGCAATAAACCCGACAACGTTTCTCAGTAAATGCGATAGTTAATAACTTCTAAGTGAGTGCGACACTTGAACCAATCTGTTTCTTAGTCGCTTTAAACGAGAAATACGACCGAGTTTCTTAGTAGATGCGACAGTTAAGAACTTCCCAGGAGACGCCGCACTTGAATCAATTTGTTTCTTATTCGTCTTACGCAAGAAATGCGACACAGCTTTTCAATGGATGCGACAGTTAAAATCGTTTCTACCGACAGAGCATCTGAGTAGATACGACATTTGAACCTATTTGTTTTGAGCACGAGTTATCTTCTTAAATGCGACAGTTAAAATCATTTCTATTTCATTTTGTGCTAGAAATAATATCAGAAGTATTTATTTCTGGTTAATGATATATAAAAAGTACGACAAAGCTTTCAATCTTGCAAATGTCTTTACTCGGTGCTTAATACTTACAATTAGTTAAATTATTTGGCTCGTTTATAGGTTTCTAGAAGCCGGTAACGTTTTTAATATTTGGATCATCATCAAGAACTATGCATAAATTTGATATAACCTATGTAAATGTGTTGAATCCGATATTTCGGCTAGCCATCCTCCATTCTGTATTCGGAGTTCTTCCATTGATATGAACTGTTTTCAGTAGATACAAAAAAAGTAGAACAAAATCTCTATTAGCGTAGTACTGGAAAAAAATAATACTGCACACTCGTAGTGAATTTGGCAACAAACACCTCGTTTCAAGTTTAATGTGAAGTCAAAGAAGGAGATAGAAGGTTTACTGAAATGTGAGACTTACGAAGTGGACCCTATAATTATCGATTATATCAGCAGAAGCTACACAGAAACATTTAACGAGAGATTGTGGAATTTGGTACATCCTACGTTTCGATAATATAAATCATCTTCTGTTAGATCTAACTAACACCTTCCTCCGTCTTTTAGCATTTACTGTCTCCCACTACTGAACTCGGGCGGATGGCAGTGGCGTTCGGAGCAGGTAACCGCGAATTGACTTGTATCGAGTTGAGTGCACGACACTGGAGGCACGTCCGTTAACGGTAGTTAGACTAAATTCAAAGCATTGCAACACCAACGTTAACTGTGGTGACAGTATTGCTTCTATGAAGCGTGTGACATTAGATGGCGTCGAATCAATTTTCCCGTGTCCAGGCGACCATTTCAGCGAAATCTAAAGACGGAATGCATTGAATTGGGTAGGAATGAATGCACCTCGCTGAAGACTCGCTATCACAGCGAAATCGGTCCGAGGTTTACACCCGTACCTAATGCACATGCGTCTGCCTTGTCACATTGGAAGTCGACGCACGATTCTCGACTGAAATATAATACAGCGACCGTCGGGGCTTATGTCCGGATTATAGTTATTTTTAGACGAGAATTGCCCACTACCTAATTACAAAATTAGGCCATTGCTGGGGACACGTCGAAATTCCATATTTAGATGAATACTGCTCAAGATTGGGCTTCTCGGCAACTAGCAACTAAATACCTCGTTAGATGATGTTGAACTAATTTTTCCGTGTCCAGCTGACGATGTGATGTAGATCTAGAGGGCGGGATGCATTGAATTAGCTAGGAACGAATGCCCCTCGCTGATTAGTCGGTATCACGGCGAAACCGGTCCGAGGTTTATGGCCGTGCTTGATGCATATGCGTCTGTTCTTATCACAATGCAAATCGACGCACGCTTCTCGACCTAAATACAGTACAACGACCATCTGGGCTTATGTCCGGATAGTAGTTGTTACCTAATTACTGGAGACAAGCCGAAACTCCATTCATTCATTCCTTATCTTTTTACTTTTTCGGTGTAGGGTTCGGTACTACCTAGCCCACTGGCATTTCTTTAGAGCACGAATGTGGATACAGCACGATGGCTGGTATATATACGTATACCGCACCGCTCTTGGCCCGCCGAGTGGCATTTCCTTACTTTTCGCTATATATTTAGTGGTGACAGATCCATTTTAGGATTTTAAACTGCTACGCTCCACCGCGACTGGGTTTCGAACTCCGGATCTACTCACTGCGAAGTGCGTGTATCACCACTCAGCCACTAAGCGGGTTCGAAATTTCATATTTGGATGAATATAGCTTCGGGGTTGTGGTTGCGGCAATGATACCAAAGAGGAATAATTGCTTGTACCCATCTCTCCCACCCAAGATCAATATCAATCGTCTCTCCTTTTATTTATTTTTTCTCGCCGTATCATCAATAGTAAGTACACACACAACATACAACAAATATGCATGATATCGATATATCGTAAACAACTACGAGGCGGGGTTCGATACACAAATATTTGCTTCCGATAAGGGGACATTTCGCGTTACGATAACGGATTGCCAGTTAGGCTTCCAGAGTTTCTAAATAAATCGTTTGACGCACGGCCTCGATAGTCGCGAATGAAGGCGCATTTTACTCAAAATTATCGCCCGACATTCATCATCATCGCGGTGCGTGTGTGACATGAAACGAACATCGGCTTAAGTCGACGATGAATACAGGTATGTTTGTTTTTGTTGTCTAATTTTTGTTCCGTTTCGATCGGGTGATTCGCGATTTTTTCGCTCCGTTAGATATTACATATAAATTTTTGATTGACACCTTCTATCGTTTAGATATCGATTTTAATTTCGGTAATTAAAGGTGTTGGAAACGTTTGATCGTTGTGGTAGTAGCGTCGCACGTGCTCGTATCGAGATAAGGTGCGTTTAATGGCACTGACGTCGAATTTGGTTCATTGTGAACCGCGTGGATTGTTGCTATGATTGGTGTTGAATGTTGAAGTTTTTGCGATGCCATTTCTCCTCTGCGGATGGCCTTTTAACATTGTGGTACTTCACTGGTATCTAAAAATATGCGTTATCAAAACGTGATAGTGAAATTTGAATCGTCATTTGAATTAGGGTTTGCCATTAAGGAGTTTAGAAACGTAGAAAGGAATTTAAAACTGTCAAAGGAAACAAAAGCAACTTTTCGATAGAATTTAGAAATCTTATCAGTTTTTCGAGATAGCATACTTCCGATAGAGCTGGTTCAAATTCGGCAGGCTTATAGTATTCGAGGAGGTGGTTAAAATAAAATAAACCGGAGATCGCTAAGTCTTACCGTTCCGGAGATATGGCATTTTGAAGTTTAAAACATTTTCGTATCTACAATTATCATAATTTCGTTCTAGCGCGAAAACTATTAGAGATATCGCGTTCGTTCGTATTCCATTCGATTCCTAGGCGAAATCTGCTTCAAGGAAGGTTTACTCGATCACGATCGAGCCATAAATAAAGTAGTGAGAGCGATTTGAAATTCGGCGCTTAACGAAAATCTCGATTTTGAACGGAATATTTGTCATTCGACTAAAAATTCATGTTCGAATTTCGAAGTTATTTTGCCTCAGAATATACATATTCGAACCGGTAATTACGTAGAACATATCGGTTCGAACGTGGAACGCATAGGTTTCGAGAAAACGTCATTTGAAGTTCGGGCAAAACGCGTAAAATAGTCCGAAAACGGGTATGCGATTTTTAGCGTTTTTTTTTGCATTTTCTTCTTGTTTGTGAATATTCGAAGAGTGTGGGAAGGAAAAAGGAAAGATCCTAGAGGACCTGAAAACACTAGCAGGAGACACGATAGGCTGGAAGAAATGGAGAAGAGAAGAATCCGATGTCTGAAATAGCACTAAGGAGAACTTTGTCAATATCCATACAAATTGGTTCAAGTGTCGTATTAGTGCTGATCACTAAAACAAAAGAAGATAACTAGTTTTCTTCTCCAAAATTGTTAAAAAAAAATAGTCACAAGAACAGTTTCTTCCACCAAGCTTCAACACACTTAACCACTTTCTATATTAAAGCTTGCAAAATGTATAGCAAACAGGTTATGTATATAACACACCAAGTCGGTTTCGAAGCAACTACATTCGTTTAACCAATAAACAAAGATTTAACGTCAAAGAAATATGCATCTCTCCCATTCGTTTTCTTATCGATAGGTGGCGTTGTCCAACCGAAAAATCGAAATCTAGTAATGTTATTGTTTGTAAATGACGCCACTTAAGGTGAATATCTACTACAAAGTCATGTTATCTCCTCTATGAGTAATTTTTCTTCTGAATTACTGGTCGTATATCACATCTCTTCGTGATTTATATTTCCCGGAAAACGGGACATATTTTCGGGTCTACGTGGATGGAACCGTCTTCATACTTCCTGGAATGAAGACTACCACTTCTGCAGTCACAAACTCGGGTCTTGGACAAGCCGATTGTGTTGGAGTGGATACCGGAAAATAGAATACATCCATCGGTTTACGTGAATGAAGCTGTCGTCACATTTGCTGGAATAAAGACTATCAGCTCCGAATCTTACAGACTCGAGTCTTGGACACCTTGATTGTGATGCAGTAAATACCGGAAAATTGGACGTATCTTCGCACTTGCTGGAGTGAAGGGTATCACTTCTGCAGTCACATATTCGGGAATTGGACAACCTGATTGAGATGTAGTGAATCCAAGTATGCAATCACTGGATGCTTGAAAAGATGAAGGTAATCGTATTGATGGATCCCCGCCAGTCAATGTGGTGGCGTCTATTTTTTTGTTTCGACTTTTTTCGCCAATGACCTTCATCGGAACCAATTCATTCGTAGAGAGTCAGACCCCCGGTTGTTGCTTTTCCTCGATCTCATCTATGGATGCTTGAAAAGGTGAAGGTGATTACGATAAGCCAACAATCACATCGCTGGATTCTCGCCGGCCAATGTAGTGCCCATCTTTTTGTTTCAACGTTTTTCGCCAATAACCTTCATCGGAGGCAATTCATTCGAAAAGACTCAACCCCTCGATTGTTACTTTTTCTTCGAGATCCTTTGTGGATTCTTGGAACGATGAAAGTGAATACTGTAAGCCAACAATTGCATAGATAAATTCTCAGTTCTCGGCAGTTCTGAAGAAGTCAAACATCGTGGAGGATGACCCGAGAGAAGCAAACCAAAGTGGTTAAATCCTGTTAGCTAGCTGTCGACAATTAAAGGAACTTTCGGTCCCAATTTACAATCGATCCGAAGGATTTTTATCGTATTTATATCGTTTTGTAAGGTGGGTACAATCTCGCTGTTTTCTGGTTAGATGAAGTATAATCAATTTGAACGGGAAGACGCCGAAGGGCATGGAGAGCGCGGCTCAAATTTCCGGATGCATCACCATTTTTAGTGTACACCACCGATGTTTGTGTACACCAACGTTTCGGCTTGTTATCCTTGAATGAAGTACCCCTGCGTATTCGGCGCAAACTACGAATAGTTGTGCTTCTCCATTGAATGTTGTGCTCGTTGCGAGCATTACATTACAATGTTCCGCTCATGCTACTCGCCGCCTTTATGCTCGTTGCGAGCATTACAATACCGTATTCTGCTTAAGTCAATCGCCGCAAAGGAGCATTGGACCTGTTTAAGAATGAAGTAAATAACCTAACATATAAGATTAGAAAAATGTTTTCCAGATTGATTTTTGTTGGGATAGGATAATAAATAAAGATCAATAATTACTATAAATGGAAGTTCTTTTATTTTAAATCAACTTTGCACAAGGAAGAAGGCACAACCGTTTTCTAGAGCTAACACACAAGGACTCACTCACATCTACAGTAGTAAGTACATAATTTACGATGGGCTTATGTGTTTAAGTATCAATTCATTTTTGACGTGTGTTATTGCTGTGCGACATTGCTGACTCCCATTCTCTTTAAGATCGTTGGAATATAATTATTCCACTTGGGTTTTCTAACAGTTTCATAGATGCCAAAATGCATTTAATGTAAGGGGGAATACTTTGAATTTTTTTAAATAAATGTGTTTTGTCAATATTTTTTGTATTACTTTACCAAGTTCAGCGGACAGGGAACAACTCGTATTATTTAGAATTTTCCACATTTCCACCACGATTATAGTGAATAGGAATTCCTAGAGAATTGTTACTACGAACATTCAACGGAGAGTGAAAATCAACGTAAACACGTAGTACTTATTGACAAATGTAAAGTTTACCTAAACCTTTCCCAAGCCGGGAATGGAAACGCATGTTCCATGCTATTTGCGAAATGACAACAAATATACTCGATAGGCGTGTGCATTTTATGATTCACAACGTCCACAAACACCGGTGGTGGTAATTTCCGCATTAGATGCAACAATGCGTTTCTTTTTATTTTGTTACTCGTCGTTTCCATTCCACATAAATTGGCAACGATATCCTCTTAACGAAAATAAGTAATAGATGAGTGATTTGATGATAAGGATCGATTCGTGTGAATTCGTCATTCTTGTCTTCATCGAGATGTCTCATATTGCATACACCCCTTATCACACCGATTTTGGAAGTTCCAAATACGTATTTAAACTAATAAACTGTGATTAATGTTGCCTTTCGAACAGAATGCTTCCTTGCCGCGCAATTAAAACTGCTTTCTTTGTACAGGGTGCGGCAAAAGTACCTTTACAAGTTAATTTAACCATAAGTTTTGTACAAAATGAAATAAAAGAAAACTTAATGCTGAAAATAAAAGTATATTAGTTGCAATATTTGTACATTAATTATAGAAAATGATATGTGCTAAATTCGAGTCGTTATGATTTCAGTTGCTCAATTTGCGCCAATAACCAGTAGCGGGCGCATGAAAGTTTACACATTCTTAAAACAAACGTAGAACTCCGAAATAGTATTTACGGCAGCGTACAAGTATACACAACAGATATTATTGAGACTCGCAGTTACACCGAAGGTTGTATAGAACACCGCCACTGCTCGTTGGTGCTTGTGACCAACTCTAGTTATAGTGAACTATTTTCGAGAGCCAAAATTTTAATAAAATAAAATGTAGAGGACTCTCTATAACGACCTAATAAAAAATTAGGTTCGTTAATGGGCAGTTAACAAGTAACCGTGCAAAGACTTACAAAGTAAGCACAATTTGCATATGCCAATGATCCTGTAGGAAATTTTGACACTGTCAATCGCAAAACGCAACCGCAGACTAATTAGAACTAACTAACTAACTAGAATAAGCTCTTCTCATCGAGTTTTCCAAGACCTTCCGTACTGTTGCGGGAGTTATTCGAGCAATTACTTCACGAATGCTAGCCTTTAACTGTTCTCCAAGAAACATCTCAATAGCGCCACCTAGTGGTCGTTTGTAAAAACATAAAAGGTGCCCCTCGTACAAACTCGATCTCGTTTTTAATTCATATTCCTTTTTTTCTCTGCATTTCAGATATGACATGGCCGCGTTTTGGCTCCAGAATTTCGCTGAAACAACAACGCCAGCAACCGGACCTAATCGCGATAACGACCGACACCGATAAAAATCAGATGAAACGCAAGCACATCGATATCGGACAATGGCTCGAAGACCTAGAGTTGGTGCAGTACGCCTCGCACTTCGACAAGTTCGAGGGCGTTGAGGATATCATCGAGTTTTCGGAACGCGACATCAAAGATCTAGGGGTCAAGATGTCGTCGCATCGCGCGAGAATCATCAGCAGCTTGACGGCGTTAAAAGCGAATTATTACGGTAGGTTAGAAATAAATTATTACTTTTCGTTGATTGGCGATGAACAATACGACATATTAATTAGAGTTGGTTAACATGGGACGAATACATGAGCGTTACAAAAGGGAGGAATTGTGGGCTTGTATTGCGAATATTAAATTATGATGACTTTCATTCGGATAAATATGTAGGTTATTTACTTTGATTTTGGACTATTACCAAATTGTGATAAATATGAAGTGAAAAGTCTTTTTATGCTAACAAATCTATTGTAAACCTTTTACATGCTGTTCGTTCTGACTCAATTCTAATAATTTCGTTGCGCAATATCTTTACAATTCTTTTTGCGCATGCGCGTTAGTACACTTGTTTTATGGGGAATATAATATTTGAGCATGCGTAATGTGTTACGGAGTAACAACAGGCAATCTCCAGACCTGTTGTTAAATTTCGGAGTATTAGGTAGCTTTCTATGGTCGATTTTTATTAATTTCGGCGTTTATCACCAAAAGTGTCTTTATATGTAGGACAAGAATGTTAGGCATCAATCGAAATAAGATTCGTATATTATAAATATGCATCAAGGCCACTCAGAAACATACCAGGCAATTTCACGTAATCATGATTTTCCGCGTAATTGAACATCATTTCTCAGCTATTTGTTATCCGTAGAATCAATTAGTTCATTTAACGTTGCTTGGAACGTTCATATAAATGTCATTGATTATTCCAACGACGAAGAGGTGTCCTGCAAACTTTTCATGTAATTGAAGCTAACTACGTAATGTTGCGCAATAAATTGTACATCTATTGCTGCTTCGGAATTCTCAAACTGTTCTTTACTACTCAATCGCCTTCGCATTTTGCCGGTTTAAAGTTCAAACTGGCTTTTCCATCTTGTTGTAATGCTTGTTATAGTATAAAACTGCATCCAGCCACGTTTCCTCATCTCGTTATAACAGGCTTTGATGGTATCGGAATTCCTGGACACGACTTGTGAAATTTCCGAATTGGTTTAGGAGATTTCAGAAAAACTTTTCATGTAATCGGAACTAACTGCGTAATGTTGCGCAATAAATTGTACATCTATTGCAACTTCGGAACTCTCAAACTGTTCTAGTCTTCCTTTCGTCGTGTTCGCATCTTGTGGGTTTAAAGTTAAAACTGAGTTTATCATCTTGTTGTAATGCTTGTTATAATATAAAACTGCATCCAACCACGTTCCCCCATCTCGTTATAACAGGCTGTGGTGGTATCGGAATTCCTGGACACAACTTGTAAAATTCCCGAATTCGATTAGCAGATTTCAAAAAATTTCTTTCTTCTGCTATTGATCAATGCATCAACTGCAGGGTAACGCTGTCTTTACAATTTCGACCACTAGATGCATAACATGCAGGAAACATGTAATATTGAGGAGATTAAAGAGACGATGTTTTGAGTGACCTACCGCCGTTTAGCATATATGAAGTAACATTGTAATTCTTAAATTGTTCTTGACTTTCTTTAATCCCGTTCGCATCTTGAGGGTTTAAAGTTAAAACCCGAGTTTCCACTTTTTTGTCATGCTTGTTATAGTATAAAACTGCATCCAACTACGTTTCCCCATCTCGTTATAATAAGCTGTGGGAGTATCGGAATCCCTGGACACAACTTGTAAAATTCCAGAATTCGCTTAGGAGATTTCAGAAAAACTTTTCTTTTGTTGATAAGTGAATCAACTGCAGGGTAACGCTGTCTTAACAGTTTCGAGCACAAGATGCACCGCATGCAGTAAGCATGTGATATTGAGGAGATTAGAGAGTACGTGTTTTCAGTGCCATACCGGCGTTTAGCGTATATGAAGTTCCGTCCGTTACTAACTTCTACTTGCTCGGGTTCCACAGCTGGGTGGCTATGAATTTTTACGTCAGATTTGAAATTTGCTTCTTTTTATACGCGGTAAATGGTATCGTAGGATCCTTTAGATTAGGAAATTCCAAGCCGGGACGGAGGTATATCTTCTGAAACACTTTAAAGAGCGTTCGTTGTCAACTGCATGTTGCGGCATGTTATACACACTCTTAACAAAAAGAGAAATCGTATAAAAACTTAAAATATGCCAAACTGCCTTCTTTTGTTGTCTATGTGTTGCACCGTTGACGTGGAACGGCATTTATTTACATGATAACTAAGGTTTGATAAAAGAGTGGATGACGTGTTATCATTAAGTAGTGTAAACCGGGCTGACACCCTTACTTTTCCGAATTTTAATGTCGCGCCTTACACGTAAGTGGGTTTACACTACTTAATGATAACACATCATCCACTCTTTTATCGAACAGCACATCCGATTTTTTCTACACTCCAACTCCGGAAATTGCACGACAAATTTTTGTAATTGCCCCACGGTTTTCACGCGATATGGGTAAGTTTACGAGATGTGTAATTCACAACACGAATACCCTGTGTTTCTACTATAATATAAAGCTATGGACTGACAGCATACATGTTTCGCGGCGCCACTTAAATGCCTGTGCGAACGAATCACGAATGGGATTGAAAGGATTTTGACAACAAATTTTGAAACATTTATTCCTTCGCATTTGCAGGTGTTGAGACATTTTTTTAAAAATAACTACCTTTTCTGTCTTCTTTCTTGTAGGAACCATAAAAAGAGAAAGGATGTTCCTAAGGCATAGCGTCGCTGTGGATAGTAGAAGGAAAATCGAGCGGGAAGATCTGTAAGTACATTTTCTATCTGTATTTACTTCAACTTCGTCCGATGCAATTGCAATACGATGTGTCTCCCTAAAAATTATTGTGTTTTTAGTTTATATTTATTTATTTACAACGTACTATGGGTTATGTACGCCTTGGACGAGTTCGTTTATATTATTTACGCGTAATGAGAAACATTCTAAATTATTAACCTTTTACGACGTAAAATCGAATCCTTATGTAACGTATGCAATCGGGAAAGCAAACTTGTAAGGTAAATTGCCTATATATTGTTTGATGTCGATGTATGTACGAGATCTTTTTGTGTTTGAGGGGACTCGCGTCTCCGAGAAAACTGTTATTGAGGAACATCGGTGTGTAGTGGGATATCTAAAGATGTCTTATGAATAATTCGGAAATAAACGTGGAATTTTATTTGGACTGATGCTGATTGCAACGACCGTGGTGTTGTCTTATTACTGACACCATATCACATCGGTCAGCTCGAAATCGTAATGTTACAGTTTGAAGATCCTAGCTTTGTTGCTAGCGAAACACGTGTCCCCGGATTTAATTGCATGATTTGTGTGCCAATGCTTAATATGAATGGAACCATACAAAAATGCTATGGATCTTATAATGTTATTCTAAGAATGGATGTATGAACAATTTTGCCTATCCATCAGTTTCTTTTTTAAAAACGAAAGATGGTCTTCTAAAACATTAAGAAACGTACTGTGTACGTAGTTCCACTTACGAAACGATTATTTCTCATACGAAAACGCACACTTCTTGTATGCATAATTTTCGAAATGTAGCCCAATACTTTGGCGTCAAAATCAATGAAATAAAACAACTATTGCCCGTACAAAACCGCTGCCATTATTTGCTTTTCTAAAAAAAAAAGAAACGGCATCCGTTAGATGGCTTTCCCAAATATTAAGAAAGATAGTGTATATGTATATATATATATATATATTTCGTTCAACGAAACAACTACATTCCGTACGAAAACACATACTTCTTGTATACATAATTTCAAAAATGTAAAATACGACTTCAGTGTAAAAAATCAGTGAAATAAAACTACTATTACCCGTACAAAGCCGCTACCAATACTTCGTTTTCTAAAAAAAAAAATAATAAAACAGAATCCGAATAGATGGCCTCCCCAAATATTAAGAAAGCTAATGTGTATGTATTTTGTCGTATGTATAATTTCAAAAGTGTGGTACAGGAAGTCGACGTCAAAGTCCATGAAATCAAACAACTATTACCCGTACAAAACCGCTGCCAGTACTTCCTTTTCTGAAAAAAAAGTAAAGAAATACAGAATCTGTTAGATAGCCTTCCCAAATATTAAGAAAGATGGTCTGCATGTATGTCATGTTATGAAACAACTACGTTCCATACGAACAGGCATACTTCTTGTATGCATAATTTCGAAAATGTAGCACAAGACTTCGGCGTTCAAATCAATGAAATAAAACAATTATTGCCCGTACAAAACCCGCTGCCAACACTTCCTCTTCTGAAAAAACGCTGAATCCGTTAAATGGCCCAAATATTAAGTAAAAGTAGTCTGTATCTATTTCGTCCTACGAAACAACTACGTTCCATACGAAAACGCACACTTCTTGGATACATAATTTCGAAAGTGTAGCACACGAAGTCGTCGTCAAAATTCATGAAATCAAGCTAATACTACCTGTACACACAGAATCCGTTAGATGGCCTTGCCAAACATTAAGAAAGATAGTGTGTATGTACCATGATACAAGTGCACTAGGTATACTATTGTTCATCTTATGATGATTCGCATTAGATACCAATGTATTTTAAAGTTGGGCGGTGAATCTTGCATCACTCAACGCACCTGAACGAGTCGAACTCAATGGCGTAGGATTTGTTTAAATTATTTCAAACGGTTGCCGAAAAATCGCAAAAACGCGAACAATCGCTAAAACCTTCCAAAAATCGCCCTATGTAGGCTGTAGCTATAACCGTAACGGAAATCTGTAATGTGGTTCAATTCTATAGTACATCAATCGACGCGCCTTGGCAAGTTAATTCCAACGCTATATGATTTGTTTAGATTATTTCAAACGGTTGTCAAGAAAATGCAAAAAGATCGCTGACAATAGCCAAAATCACATCTTATCTCGGTCCCTTTGGGACTTACGAGGTTCAATCATACATCAATCGATACGTCTTGACGAGCTAATTCCAACGTTATATGATTTGTTTAAATTATTTCAAACTGTTGCCGAGAAAATAAAAAAGAACTCAAAAAGTCGTTAAAGACCGCTAAAAATGTCCAAAATCACATATCCATGCCCTATTCATCCTCCTATGGGACTTAGAAGGTTCAATCGACGCGTCTTGTCGAGCTAATTGCAAAACTATATGATTTGTTTAGATTATTTTAAATGGTTGTCGAGAAAATGCAAGAAATCGCTAACAATAGCTAAAATCACATCTCATCCCGGTGCCTATTGACTTAGGAGATTCAATCACACATCAATCGATGCGTCTTGACGAGCTGAACTCAACGGCGTACGTTTACGTTGTTGCGTTGACGTTTCCCTATGTAAATGTAATTTTCGTTTTCTTATAAATTATTATACAGCGTGTCCCAAAATTGCTGGGACATAGAGCTACTACGTAGTGTAGAGGTCAAAATAAGTCGAATGGACGCAATTTATATATATACCAAAATGTATCGTTTGTCCGTGAGAAGAGTTCAAAGTTTACTTAAAAAATAACATTTTTGTACGCTGTTTAGAAATGCGCGATACAAATTTAATGAAATTTGGGAAAAGTACATTTTAGAGGATTACCCTACTTTCAGTAATCAAAGAAACCGAAAGGAAATTGTAGAAGGGTTAAAACCACCCTCACCGCCTGATAATGTTTTTAAATTATTTCCTAGGGGTGGTAATACGGTTCTAAGCCTTCTTTTAGCGGGAAGGCTTATTCATCATTTTTTGACTCTTATAAAAACTTCGTATTTCGCATAGTTTCGAAGAGAAAAATGTTTTCTTAAATACTGATCACCTACATTCTTAGTACAGGTTTAATAAAATTATAATACAAAATTTACTTGGCGGTGGACACAAAGACATAAGTCATGATTTTGAGAGGAAACAAATTCATAATCGTCCCATTTTATTGTTGACTGTAAATAATTTCAATGATTTGTTCACTTTCTGTTGCTTTTGTATTGTTTTTTATCGCGATCACCGTTATTGCTTTAATTGCTATTTCTGTTGTTGTTACAATTACTTTGGCAGGTATCAAATATGGATTTTCGCTTTAATGGGCAGACAAACGTGCTATTAGTTCTTGGATACTGTCAAGGTAATTGCCGCGAAAGTGTCGGGCGTGTATCAAGAGAGGTGTCCAAACTGGACAATTCCAAATCACAAAACTTTTGCCCGAATAGAAAGACGTCTTCGAGAAACAGGAATGTTGGAGCCAGTCGGAATTAACACTGGAAGATCTCGACAAGCCCGAATACCCATTGCGGAAGAAACTGTTCTTCAAATGATTGATAACAATCCTGAGACTAGTACCAGAACATTGCAACGATAGACTGGGATTTCAAAAAGCACTGTAAGACGGATTCTTAGCGATCAATTAATTCGTCCATTCCACATCCAACAAATCCAAGAGTTATTACCACTTCATCAGGATTCACGTTTAAATTTTTCACAAATTGTGCGGGAACGCTGAGTAGTCGACAACGGATTCCACACTAATATCTTGTTTACTGATGAGTCTTGTTTTACACGTCGTGGCCTGACGAACCTACACAATGAGCATATTTATGCAGATGAAAATCCACATGCTATTAAAGGTAGATATCAATGAGAATTTAAAATTAATGTCTGGGTCGGAATTATTGACAATTTTTCGGTTGAGCCGTTCCTATTGCCTGATTGTTTAAATGGCGCTAATTACTTTCGTTTTCTTCAAGAAATTTTGCCAGAAGACTTGTCCCTTAATTTGCGTCGAAACATGTTCTTCATGCATGACGGTGCACCACCTTATTTTGCACGTGCCGTAAGAGAATATCTTGATGAACAATTTGCTGGTAGATGGATTGGTAGGGGACAAGAAGCACCTATTCAATGGCCTCCGCGGTCTCCAGATTTAAATCCTTACGACTTCTTCATCTGGGGAGCGTTAAAAACACAAGTGTACCAAGTTCAAATTAATAATTCCAAACAACTATGGGACAGAACTCAAAATGCTGTAAACGCACTAGAAGATAACGACGATGTTTTAAGAAGGGTGCATTTAAATTTTTACGCCGAATTGACCTCTGCATTAACGAAGATGGAGGTCAGATTGAACACCTAACAAAAGTTTTGTCTTTATGTCCACCGCCAAGTAAATTTTGTATTATAATTTTATTAAACTTGTTCTAAGAATGTAGGTGATCAGTATTTGAGAAAATATTTTTTTCTTCGAAACTATGGGAAATACGGAGTTTCTATAAGAGTCAAAAAATGAAGATGATGAATAAGCCTTCCCGCTAAAAGAAGACTTAGAAGCGTATTACCACACCTAAGAAATAATTTAAAAACATTATCAGGGGGTGAGGGTGGTTTTACCCTCCTACAATTTCCTTTCGGTTTCTTTGATTACTGAAAGTAGGGTAATCCTCTAAAATGTACTTTCCCAAATTTCATTAAATTTGTTTCGCGCATTTCTGAACAGCGTACAAAAACGTGATTTTTAATTAAACTTTGAACTCTTCTCACGGACAAACGATACATTTTGGTATATATATAAATTGCGTCCATTCGACTTATTTTGACCTCTACAATACGTGGTAGCTCTATGTCCCAGCAATTCTGAGACAGGCTGTATATATATTTTTTGGAAATATGTAATTTTGTCGCGAAATCTACGCGTTGAAGGCTTTTATTTGATGTGTAACTTGTCACGTTTCCAACGATTTAATTTGTATTTTCTTCAAGAAATCCAAGGATTGCTTTCATCTTATTTTTGAAAATTTGTAAGAAAAAATCAAATATTTCGGTTTTATGCATAATTCTCCTAGCACATCTGATTCCTTATTCGTGCCGAATCGGAAATCGTTCCATTTGTTTTTTCCTTTTTTGTTTTGTTTTCTTTCTAATCTCGTCTTTTCGAACGTAAAGAATTCCAAGAGGCAATGTTTCGAAAGAATTTATTGTTCCCGTGGCGGCAAATCGTGACGGCTCTTCCGCTTCCTGAAGCCGTTTTTCCGTTAAATCCGTGATATTATCCGCCGCGTGTTCTCGGCTTTCGCAATCTCTAAATTAGATCAATTCGAAGGCGCGAACCTGCCCGCTCCATCGATTTCGATGTACGAAAGGAGCTGTCAGGGGGTTGATAGAATGGAGTATTTTCAGAATAAAAATTCTGTATACAAAACCTTTGTTTAAGGTGAAAATGAATTTTGGGCGTTGAAAAATAATAGATTTTGACAATTTTCGTATAAGATAACATTTTTTAATTTCGAACGAAACATAAATTCCAACCGCTGCGTGATTCTGTAAGTATCGCCTCATACATATATTATCGGTGACATGAGGTTAAACTTCCTAAAGGGAACCTACGAAAATATCACGTTACAATGCTCACAGTCACGTCCCTTTTTCCCCCACGTTGCTTTTTTAGTGGTTGGGTTATGACAGTTACTGGCTTGAAATAAACCTGTGAAAATTTATTATAGGAAACTGTCTCGAGAATAAACTGTTTGTGTTTTGTGAGGGGCGTGTAGGTCAACGAAGAAGTACATATTTGAAAATTAACATTTCTGAACAATTTCTTTAGTTCTTGAGAACTAAAATATATTACTAGTTTACAACTGTAATCGAACGTCCTAATACGATGTACTTCTCCTCCAAATAATCAATTGTTTGACGTGCTGTGTGAGAACTGGCATAGCCATTATAGGGGATGATGGGACGTTTTCGGTTGTTTTTTCATGTTATGTACCATTCAGCATTAACAGTTCTTCGATCCTGTAAAGTAGGGTGGTCTAATATTTTTTTAACTGAAGGGGCACATAAAATTATTGCTCCAGATATGACCACAATTTTCCTGTCAATTGCGTTTCTACGTCTAAAAAATAAATACCCTACTTCATCGCATACTATCAGTGACTCTCCAAATGTTTCTTATGAAACTTGCGAAATTTAAAAATTGTTTGACATGCTATGTGAGAGTTGGTATTGGGGAATGACGCGACGTTTTCGGTTGTTTTTCCCCGATTTCGTTGAGGACCTCTGACAAACAAATTGTTATGTACCATTCAGCATTAACCGTTCTTCGATCCTGTAAAATCCACCCTATTTTACAGGATCGAAGAACGGTCCAATATTTTAACTGAACGGCCAAATAATATTATTGTTCCAGATATGACCCGAATTTTACTGGCATTTACGTTTCTACGATTAAAAATAAACACCGTACTGCATCGCGTACTGTCAGTGACTCTCCAAATAATTCTTATAAAATTTGCGAAACTCCAAAAAATTAATTGCTGCTTTCTTGCGATAATAGGGAAATATGTGCCTTACAAATTTTGTTCGAATTTGATGCATAAGTTGAGAGAAACGGTGTACAACTTTCAGGCACAGAAGAAGCGACAAATCGATGTCTTTATGTGGGCGTGCATTTACCGGGCATGGCATCTATCTTCATTATTGTTTACAGTTTTTGTTTCTGGTCATATATTCTGAAGCGTTGGAATTGGCATATATGGTGAATTCTCATACTTCTTCCCATATTTGCTTCTACAGAAGTGGACAACTAAGTTGCTACAGACTCCTGCAGTAGCTGCAGTCACGCTTCTCTGCTAACCCGCCATGAGAAAACTTGCAATTAGAAAGCTACTCTCACCATCCGTATACGTGTTTCACGATTATACCGATCTTCAGTACGGCTTTGTGAATATAGTGCTGGTATATAAACGAAAGCTACATCTCACAAAGCCTTACCGAAGATCGGATATGTTGAGCGTTCGGTACGTACGTTGCTGACGCACTTGGTGGAGGTCAACCTCCGTCAACTTTCCATGGTCTAGTCATAGACTTCGATGTTTGTACATATGAGAATTCAATTAAGAAATTCCCCCAATATGTACTTAAATGCGCATTTTTGCATCTATTAAGTACATATTGGGGGATTTCTTAATTGAATTCTCATATGTAAAAATATTAAACGTACTAGCATATATAGTGGTTATTTGGAATTGAAAACTACTTCCCACAAAGTCGCACTGATGAGCGGTATATCCGCGAAACCCGTCTGCCAGTGGTGAAAGTAGTTTTCTAATTACACATAGACTTCGATATTTGCTATTGCCGACATAAACTAGATTAATAAGGTCGCTAATGTTAGGGTATTTAATGTAATATAACCCTCATGTGTTATAAGGTTCAGGGCCGTCCTAAGATATTTGGTGCCCTTGGAGCTACTAACAGTGAATAGACCAGTGAAGTTTTACCAAAGCCAAATTGATTTGATTGCAAATAAAATTGCCACACCAAGAGACCGGCTTATCAGTCTCTTGGGGCGGCAATTTTACCATGGGTATGACGTATCGGGGCTATAACCCATGTACTCCTGTGGTTAGAGTGGCCCTGATAAATTTAGTTAAACTTGTTGAAATCGCCGAAGACGTTCGGTTGAGGTAATGATCTAAAAATTAGATATTACTTATTGTTAGTGGTGTAGTGTTAACTTTGTCCAAGTTCATGATTGTCAAAATTTTCGTAGTATAAAGTTTTTACAGTTTTGTTGAGTAAAAGGAGCATGCAAGGAAACGTGACGAAGATCGCGAGAGATATGCACCATGAGATCAAAGGTATCGACGTTTCTTTTCTGGTGACCCTCCCAATAGGTCACAATAGATACATGTGGCCCTTGGTCTTATTAAGTCTGTCCATTGACTTGATGATTGTGCACAGATTTGCTAAGACCAGTCCCAGAAGTACCTGACTTGGCGTGTAAATGGCGGTCATTGAGGAACATTATGGTGGTGCCCAAAATCTATGAGTTAAAGTGCAAATTGCTTCCTCACGCACCCTATTCGCCAGATTTAGTCCCCTCGAATCTTTTTCCAAACTTGAAAAAATGGCTCGCTGGTAAAAGATTTGGCAACAATGGAGACGTAAAGTCTGCAGTTGATGACCCTTTTTAGGAGCTCGACAATTCTCACCATGAACAGGGTATCGATGCTATTGAACATTGTTGGGAAAAGTGTATCAAGCTGAAAGAAGACTATGTTGACAAATAAAGGTACGTTTTCCCAAATTTGGGTGTCTTCTTTGTTAGGTCGGGCCCTTCTGGAACTAACCTCGTATCTATTGTGAGCTATAGGGAAGGTGGCCAGAAAAGAAACCTGCAACAAAGAATTTCTATACAAGGAGAGACCGAACGTGTTGGTACGTTTTCCCGCTTTTTGTATGGATATACCCTGATAATTAATGGATGGGGGATCACTTCTTGAAACTCCACAGCAAAGAACTTATGATAAATCAAAAGGACTTTGTAAGTTTCAAATTTAATTCAATTTAATCATAGTACCACTACAATATTCTTTCACCACACTGTTGCTTCAATATTGTAGTAGTACTATGATGAAATATTTTGAAATATTTTTGATTTATCATAAGTTATTAGATGCTTCCTGCTTCACCCTGTTGGGACAAGTTCGGATGGCTCGGACATCATGAGAATAAACTATAGTACAACAGATATTTGTGGCAGGAGAAATTAGAAAAGAAAAAGAAGAAGACCAAGGAAGACACGGATAGAAAAAATGAGAACAGCGGCAGAAAACAGAGCAACGAAGTGGGAAGATGTCAGAATTGTAGGAAATGTGGAAAACTAAACTCCAAACATAACTCTACACCGCAAAGAGTTCCTGCTTAAGCAATTAGCCAATTCTTTGCTTCAGCAATGGTAGGAATTCAACGAAAACCTCTTCCTTTGTCACCATAACCATTCTTCGTCCCCCAAATTAAATTCCATCGCCAATCGAAAACTTCAAATTACCTCTCGTCGACCGTAACCTTCCACTACCATCGCCATGGAACCCCCTCATTATCTCGGCTAGAGCTCGATCTTTCACCGCAGAAGACCGCAACTGCTCTCCTCGAAGTGACGTCCTTCTACCTTCGGCCGGGTTGGTCGGTCGGTCGACTTCCGATGCATATCTTTTAATAGCATCATCGAACGCCGTGTGCGGCGATGGTTATTCACTTTGAAACGTTCACCTGTTCGTCGGGAATCCAACGGGTGGGATTCATCGGCATTCAAAGCCGGTCCTCGCTATCTGTCACAGACGGAACGAAATTCGTGCCCGTCGTCGATGTTTATCTTTGTCGTCGTTTTACTACGAAGATTCTTTGTGTGTGGATGTGCGGTGCACTATCGGCTCGCGTGGCTTACCGTAATCGTTGGCGAAATGTGCGGGAAATATTTAATGAAGGAAATTGCAGGCGGTAGATTCGACGAATGTGTTTTGGTAAGTAAGTAAGGATGAAAACTTGTCCGGTGTATGTGTGAGAAAGCGAAATCTGCGATTTATTGTTGCTCAAGTTGGCTTAAATCGAGAAGAATTTCCTAGTAGGGTAAGAGTAAAAATTTTTGAATTTCTATATACGAGACCTGCGGAAACAGTTCTTGAAAACAGTTGAAAAATATTGATGGAATTCAAAATTCCTTTTTCGAAATACTCGCCTTTAGTATCAGCAGATTTTCGCATGCGCTCCAACCAATTTTCTTTCACTTGATGAAACAAAACATCATCAACAACAATCGTTCACATAGGGCTCTCTTAAAGCGGCAGATTAATAAAATAAAATCTGGATGACGTTAGATATAGGCCTATGAGCTGGACGTGTAAGGCGAACACACACGTCCTATTCAAATATCCACTTCACCTTGCTTAACACTTAATCTACGGGTCGAGTAATACTACCGGGATTGTCCGCTGATGGTAATTCACGTTACGATTAAAACTTACTGGTTGGTCACTTATTATTGAAAAAATTACAGCTCTAGAAGCTGTTCACATTGTAGAAAACTAGTGTTTTATCGTTATACACAGTATTTTTAAAGGTCAAGTATACAATTTTCAAAGTGATTTTGGAACCAATAAAAAAACATTAAATCGTGAAAATGTATCAAACACCCTTAAGATTTTGGCTCTCGAAAATAGTTAACTATTTTTAATGAGGAGGATGTTAGCCATGTTCTTAGGATAGACGGGTTGATACAAAGTCAATGAGAGAGTGATCTTTCCTTTCTTCTAGATGCAACGGTAACTTCCCCAGAAATACCCGATTTCAGATACCTTTCCAACGGGTCTCGTATACGTTGATTACGACGTTAGCTCGTTACCCAAATTTTTATAATATGAAACATCCGTTTCGGATAGTTGTAGTACTGTTGGCGTAAACTGAGTAACTCTATTTGTAATTGTTTTGCTTGATAATGATTGCAAGTACCGTGGTATATAAAGGTGTCAAAACCTATCTCATTTTTAAAAATAAGACACATATACCAGTTGAATTTTTTGGCAAATGTTTTTATTTAAGGACTAGCTTACCCGTCACGCGTTGCTGCGATCTCAGAAAAGAGGAAATTAAAGGAAACTCGTTATGATACCATTCAATTTACATTGTGTCATTTTTATTGAAACTTATCATTAGTCACTATTTACATTCAATTGAATTGAATTTGTTTGTATACACGCGCGCCACCTCTCGTACGATATATGTACTATGCCAAAAACATTTGACACACGCGCGCCACCTACCGTAAAATAAATTCAGTATTCCAAAGATTATGAGAATTGAAATAGATGAAACTCACGATAAAATAAGTAAATGGAAAAATTCAATATTCGAAAGATTACGAGAGTTGAATTGGTGATGGATAGTTGCTCAATTTGCGCCAATAGTACTACAACTATCTGAAACAACTGTACTAAAATAGTAACGTTGCTCTATACGAATACAGATGGCTTCATACTGAATGTATGGTATACGATTTCGGGAGTTGTATAAGTTGTGTCCAGGAATCCCGATACTACTAACCATAACAACCATGACAAGAAAGTGGAAAATCAAGTTCTAACTTTAAACCGGCAAGATGCGAACGCGATTAAAAAAAGTTAAGAAGAGTTTGAGAATTCCGAAGTTGCAACAAATGTACAACTCTCGTGGGAGAACTATCTTGATAGAATCTTTAGCGAAACAAGAAGAGGCGTGGGTAAAGGGTTTACCAATGTGACAGTATCAGTAATCTTTTTCTATTGCAGAAAAGCAAATCGGTTGACACGTTTCGCCTCGAGAATCGCCAACAATTTTTCTTCTTATTCCCGTTTTTTCCTCCGCTGCGACGATACCGAACAAACTATCCAAGCAAGTCGACGACGCGACGTCTTCGCTTCCCTTTTTCAATCGTTTGTTCGGCGAAAATCGGTGGGGTTCCTTTATTTATATTCGGAGAGGCGACTGCGCCCTTATAACCGATCAATAAGTTGCCGCGCACGGGGTTACTCACGCAGAGTGGGGTGGTTGTGTGTTCTGCATGTACCGAAGTCCGCGACAGGATCGCCGCGGCTAGCTCCGCCAGTCGCTCTATTTTCGTTCGTATATCGCGTAACATACACACACGCACGCACGTCCGAACTCATTTTCTTGCATGTACGACGAGAAATCGAATATATTTCGTACGCGAAAACGTAGTGTGATCGTCAATGATCATTTCGAGGACGGGGCGAAAACGATTTTTATCCAAATTCGCGAATTCCCCCAAAAAATCGAAGAGTATTCGCGAAAGGGAGAAATAGTGAGAGAAATTCGGGATCAAATTAGTGCGAAAAAAACGGTATCGGTGATGATCAAGATGGCCTCGTTCTAAACCACCCTCTCTTTATCTTTCTCTTTCTTCTCGTTCCGAATGTGTTAGGCGAATCGTGCCAAAAACCGGGGCGGGAAGTTTCACGCGCGACGAAGTGAGACGGAGATAAGGACGAATATTTTAATTGTTTCCAATTATGAGCGATGCATGCCCGATGGACGAGGCCGCTTACGACATAAAATAGACACACAGCCTTGGCCCTTATCGGGAGCGATTCAATTATGGTAAGTCAAAAGTACGCCTATCAGTTATTTTCGACGGGTACCCGACCTGAAGCGTTCTCGCCGACGACAATTGCGACCCCGCAGATCGATTTGTTATGAATAGAAGTTCGAGTTTACCTCTTCTTTTTTTCTTCGAGTTCGGTGTTTGATGTGGGTCTGCTTTTGTTCAGAAAATCGGTGCGTGACGAACAAAAATGACGAGTGAAAAGTATGAAATCTATCGCGTCGTGTTGATATTTCGAGTTTGGTCGCGGATGATCCGTTCGGTAGATTCTTTTGTTTCCAAGTGAAAGTAAACAATCTTGTTTTGGTTTCGATTGGAACCGATATAAAACTTCGGATCTATGCTAAGCAAATCCAGGTAAAATCTGTTTGTTTCAAATAAACATATAAAATACATAAGTAAGTCAATGAGTGTCAAAGAGAAAACAATTAAGAAAAAATGTTCAAATGAAAGTATTGTTTTTGAAGCACTGCGTTATATATCGTAACAGGTTTGTCGGAACGTAATTGAGGTACTCGGCATTAGATACATGCCTACGAGCTGGCCGTCAAAGTAACTAAGTACGTCCTATCCAAATTTCCCTTTCACCTTGCTTCACAGTTAATATATGACTCGAGTAATGCTACCGCTGTTATTCACTCATGATAATCCGCGTTATGGTTAGTGACTACCTTTTACGACTTCCGATTAAGTTTAAGAGTAACAAAGGTTTCGGTAATATCTATCGCAAAACTAAAGCATTTTGTACTGCATATATATGAATACATATTTATTGTACTCAGAATTTAGATAATGTAATTAACAAGATCGTTTATGCCGAGGTGTCCTTGATTTCTTATATCCAGTGGTAATTAGGAATTCTTGTGATGTGAAAGTGTTGAATGTATGTGTTTAAATAGTTACATTGCTTTCTATCTTTTAATCGATGTTTTTTATAATGATTAATAATTTGATTTCTAGTTACATTTTTATTCTCCCATTAAACGTTTCTGGATGGACTCAAAAAAATAGAACCACACAGCAGGATAATTAAATGCTTAAAAGGTGGCGTGGGTGGTATCGGAAAAGTATAAATAGAACGCAAAACTAAACCAAATGTCATTTGAATATGAACATCCAAAACGCCAACATTTACTGTGAATTTTGATATATTGAATTGTAATTAATGATAATTAATGGCCATGTGAACATTAATATATTATGCGAAAAACAAAATATTTGAGGGTATAATTATTTTTATTGCCGCCGCAGATTTCTAAATGAGAGATCATCAAGCAGGTGTTTGTTTAAACACGACATGGTAGTATAAGTTGATGTTTCTACATGAGAGTTCAATTAAGAAATTCTCCGAATATGTACTTAAATGCGCATTTTTGCAGCTATTTAATTTTAATTTAATTCCTAATTACAAATAGTATAATTTGATCGTAAATTATTTTTAAAGCAAGACAAAACTGACTGTAATTTAATTTAATAAAAGCGCCGATTCTCCACAAGACGCGGTGAGAAAACGACCCGTAGATTAAGCGTTGAAATATGGCCCGAATTCTACTAGCGTTTGCATTCATTTCGATAAAATTCGCAAATATTCACCTTTATTTTTAAATCAGATGTTCGAACTTCCTCAGGGCAGTATCGAGACATGATTTACCGCCCGAGCGATAAAAATATTGATGAAATTCAAAATAAATGTTTTTTTCTTTTTCGAAATACTCGCCTTTAGTATCAGTAGATTTTCGCATGCCCTCCATCCAAATTTCCAAGGAATTTTTCCACTTGGTGAAACAAAACATCATCAATAACAATCGTCCACATAGACCTCTTGAAGAGGCAGATTAATAAAATAAAATGTGGATGACGTTATATACAGGTCTACGAGATGGCCGTGAAAGTAAACAAACATCCTATCCAAATATCCACTTCACCTTGTTTAACACTTAATCTACGGGTCGAGTAGTACTACCGGGATTGTTCGTTTATGGTAATTCACGTAACGACTAAGTATAAGTTTAGCAATGGTTTCGGTAATATCTACCGCAAAAACTAAAGCTGCATGTCTATCAATCCATTTTTATACTATGCGAAAAACAAAATATTTGAACGCATAATTATTTTTATTGCCGCCGCAGACTTCCATGTCAGGAATCATCAAAAAGGTCTTCGTTTAAACACGAGATGATAATATAATTTGATCGTAAATTATTTTTAAAGCAAAACAGAGTTGACTGAAATTTAATTTTATAAAACAGTACATTCTCGCACATCACGCGGCGAGAAAACGGCCCGTAGATTAAGCGTTAAAATATAGCCCCAAATATTACTAGGGTTTGCATTCATTTCTCTAAATTGTAAATATTCGCTTGCATTTTTCAATCACATGTTCGAAGTTCTTCACAACAGTGTCGAGACATATGACTTACCGCCCGCACGATAAAACAAACACGATTCACTTGACCGTGCTCCAGATATGACCCGAATTTTTCTCGCGTTTACATTTCTATGAGGATGATTTGACGACAAGTGGCACTCGATATGAAACAAATGAGTTAGGTTTCTATCTTTTAATTAGTTTTCAACTTTAGCTGACGTGAACCAACGATGTGGAAGTGCCATTATGCCATTTTTGTCCGTTCTTAAGATCGCCAAAATACTGCTCAGTTGCTGCAATAACTTCATCATCGGCCCGAAATATCTTTCCAGCAAGGAAAGGTGTCGGTTTGGGGAATAAGTGCAAATCACTTGTCTGGTAGACCGGCAGAATACGGGGTCGTTAATGGTTTGGTCCTTTGCAAGATAGTCTATTAAAACTATCCCTTTCGCATACCAAAAAGTCGTAACCGTTACCTTATCCGCCAATGAAAGAGTCATGGTTTTCTTTGTGGTAGGGCTACCATGA
Source organism: Chrysina gloriosa (assembly GCA_038088585.1). NCBI lineage: Eukaryota > Metazoa > Arthropoda > Insecta > Coleoptera > Scarabaeidae > Chrysina > Chrysina gloriosa. The sequence goes on from CM076089.1 coordinate 59,958,615, forward strand.
CGTGTCCCCTATTGAGATTACCGTATCGACTCAGTTTGAAGTCGAAGTCACTTGGGACAAGATCTGGCGATTAGGGTGGTTAAGGCACAATCTAAAATCTCAATTTTTCGCGAACAATTCGGTGGGTTGTTACGATGAGAGAGAACTTTCTTGAGAGCCATTCCAGGTTGTTCTTCAGAAATACATGATACACACACAGTTCTAATTTTTAATACGAAACGTTTTACACACATAGCGGGTAGGTTTTGTCTCGGTATAAAAATTCCCCTACCCAAAAGTGTAAAAACATTTAAAAGAGACGCTTCATTACAAGGGTAAATATTAATACGGTGCCACCTAATTGTAAGTCGGAAGTATTACTCAACAATTGCGCATAATTCTCGCTGTTAGTCACAATACGTTCGTAACACGTCGAAATGCGAGTAATCACATCGGTATTCTCTTCTGCACACTTGCGGACGCGAAACGAATAGCGTATCGTTAATATTGATGAATGTAGTATATAAAGTCAGCTTATGGTACGTATAATTGACCTATTTATACCCACTTGGATGCTGTGCTTAATTCATCAATATTGCTACCTTATTCATGAGATTCGATTACGTACGCAATACATACAAATGTCCTATTAAATCGTCTATTACAGAGTGGGAGATCGGAGGTGTCCACCATGTTACCTGAAATTTCTTTCAAAAAAGTGAAATAAAATTTCACTTTTTTGGTAGTATTTAAAACTCTCTCCAACCTCTTGTAAACTATTTTTCAAACTGAAATTTCTTGTTGGTTGCGCTAATACGTTGGTAGTGATAAGATTTGACAAACTAAAAGAATACATAGCCTATTACGTGTGTAAAAAAACCCGCACGTTTATCCGATTGGGGCTTCGTTTTGTAGATATTAAATTTCGAAGAATGAAGTGCGCAAACCACACGAGTAAGTACCGAATCGCGTGAATAGAGTTGAACACCGGGATGGCCGAACGGACAAGGTGACGTCCTGGAACGGTGGACGACGTGGACGTACTGGTTTCGATTCTTATTATATTTTTCTCATTGCAAACATCAGTGGTATTAAATTTCTTTGGGTGGGAGGAAGAGGTGGTTGGGCATGAAATAAACCATGCTTTGCAAAATGGAGAAAACAACGACATGACAGAGTCGCAAATCTATGAAAACAAAAGTGTCGTATTTAGGGTTTTTAGTATTACCAACTTGGGATACTTGGGGTTGTTCACTCTGTACATGCATACATAAGTGCAAAAAAATAAAGAAGAAACCAAAATTGATGATTGAGGAAAAGTTGATCAATTTCAGAAATGTTTATCGAATATATCAGAGGGACGTAATTTTGATGCTAAATACAGCGCTCATGTAGAGCACAATAAAGGAAAAACGTTAAGCATCAATATGAATCACAATATTTCACGAAACTTAAGGTTATAGCGAAGTTTTAAACTTGATAAATTGTAAAAAAATTTTATTAAGTGAATCGACACATACATCGCGTATCAATTTCTTATAACCTTCGGAGGGAATGATCACAACAATATCTGCGGCCATCCCGTGGGTTACTCTTTTTGGTGATTAAGCTCCTACAGCTTCAAAATTAATTCGTTGCCCTAATATTTTGTGCACTTCTAGTTGTTTCCGTATCCAACACCCTTCGCTTCCTTCCCTTAGCCCCACGCGTCCCGAATTATCGATGTTTCCCCCATCAGACATTTTTCTTCAACCAAGCCTCCTCAGTTATATAATCGTGCACAAAAAGAGATTAGAATCGCCAAAAAAGTAAGAAACCATCGTTGAGGATTAAAAGGTTTTAGGTCTAAATCCGCCAGAATAGTTAAGAAAAATAGTGGATCGTAGTAGCCGGTGTTCTGGTGACTTTCGTTTATAGGGTTCAAGTCTCGAGAAAAGAGTAAAGAGCGATATAGGAAGTACTTTCCGTTTTGCGAAGTAAAAACTATTTTGTGGGATTTTGCTATACGGCCCCGAACGAATGTCAACTTCAGTTGTCTCCAACACATAATAGCTGTAAGACCCACGGTATAAGGTTGGATTCGTTACATTTGCAAAGTGAAAACTTCTTTAGTACCGTTGTGAGTGATTTGAAACTCTATGAAACGAAAAAGCGACACTCAAGAGAAACAAACAAGCATTGTATATATGTGTGGTGGTGTGCGCCTGCGTATTGCCGAACCGAGAGAAAAGGCGTCACGTCGTGTAGTGAGTATAGTAGCTATATTTCACTGCCTAATAGTTGCTTAAGTTACGACTGTCTGATCGAGACCACAGTTACAACTTCCGAAGAAAAAGACTTTCAGACGGTAATTATGGTGCTAGTTAACATCGAATCGGACGTTTATTATAGAAATATTTTCTAAATAATTGTATGCATTGAAATTATCAAATGTAAAATAAAAGAAAAGAACAATGTTGTTTAAAAAATTATTTATAAAAACTAGAAAAAGATATATAATTTGGAAAAAAATTAAAAAAAAACAATTCTAATTACAAAATTTTGATCTTCTCTTGCCATCCGTAGACGTACATTTCGCGGTTATACCGCTCGTCAGTGCGGCTTTGCAAGAGCTGTAACTTCGTATACAAATTTTATGTATTTATAGTCTGAACATTGATATTTGTACATAAGAGGTGGATTCGATATGAATTCACATAATTCTAATATAAATAAATAAATAAAAAAATAAAACTCAGCTTATAATATGAATTAATCTTCAGAAACGACAATGTTGTTATCGTGTAGAACTGTTGAATATGAAATAACGATAACCTGTTATTTTGCAACCGTTATTTCAAAATAACAATAACGGTCAAAACTGTCATTTTAAATAAATAAAATTTGTTTAAAATAACGATTTTTCCTATCACCACTTGCTTTGGTCAAAGCGTTCTATGTGCATGTTTGTACGTGTGTTAGAACGTGTGTGCGCGCCTGCGTATTACGAAGCTTTGGTACCAATATTATAATAAATAAACCTTGTACTTATCCCACTCCTGATACTGCATTCGTCTTATTCTCTCGCAGTTTATTTTTCTGAAGGTTTCACTTTTACCGCATGTGAACTGCACACATAATTTTTTATTTCTTCATTTTTGTCTTAATTGAGAGCGTTACATTTTTACAAACGACCACAAGGGTTGAGTATGGAGATGTCATTATTATTGTCGCAAAATTTAACATTTCTTATTGTGAAAACAATGGGAGCTTACAATTTCTGACCAGGTAATTTGTTTATAGTTAACGTTTAAAACAGCAATTTTGTGAGATAATGGACATTTGACGTCATGGGTTTTATTGGATGGATTTTCACGATTTTAGTGAAGGCCTAAGTTAATAACAATGCATATAACAGAGCGATTGTTACGAAAAGCAAATAGTAACGGTCCAAATTTACGCCCTTACAGAACACCAGATTGAGTAAAATGACAAAAAGAAATCGATCAATTCGAAATTCGGATGTATAAAGGCAAATTTATTAACGGCACACCAACCATTCGTACGGCCGACGATATTATAATTCAGAGCGGATAACGCTCGTTGTTAATTGCCTGCCGCTACTGACGATTAACAATTGACGAACGGGAACTAATTGGAAAGTACAATTGAGCGCCAACACTTAACTTAAACGGCTATAACGGCGATAACGTTCAACGCGAGAGCTTTACGACCAACGGAAGATCCCTTTTGCTCTTCGCTTTTAAGGCACGCCATTGTTTAGCGGGAGAACCTGCGACTGGAGATAACGCCGAGACGAGTTGTATTGTCCCCCTTGTATTTGGGAAATTCTGTGTGGATCTGACGTCTACGTAGTAACTTTCGTTTCCCTGCTTTTTCTGAAAATTCGATTCTTTTTGCTACGTTACCGAATCATTTCGTTTTACCTCTGATTTAATAGGCAATGAGATTTTTGTACGGAAAGTAGTTGCTTAATATTTTAAAGCTAATGAATTTGCGCGTTTCTTAAAAAAAAATAGAGCAAGGAGGGACATAGATTTTATCTGTTCATTTAGCATCTGATACGTCCCATCCGTCCGGAAGGGCATGGGGATCACGAGGAATGAAGAAGATATAGCGCCTGATTGACACTGGATACCACCAGTAAACTTTTCATCACAAAATCGTAATTCATTCCGGGGCGCGAAATTTAATTTATTTATTTATAATAACTATGTTTATTAAATGCTATATCGTTAGAATAATTGAAAAGGACCTTTTTGTATAAAGTCATGGTCAATTATGATTTCCATTAGAAAAAGTAGTTGTGCCAAAATTAAAAAATTATAGGTTAAATAAGGCATTCCGTTAGACTGTACTATCAGGCACATAATTACCTACAACCATTTCCTTTATACATTTTTGCCCAACTTCAATAATAACAGAGCTATAGGCACTGAAGAAAGTAACAAAAAAGAAATCAAGAAGGTCATTAAATTGAGCTTGTAAGACTCTCCATCTCTGCTAGTTTCCGAGATCTCCATACTAAACATAGGATAAAGGCTCACCTGTATATACATATACAGAATGTCTCATTAATAATTGTTCATATGGTAACTGGAGAATGCTTACCCGAAAATATGATGATAATGACCTAAAACGCATGGATAATAAAATATTCCTCCTAATCGAGATACAGGATGTATTATTTAAAAGTACGAAGATTAAAGATAAACGTATTTATGTGGATTCCTCATTATTTTGTATTAAGTAAATTACAATAACTAATTACACTTTATCGCTTACGTGCATCTCACATAATATCAGCAAAACAATTGAGGTTAGTAGGCTCTGGTCTATTGATAAAGGTGTAGTAGGCTGATGTTATTTGCTTATTGTAGAACTGTCAGACAATTAATTTTCATCCAAAAGTGTTAGATTAGTTACTGTTATCAACAGAGTTGATCAGTTTGCGCCAACAGTACTACAACTATCCGAAACGACTGTACTAAAGTAAAATAACATCGACATACACGTTATCACTTTCAATGTACAGTATGAAGCTATTTCACTCTATCTGTATGCGTATAGCACGACGTTATTTCATTCTATACCTTGTTTCTCAAATAGAGAGGCCAATTTCTGAACGAACCCCAAGACCAAATTACACTCGATAAAATCTGTAGAGTCCTAAAAAGAAGTGGTATATGTTTACACTTCAAAAGAGAAAACAGAAAAATATAATAAACACTACAATAAGTAGCGGTAATAAATAAATGTCAATACACTTAATAGAATTACGTACCCGATATGATTATAGCAGGATTGGTGCAGTCATTTGGTGCTGCTTTCGACCAATCAGAATGTACTATAAAAGTGGTGTGTTCAGAAATTCGTCTTCCTATTTTTGAAACAAGGTGTAGTGCAATCGTTTTCGATAGTTGCAGTACTGTTGGCGCAAACTGAGTAACTCAAGTTATACTAGCTTTTCTTTTGTGCTAATTTTTCGAATGCAGACATGCAAGATATGGTATGTGCTTATTTTAACCCCTGGATTTTTATTTCGGGGACATATAAGGATACTAGCGCACGCCCAGAAAATTGCCAATTTTATTAGAAATCAAACATATTTTTAAGGGTTAGAACGAATTTTAACGCAAGAATTCAAAAATGTTTTGAAGTCAATTGAGGCCAATTTGAAAATTTTTTATAATATTGTTGCTTATTTTCATTTTGTATTACAAATAGTTGAAATACATTTTTTTATGAAACCTACGTTTATCTTTAATCCTTGTACTTTTGAATAAACAAGCTGTATCTCGATTAGGAGGAATATTTTATGTATGTTTTTTAGATTAAATCGTCATACGAGGGATAACCTGAAATTATTGAGAATAAAACACACGGTTAATATTTTCAAGGATTTTATTTCAAATATGCTCAAAGTAATTCTCTTTGGCAATGATAGATTTGACCATTCTCTCTTTCCACTGTTTAAAAGCTCCCAACCAATCTTCTTTCGGATTACCTTCAAAATAAGCGTGAACTGCGCTATCAATCTTTTCTTCAGACCAAAACCTTCTACCCCGCAAATTTCGTTTAAGCCCAAAAAATAGCCAAAACTCACACATTGCTAAATCAGGTGAGTACGGCGGATGTTCTATTACTTTTATATTTTTTTAGCCAAAAGCTGGAGAGTTGAAACTGGCGTATGGAACGATGTATTGTCATGGTGGAGCATGATTCCCTTGTCTGGAACTCTATTGAATGCTTCAGGCAAAGAAAATTCAGTGTACCAATTTGTTGTAACAGTCTTTTTTCCATTTAGCTTGATTACATTTACTAAGCCCGCACTTCGGAAGAATACATAACCTTTTTCATAGCTCGCTGCTTCTTAGTCATTGTAGGGGTTTCCCGTTCTTTGTAAATCGATACACGACTCTCTTGGCGGATAGGAAGGTCGAAAAGGAGGGTATAAGTTTCGTCACCTGTCACCGTTTTGGAAAAAATTTAGTGCCCACCACTATTTAATAACTTTAAAGTTTCATGGCAAAGCAGAGGGTCCAAATGTTAGGTTGATGCTCATTACCCCATAAGTGGCTTTATTGTCGTCTTCAATTATTTTTTAACAGCGACAATGTTTTTGTGGTTAACAGCCGTAGGAGGACGCCCTGCTCCTTTTTGATGCTGAACCGAATTCCTTTCGCGTTCAAATTCCTTATACCATAGGGAAATTGTAGTCAAGGAAGATGCTTATTCAGTGAAAACTGAATCTAAATTCTCTTTGCACTCTTAAGCGCTTAAATCGTTATTAATATCATAGTAAATTATGATTCGAAAGTGCTCTATGGTTAATTTCATTTTATTTTACTTTTAAAAAATAAGTAGCTGAGTTATAACGAACGTAACTTCAACAACTAAATGTCAAATGACAGATAAAATGTTGCTCTAAATAAACATTGTGTGATTATTTTTCACAGTCTACTAGTTTTTGTTAATCTTAATAAATTCAGCTTATCCCTCGTATTTTGGGCCAAGCATTCTCCAGTTATCATATGGACAATTATTTATGAAACAACCTGTATATGTATATACAGGGTGAGTTTCTTTCCGATGATTAGTATGGGCATTTCGGGAACTAGCGGAGATAGATATAACTATTGAAAAGAAACAAATTACAAAGAATTAGAAATAATTACAAAATCGGAAAATAACGTTAATGACAAGAAAATTTATAAAATTTACGAGTCGAGGAGGCTTGTTAAATCGAAACACACCTGTATCTCACCCAGTCCCCGTTTTTCTTTTTGCATTTAGAATATCTCCACTTTTTCCAATCAAATTAAATCAGAATCTTTCTCTCCATCATCATCAACATCAACGCCAAAGATTGAATCGTATTCATATCTCTCGGATTTAGATAATCCACCATTACTCAGTTACGATTATTGCGCACACGAACGGTCGATACGCTCGATATAATTAGGTTTTTAATTAAACGAACGGACGAAGGAACGAACGCACGCATGAATGACTAACCGCGGCCTCTTCGCTTCGTTAATTCCGGGGTCGTTCGCCAAGTTACGAAATCGCTAATTGCTCGATTTGAATAAAAGTATAACGCTGGAGTCTTCGACCGCGCAAAGTTGGCCGTCGTACTAGAATGGCGCCGACGAAATGCAAATTTTTTACTTTCATGCGAGAAATCTCGAGCGAATTTGAATGGATTATTTGCGCCCTCGGCGGCTCTCTCTACAGTCACGGACGAGACGGGGCTTTGTGCGAGATGAACGCGGAATTAAAACGGGATCCCGTTATTGGACTGTCGAGTATTCCTCGTCGTCGTCGTCGTCATCGTCGTTGTCGTGGGAAAATTAGAAACCGTGATTATGGGACTTCATTTGCATACTTACGTATGAGATGCATGTATGTGTGTGTGTGTGTGTGTAAATGCATGAGGACCGGTAACTCTTCAACTATGTAATATTTACAGAATATTCCGCTCCCCAGTGAATAATATTGAGTTGGTAGATCATTTTATAACTTCGTCAAATTTCCGTGCGATAGAATTATTACTTTCTCCATTATGTAGTATTACGTTTGGACCATTGTTTTAATAAAACTTGTGTTTCTACTGACAACGGAACATTCCGAATCCGAAGATTAAAAAAGAATTATGTGTGCAGAACACACGCAGTAGAAGTGACACCTTTAGAAAAGTAAACTGCAAGAGAAGGAGACTAATGCAGTATCAGGAGTGGGATAATTGTAGGGTATATTTATTATAATATTGGTACCAAAGCTTCGTAATACGCAGGCGCACACACACGACACACGTACTAACGCAGGGACAAACATACACACAGAACGCTTTGACCAAAGCAAGTAGTGATGGGAAAAATCGTTATTTTAAATAAATTTTATTTATAAACAGTGTCGACCGTTATTGTTATTTTGAAATAACGGTTGCAACATAACAGGCTATCGTGATTTCGTAGTCAATAGTTCTACACGATAACAACATTGTCGTTTCTGAAGATTAATTCATATTATAGGCAGAGTTTTATTTTTATTTGTTTATATTAGAATTATGTTATTTTGTTCCATATTATATAACGGTTTTTTTCTAGTTTTTATAAATAATTTTTTTATACAACATTGTTTTTTTATGTTACATTTGATAATTGCAATAAATACAACTATAAAAAAATACACCGGTAATGATTTGAACACGCATCACCACACTAGCAGTCGTGAACCTTAGACACTACACTGGCTTGCTTGGAAAATGAGTAAAATTACAGGTATAGAAGGTACATATAAAACTTTAAAATCGATTTTCTCAAAAACTAGTCGCATAAAAAGCCAGTAGCCAGATACTAAGGACAAGTTCTTCTACAACATATGAGACCAATCGAAATCCGTGATTAGCAGGCCTGGTGGTCCTCACTCCCCTTGTTAGTATACGACGCCTTTTCTCTCGGTTCGGCTCGGCAATACGCAGGCGCACACAAGCTACACATATACTATATACAACGCTTGGTAGACAAGAGTGGGGATGGTATTCTATCTCATTCTCGTAGGATAACTCCTATAGATGTATATGTTTGTTTCTTTTTTGTGTCGGTTTTTCGTTTCATCGAGTTTCAAATCACTCACAACGGTGCTAAAGAAGTTTTTACTTAAAGAATTTGAAATTTTGTGAAGAAGTAGTCCATATCCAAGGATGTTCCAACATATTTTCCTTATCGGCCCAATCTAGTTTTAAGAGGGCGAAGCTACCCCTGAAAGTTTAACCTGACACAAATATATATCAAAATAATCGTCTCATCAAGCTCTATCACATATATGAAAATAACACTCTAGTTCCATCAAAAAAAATGGTGCCCTTCCCCTCCCCTTCGATAAGGAGCGTATATCATATACATAATAAAGCTCGATTCGACGAGTGCCAAGTTATTTTGAGAAAACCGAAAATCTACTAAACTTTTAGGGATAGTTTTACCCTCTAAAAACGAGATTGGGCCGATAAAAAAATACTTTCGAACGTCCTTGGGTGTGGACTACTTGTTAACAATGTTTCAAATTTTTTGTAATTTTAGGGTTCAGGACGTTCCCTTGTTTAATTCGCATGTATATATGTATGTATATCATTGTGAATAATCTCTATGTATATGTACTAACAAACAAGGTTGAGAAACACTGCTCTGTTGAAGTTAAAATCCTTATACCAATAAAAAATAATTCAAGGTCATATGAATTCCTGTAAAGTAGTGCTTCTTAATGGGGGCGATATCGGCCCCATGTGGCTGCTTTTCGATGTTCGGAGAGCGATTAGTAACAATTTATATTTTGGAGGACGAAAGACAATTTGCGATATTTGGGCGATATAGTAAAACATTATGTTACGAATAATTAGATATTTTATTCGTTCGTTCGTATCAGCACTAACAGGCCTTAAAGACCCAGAGCTTGTTCGGTGCCACCGAGCCGTATACATATGTGTATACCGTACCGCTCCTGGCCCGCCTAGTGGCATTTACTTACTTTCCGCAGCATATTGGAGGTAGCAGATCCATTTTAGGATTTTAAACTACTACGCTCCGCCGCGGCCGGGTTTCGAACCCAGACCTTCTCGTTGTGAAACGTCATATTATATAATAATTAAACAAATAACATTATTATAGTCACTAGTGTATTAAATGTGAATTGGCGAATTTTTTGAAGTGACGAGTTTGAGAAACACTGCTGTAAAGTATACAGTCAGTCCCCGGCTTGATTTCACTATAGATATAATTAATTAAAAATTTTTGAATTTCATTTTCATGTTTTGAGATGCCGCCCTACTTGGTTTGAAAAGAATTTCGAGCACATTTTTACTTTTTAAACATCAAGCCCGTCATGACAATTGAGAAAGAAACCATTTTCTATCGAAGTGAAGTGCTATTTCGGTCAGTAATACGTCAAAGTATTATTGAGAAAAGTTGTTCAAAAATATGACATTATGACTTCAGGCGAAATTTCACACATATCGGATCACTTCAGTATTGAATCAATATTTGTTTTATTTCTTGCAGTGTAATGTAACTGCAGAAAACTAAATATCTGTATAAGTTGTAAAAAATTTAATGTGATAAAGGATTTTATTTAAAAAAAAGGAAACACAACAATTACTTAATTTGAATTATTTTTCTGTAGTTAATGCAAAAATACAAAACAAATACTGATTTAATCAAAGTGATTTGTGAAATTTTCCGTAAAGTCATAATTTCAAAAATTTCTGTTTGATTATGCCTATAATGAAGTCAATCGGGGAACAGACTGTATATTAAAATTCAGAATGAAACAATCTGGTAAACAGTGAAAGAATGAAACTGAACACTTGATTGACAGATGGCGCTGCTTACAATATCCATCTGCTTACATTGTAGAATACCCGAATACTGCCTGAATGCCCAACTATTTATGTCGACTTTTAAAAATCTCTTACCTCTCAAATAAACGTCTATGAGGAACACAGTACCGTAATGTAGAAATGTAGGGGGCCAAAATTCTATTAAAATTAAGCAAAAATATTTCGCGTGATTTGCCATTGTTTTTGCTGATTTCGTTAACTATGCCATACTAGCATACTAGCATATTAATAAATTAACCATTTTCACAGTTACATCCTGTATATCCCATGCCGGTTGATGTTCGTACATATGAGGTATCCATGACAAGAATTCTTAATCTACACATTGGGAGAATTCTTAAATGAATATCTCATATGTACGAACATCAACCGTCCTTGAATATATGGTACTAGTATAGAAGAGGAAGCTATACCTCACAAAGCCGTACTGAAGATCGGTATAACCGTGAAACGCGTATATACGGATGGTGGGAGTAGCTTTCTAATTGCAAACTTGTGTTGATTAATACTTTCGAAAATCCACCTTAATCGATCCCGGAAATTACCTGTTTTTCCACGCATCGAATGAAATCCGCCGCCCCAATTTTGCTTACAAATGAAGATAAGGGTGTTCTGAGACCCAAGTAACTTTAATCACTTTAAGCATTCCGAATTTTTAAATTCAACGCATATTTCTATTAGATAATTATTTCTATTTTACACTTACGATAAATATCTTTCTTTAGTCATGATTATCGTCACAAGCACAAATTGAATGAGGAAGAAGAAAGAGGAAAATACGAAGAAGAAAAAGGAAAAGACGAAGAAGAAGAAGACGAAGAAGAAGAAGACGAAGAAGCAGAAAAAGAAGGTTTTTAATTCATCACCAAAATTATTATGTTTTCATATCAACTGTCATTCGCAAACAACCTAAATCCGTCAGAATCACAGAAGTAGACCGAGCGGACATAAATATTTGATTTTCACTTTACTAATATTTGGTGAATTTTATGACGTCAAACATGTTTATATGAGATATCGTGCTGTTAGCTGTTGGCTGAACGTTAAGCTAACTTTCAGCGCAAAATTTTCCTATTTATAACTAAACGAAACGTAGCCTACATGTGTACCAATGCGTAAATATGAAGAAAGATGTTTTTCCTTTTCGTATAATAAGTAAAAACTCCCTTAACAACCACGCATAATACGTTCGAAAATGTTCGCCTTCTAAGACGTGAACGATGTTTCAGAATTCCCATCACTTTCAAACTATTACTGAAATTATTTATTAGGATCTCCTCTTATATTGGAAGCAATAAATTAATCTGAGTATATTTAAAGTAACACCCGCTTTAAACGGAATGCAAACACATAAAACGTGCTCGGAAGAAAAAAAAATCGTGTTTGTATTCTACAAACATGACCCAAAATCTACTGCGGCACTAAATCGTAAGTGTAAATTGGTTTATGCCCGGAACGCTTGAACAGAACCCATTATAATACTGTATTATAAACATACGCAACATATACATACTTACATACAGGGCGTTAGTATGTTGGTCAAACTGAATCGAAATAGGAAGATTTTTAGGGCTACCGAAGGCAAAACAAAAAAACTTACAAGTTCTATCCATATGTTGACCCCAAATTGCAATTTCGACAGCGTTATTCATTGCAATCTTGAAATGTGTGTCAAATTTGACGAAGTTATCAAAAATTTGAAGATTATAATTTTATTAACAAAACATAAATTATACTTACATACATATGCCAATAATCCGACGAGGACGAAACAATTGTGAAAATTGAGAGGTTTGTAGAACTTAAACTTCCCAAAAATAAACGAAATGGTCAAAAAAATGAAGGGCGTCCTTTTGAATTACCGTGCTTGTCAAATTTATTTCGGGAAGATGTCAAATATCACGTTACAAACGTCAAAATCGACAAAAATAGGTCAAATTGATGAAACGTCAAAATTGTCAATTTCGCGTTAGACTTCAAACTTTTTGTATGTTAAGCTCGTGGATTTCGTTAATATTTGACCGCGTTAAGATCGGATTTGCTAAATATGTATGTATCGGCGACTACGCATTTATCGATCTGTCAAAATTATCGCTGACAATTGGGAGCTTTGTGAAACTTAAACTGGCCCAAAAAAAGCAAAATTGTCAAACAAATGAAGGGCGCCTTCTTGAGTCAATGCGATTGTCAAATTTACTCCGGGAGGATGTCAAATTTCACGTTAGAAACGTCAAAATTGACAAAAATAGATAACATTTTTTAAACGTTAAAATTGTCAGTATCACCTTAGACTTCAAAATGTTTCTTCTGTTTGTTGTTGTTCGCGCCAATTTCGTCAATTAATAAAATAAAACCTGAAGGACTGTCCATATAGCGACATAATGAACTATGTATAGATGCGTTAACCAGTTAATTACCAAAAATTTAAACGTTCGAATTTTTTTACGAAAATTTTAGGAACGTCTTATAATACCATTTTTAGCATTTCCTGAGAAAAAAACAATTTTTCGTTGAATAGTTTGCCGGAAAATTGCCGTGTGTTTGACCACACGCTGGTTCTGATAAGTGTTTTGAAGTCTTTTGTTCAGTACAATTTGTTTAGTTATTTATGTTGTTTATGGTGCGTGTTTAGGTAAATATAGTTAACAACATAAATAACTAAATAAATTGTACTGAACAGAAGATTTCAAAACACTTATCAGAACCAACGTATGGTCAAACACACGCGTTATTTGCATCCCCCCACCATCGCACGTATGTATATTTAACAGAAGGGCGGGTAAATGGTCTTAGTTTCATTTTTGGAGATTTGACAACATACTGCAATACATATATAAATAATAATTCTGACTTTTTATATATGTTATATAATTAATTTAAAGAGAATCTTTTTGGACACTTTAACCCCTCCCCTCTTTAAAAAGGGGCGAATCTTGGAAACATTTTCCAAAAATATTTTTATTGGCAAGAGACCAAATGTTAATATAAGCGCCCCAAACATCTTATTATCTATACTTATCTGTGTTTTATATTTACTCAAAGTTGAGGTACGATAAACGTTTGTTCAAACACACGTCGCTATGAAACCGGTTAATGGGCAGTTGACAGGTAATTGTGCAAAAGCTTACTAAGCAAACACCATTTGCATATACCAATAATCCAATCTGGCGAGGACGAAAATAATTAGTCTGCCGTTGCGGTCTACGATGAACAAAACTTAATAGTTCCTCACGGATTATTGGTATATGCAAATTTTGCTTACTTTGTTAACTCTCGCATTGTTACTTAGTAGCCGCCCATTAATGTACCTAATTTAATTAGGTACTTTAGATGGGGAGTTATCCAGATTTTATTTTATTGATGGGGGGTCAATCTCACTAAACTTTCCGCGGTCTAGACATCACTAATGTTTGTACACCACCTGATCACTATTTGAGGCAACCAAATTAACTTACAACATACAGGCATAATATTTTCTCAAAATTGCTGTAGCGATACGCTATTGATATAAGCATAAAACTCAGAAGTGCCAATCGCTAGACTTAAAATACACTATGTACTCTCAGATAAGTAAGGTTTTATTTTGCTATCATCAGAAGAAACCGTAGTTATTATTTTTAGGATTAAAGTTTCATCAGGTATATTTCCAAAAACCTGGGATGTTTATTATTTACACGAGAAATGTAAATGCTAGTAAAATTCAGGTCATATCTGGAGCAAGGTCGAGTGGATCGTGTTCGTTTCATCATGCGGCCGGTAAATGATATAAATGTCGAAGAGCTTCGAACATGTGATTGAAAGAAATATAAACGGTTGTAAAATCCGGGCTATATGTTAAGCAAAGTGCAGTGCATGTTTGGGTAGGACGAATTTCTTTTTTCTTTTACGTCATCCAATCTTTTTTCAAACGTTAATGATAAGTCACGTGGTGTAGGCGTATTAATTATTACACCGTATATACATATAAAAAAGAGAGCTGTGTGTGTGTTTATATTTTAAAACTTACATCTCCTGATAATAGAAATAATTACAATTTTTATTTTGCCTTTTTCTTTTGCAGATCTGATATCAAGGCTGTATATGAAGTAGTTCAAAGCAAGAGTCTGAACAACCTCATTATGGTGAGTTGCATCCACATGTTTTTCCCCAGTTTTTCCAAAATTGCCGCGTCTTGTTTTGTGTTTTCCGATTGGTTTAAGGAAAACAAAAAAAAAAAAGATTATAGGGATAATTAAAATAATAATCGATGTTTAAAAACCTTCGAGAGCAAAATTATTAGGCGATGAACATATATCTCAATGTGCCTGAATATTGTAATTAGCAAGGTTAAAACGCAACTTAAACATAAATCTTGACAAGAGATTAATGGAAAAGAGGTGGGGGGATTCGCAAAGAAGAAGAATTGAGCTCGTTTACCGCCGTTTCGTTATGACCATTAAGAAAATGGCAGACGACATCTTGTGAAATGACAAATCATTCACATCCTACACGGAGGAAATTAGATTAGAAAATTTCCTATCTTGTATGCGGAACAGTTTTCAACAAATGATTCGCACGTCTAATTAGTTTCAACGTTGTTTTATTTGACTTCGATTTCTGACTTTCGAGTACGACCAGGCCTCCAGCAGAAATCCTCTATGAGGAAGAAAGCGGAACTTTCATAACGATTCCACAGTAACTTTAACAGAGGGAGGTAAACTTACCCTTATACTTCCGACTTTCAGATAAGTCAAACGGCACTAGAGACTTTTAAATTACGGAAATTACTCGGAGTCGGCATTTAAACCTCAACGCAGCGGCGTACTACTCGAGAATCAGCATCTCCCCATCATTTACAATACGATCGATTAAGCTCGTTTTATACCCCTCATCGTCCCCGTTTCGCCTTCCACTCCGTCTACCCTTCGGCGATATTTGAACAACTTCGAAGTGCAATTACCATTTCATAGTTCGAACTTGATAATTCTCGAGCGAACCGCGAACATTGTCGGAGGTATGTGCGGTAATTGCAAGTGATTGTTCTCAAGTATGGAAGTCTTTTCGAACGATGCTTCTTCCACCCCCTCCTTTCTCATTGACTTTATCCCTGCTGTGCGCGATTGTCTCGTCTAGGATGGGACACAGGGAAACGTAAATGACACAATAAAACGAAAAATCTTTAAAAGAATTTAATTTATTCGAATTTATTTGTTTTATTAATTCGTTTAAAGTCACGGTGGAACTGCTGAAGACGCGGTCAGTGATAGTAGCTTATTTTGGGGGCATCGCATAGTGAGATACTGGAAAGACAAGGAAGAGAAAAATCGCAATTTCACCTAAAATGGAAAATGCCGTAACAATATGGGGGTGCGAAAATTGGAAAAGTTTTCCAAATTATCTGGAAATTTGTGTTCGGGGGTTGTTTTGGGTCGCTGATGGCGGATCTGGTGTTTGTTCCACACTTTATCCGAAATCGACCCAAATTCAACTTTTCTCTCGCCAAACGTTTTGCAGTAAATGTAAATGATGAGAAGGTCATGTTATGGAGCGAATTTGAGGTGTAGTTGTCGTAACTGTTGAAATCCGTTAGGGAATTGGAACCTCGCTTGGATTTCCTAAAAAAGGCAGATCGGAAATTGAACAAGTTTTGCAGATGACATGAAAATCAGTATTAGGGAGTTGTTTTAGGTCGCTAATTGTGGATCTGACGTTAGTATCGCATTTTACACCCTTGCCGACTGCAGATGATACTCCGAAATCGACCAAAATCCGACTTTTCGCTCGCTAACAACTGATGTGCAGTAAAAAATAATTAGAATGTCAGATTATGGGGCGATTTTGGGGCGATTTTGGGGCATTAGTCTCCTACCTATTCGTCAAAAAATTGGAAGCCGACTTGAATCTCTTAACATGGCAGATTTAAAATTGAACAAATTCTGTAAATTGTGTAAACATCAGTACTTGGTTTTTCTTTTGGGTTACTGATCCGAGTTTCCTCTCGCTAACGGTTGTATAGCCAATTTAAATCATGATAAAGTCATATTATAGGGCGAATTTGTGACATTAGTCTCGTACCTATTCGTTGAAAAATTGGAACCCACTTGAATCTCCTAACACGGCAGATCGAAAATTGGAAAAGTTTTGGTCGAGCGAAGATGGTGCTCCAAATTCAACCAAAAATCAGACGATAGCCTCGCTAACTGTTATGCAGCGAATTTAAATAATGGAAAAATCACGTTGTGGGGCGGATTTATGGCATTTGTCTCGCAACTATCGGAATTCGTCAAATACGTCGAAACATTGGAGAAGTTCTCCAAATTACATGAAAATCAATGTTGGGAAGGGCGGGGGTTAGGTCACTGATAGCAGACCTGATGATAGCTCCACATTCAACGAAATGGCCGAGTGAAGATGGCGTTCCAAAATCAACTAAAAGCCGATTTTCCACTCGTTAACAATTGGTGTGCAGTGAAAAATGATGAGAGCGTCATCTTATGGGGCGAAAAATGCCACTCTGCTTGACTTTTTCAAGATGTTAGATCGATATGATGGTTCATAACATTTGGAAAGTTTGGCAGATATGTAGTAGAGAATTAAGGGAAACTGATGTTATGGGGCGAAGTTAGGGTATGAGTAACTATCGGGATTCTTGCAAAAACTGCCACCCCTTTTGGATTTTCCAATATGGCCGGTCATCAGAATTGAAAAATTCTTCGATTTCTACAAAAACGGGTATTTTAGGGTTTTCGTTGCCGCTCCTGTTAGTTTTTCGTTTTTCAATACATGCGACTATTGACAGTGAAAGAGTAAACGCTTCCGGTTTGATTGAATTGCTAGACTACCTCGTCGAGGAAGCACCATAAATTATCAAAACTTCACTTCAATTTTTTCCCGTTTTAGGTAAAATATTGAATTAGCCATTTTAGAAAGCATAAAACTAACATAAAATTGGTATTCAGCGACACAAAAAAACTGCAAGATACCCGTTTCTGTGGAAATCGAAGAATTTTTCAATTCTGATGATCCGTCATGTTGGAAAATCCAAGTGGGGAGGGCAATTTTTCCACGAATCCCCGACAATTACGTGACTAGTACCCTAACTTCGCCCCATAACACTAATTTCCCTTAATTTTATAGTACGTATCTAGCAGTTAGCGAGCGGAAAGATTGATTTTGGTCGACTTTGAGGCGCCATCTTCGTTCGGCCATTTTGGAAAAGTGAAACTAACGTCAGATCCGTTATCAGCGACTTAAAAGCTTCAAGAATACCGTATTCCATCTTATTTTGCTGGACTTTTCCAATTTTCGTACCGCCGCATTTGGTTAGCCATTTTGAATTTCGAATGAATCTTTGAGTTTTTTATTGATGTTTATGCCTATGAGAGAGATTCAATTAAGAATTCTTCCATTATGTACGTATTACGCATTTTTGTAGCTATTTGTTTCTACAGAAGTGGACAACTTACCTTGCCACAGACTCCTGCAGTAGCCGCAGTTGCGCTCTTGGGCTACCCGTCGTGAAAAAATTGCAATTAAAAGGGCGTATACGAATGGTGATAGTAGAAAAAAGTTTGTAATTTGAGTATGTCTCGATGCAGTGCCCCGAGTGAGATACTATCTCAAACTATGTCTTCAACAGTGTCACGATGGGCTATAACGTGTTAAGACTATCAGGGCCGCGTATACATGGTATAGGACTTCTTCAGAATAAATAAGTTTAAATTCACATTAAGGGTCTGCTAGCAGAATTGTAGATTTTTATGAATAGAAATCGATATATTGCCGAGCCTATAACGGCGGATGTTAATGGTCCAACCCAATAAATCTAAAGAAATAAAATGAATGTAAATGGTTGACAGTACTGTGTTAGAAACGTACCCAGTGGTACTCCCAATCATTGTTCCAAAGCGCCGGGCCAAAGCTCCTGGCCGGGTTCATACTTGCGCCTGTATAAGATGCCTGTAAATAAGTTTGTAAATAAAATTACCCTTACCACACCTTTCTGAAAAATCCATATACGTATTTCTGCCATCCTCAGTCGAGAACTGGGGAGTTCAGTATCACTAGCGAATGCGGCTAACGCCCAAGACGAACACCATACAACTAACACTTTACTGTAGTGTCAACAGTGTTTTAGCGTGTTTCGCGCGTTCACTGTGTGATGTTCATTGTGCAGTGCTTTGGTGTTGTACAGTGTTCGTTGTGTGGTGTTCATCTTGGGTATTAGCCGGATTCGGTAGTGATAGTGGGGAATTCAGCCCCAGTTTTCCACTGAGGATGGCAACTTAGTTACCGAAATACGTATACGCATTTTTTCAGAAAGGTGTGGTAATGGTAATTTTATTTATTTTATATATTATTTTAGCCACTGTCTCATTATTATTTGGCGTTTTTTATGATTGTCTTTCCACTCAACGCCCCTAGCCGGCTTAAGAGAGGAAAACAATTCTGTACTTACCGCTGCAAAATTGATTCCGGCAACTATGAGTCCGAACCTTATAGATACCGAATCTATCAGATGCTTAGTTCTTGGATCCCAAGAGGCACAATTGGCGAATGTTAGAACCAGCGATATGAGCATCTCCACACCTAGAGCCTTAAGATAGATGGCGTTTGATTTTCTTTTTCATTTTACATATTTACACATTTTCAAATGTTAAAGTTGGTACTCACTTGTGACGGAAGAATTTTAGTCGAAGGTATGTTCATGCCGATTCCGTGTTGAGGTAAGGTCGCGTTTTGAAGTACCATTAGCTCACTGGGGGTTACTACCTTTAGACCAAAACGAAGAAGTACGTTTAAGATTTATAAGTATATAAGTATAAAAAGAAATGTAAATGTGCATGGGGCACTTTTTAAGTTACAAAAACTGACAAAAAAATTTTTCCGAACAAACTGTTTTGTTGCAATTAAAAAGCAACTCTCACCATCCGTACACGCGTTTCACGGTTATACCGATCTTCAGTACGGCTTTGTGAAGAATTGCGCATTTAAGTACATAATGGGAAAATTCTTAATTTGATATCTCATATGTACGAACATCACACTGTTTTGTTGTTCAAACTAATTCTCGAAACATTTTTGCACTTTGAAGTTGGTACCTCAATCTCATACTTTTCTTTTTGTAAATGTGCGTGACCGTTCTTATGATCTAATCGTAATTACCGAGTCTTGAACAAGCCACTAGCATCGATAAATCGGAACGACATCCACGTGGTTATTTCGATTTTAATAGGATGAAATTTTCAATTACATTTCCGCAAAAGCTACGTAAGACATCGTTAGACGTCGGTGCTGCTACTAACCTTATCGGTAATTTAATTTCGTGCTACGTCGATTCCGAAAAGTTAGTATTCGTTTTAGGTACTTTAAAGTTTTCGCTCG
The DNA here is from genome assembly GCA_038088585.1 of Chrysina gloriosa. NCBI lineage: Eukaryota > Metazoa > Arthropoda > Insecta > Coleoptera > Scarabaeidae > Chrysina > Chrysina gloriosa. Next base: position 59,978,851 of record CM076089.1, read on the forward strand.
ACCGAGTTATCGAAACAACCATCTCCCCCTCATCGGATAACTTTGCAAGCTCGCGAGCGAAACTTTAACGAGAAGTTATAATAATACGTAGTGCATACTTTTTCCTTACCGTAACGAAACCATAGCCGATTGCGCCTCCAACGAGCTGCGGTATGACGTAAAACGGGACCAGGTCTAAGGTGATCTTGTCCATGATCAAAGCGCCGACGGTCGTTACGGGATTCACGTGCGCACCGGAGATGTGACCGAAATTCTGAAATCAGACATTATTTTTGAAGATTAGATAAACTATTCACTGGAGCAAAAATATTCATTTATAGAATTTTTGATGTCTCTCTACAAAACGACCTAATTTATGACGTGCGTTAATTGGGCAACTACAAGGTAACTGCAATAGCTTACCAAGTAAGCTAAGTAAGCATTATTAGTAAGTTGCTCAATTTGCGCCAATAATTACTACAACTATCTGACACGACTACACTGCCACCTGTATTTGCATAGCGCAATGTTACTATTCTAGTATAGCCGTTTCAGATAGTTGTAGTACTATTGACGCAAATTGAGCAACTCTAATTATTAGCATATACTATTTGTGCTAACTTAATAAGCTATTGCACAGCTACCTCATAGCAGTCCAATTAGCGCACGTAATGAATTCGGTCGATTTGTAAAGAGTCATCAAAAATTGTAGGAATTAATTTTCAACGTTAGTTTGGGAAAATCATTTGATGCTATTTTCCCCAAAGGATCTCAAGTCCTTGACTATTTTAAAAAGATACAAAATACTTGAAGCTATCTCGTCCTTTAGTGCGTGTTACGAAGCCTGCTAAGAGAAGAGTCTCCACACACTTAAAAAAACAACCGATAAAATTCAGAAAATGGCTTTAATGTTTTTCAAAAGATTCGGCTTTAGCATCAAAACATTTTTGCGTGCAATGAAACAAGTTTCGAAGCATTATTTCGGCGGCAACTAAGAAAAGAAAAACGCTCACCACGCTTATCATTTTCGATTCCCCGGGATAAGAAGACATCACTTGGTGTTAAAACTTCGATTTAACTTTTTACTGGTTAGAAAGTTGACAATTTGTTGTTGTTACTATGTGCGCTTCTGCGTTATCATTAGAGTTGGATAAATGCGGAACGAATACATGAGCGTTACAAAAGGGAACAACTCCCGTAACTTATCCTTTACACGTGAAAACAAAAAAGAAATTATTGGGTGCCAGGTCCGGGTTATATAGAGAATGAACATATTTAGAAGTTGCGGAAAAGAAACTATTATGGTTCATCCATTCGGCATTAAAAGCACGACGATACACCTATGTTACAAAGGAGACATGTCCTCGAACAATTTCTGTAAGTGCTCAATGAAAGGCACACGTTCCCACGCGGCACCGGTAAGTTTGCGAAATGCGAAATACACAACACACGAACACCCCATTACAACTTAAATAAAAAGCGTTGTACTGACAGTATATATATTTCGCGGCGCCACCCGAATCCAAGCCCCTACCGACGAGTCACAGATGGAATTGAACCGATTTTGACCAACTCTGTTTATTACTAGAAATAACTCTCCTAATGAATGCTGCAAATAAATACACAGTGATCCAAAATGATTGATGTGTGCTGCTCTATAGTATAGAGGGGTCTCCAAACCTCGACCCGCGGGCCAAATCCGGCCCGCCAGTGTCATCAATCCGGCCCGCGACAGCTACTAGCTTATTGTTGTTGTGATAAGTTGGATAAAAAAACACAGAATGATAATAACTCGGATTTATTTACTTGCTAGGTAAAGCTTAACCTTCCTATACTCACGCATACGGTCTGTGAGACCGACTTATATAGTATAGTACACGTGTTTCATATTTTGACGTGAGTATAGGAAGGTTAATGACAAGTATAATACGCAAAAAACTCACTGAAGTAATCAGTATGGCCCCAAAGCTGAAAAGTTTGGAGACCGCTGATCTATACTAATAGGACATTTGCCGCACCACATGCATACGTTCCACGATAAATTCCATAGGCGTGCCGACAATCCATCCCTTTTGTCACGCAATGTATTGCATTATTGGATTTTAAAACAAAATTTATATCAAATTGTAAAAAACCGTAAATGAAAACGATGACAGAAAGAAAAAAGTAACGAATATTATTACTTTATTTGCCCAAATATAGAATTAAGCTGAATTTCAAGTGATCTATGGTTAAAACCATCATAACCTAAAAGTTGAGAGTTAATACTAATTAACATTTTCAGTTAGTCAACGTACTAAAATATAATATATTCGCCCCTTTAATCTTGAAGAAGAATGTTTGTGATAAAATAAGTAAAAAACGATCGCAATAATCTCTAATACTTGCACGAAAATGCTAATAAAATGACCACTAAAATGACAACTGAGAATTTTATTTGCACGCCTATGATGAGGGCGCTGATCATCGAAACGAATTAAAACGAATCCTAATAGAACTACCAATTTTCCCTTGGAAAGTAGTTTTGATAATAAAACGACAACAGAGTTGCCACGTGACCGTCAATCATTCTGGATCACTATGTATAAGGAGACTGTGGTTAAAATAATATATAAAAGAAATAAAAATCAGTCTTACGATACCTTTCGGAAGTAATCCCAGATATGTATTTCTCTTTCGTATTCAACTAGATCCAAATCTTTTGTCATCTTAAATGCAAATTGTACGCTTCTAATTCTAATTTACACTGTTACCGTACTGGTGTTTAATTTCCAAATTTAGCCATTTCATTTTCGCTCAAAACATGACTTTTTTCAATGAGTTTACAGTTGGAAGTAACATCAAAGTAGGAAAGATATTGTTTTGTTTGCATCGTTTTAGCAAATTATTATCAGCAATCAATAACCGAATTGTAGTAACTAAACTATGGAACTTGTTAAATTCCTTCAGCTGGGTAGCCATAATTACAAATAAGAATAAGGGGAATATATAAAAGAAATGAAAATACCCTTAACACGCCTTTCGGAAATAACTCCAGATACGTATTTCGGCAACTAAGTTACCATTCTCAATGGAACGTTCATTGTACAATGCTTTACAGTTGTACGGTGCTCGTTGCATGCCGTTCGTCTTGGGCGTTAGGCGTTTTCAGGTTTAGTTTTCCAGTGAAGATGGCAACTTAGTTGTCGAAATACGTATCTGGAATTATTTTTGAGAGGTGTGGTAAGGGTAATTTTCATTTATTTTATATAATGATTCTAGTTGAAATAATCCTTTCTGAAAATTATAGAAACTTATCGCGTTATACATTTCCCAAATTTTTTCCGGCCGATCTGTCAACTTGGTTGCACATCAATTTAGTATGGTGAGGAAGGGCGCCATGGTTTCGATTGCTCTTTTTCTGATTCTGGGGAAACTTCTGGGGAAATTGTCATCGTGGGCGTTCAGTTGCTAACAATATGACGAAGGATTATTGCTCGATGATGTTCACACGGAAGATCAATTTTTTATATACAATGCAACCTCTGAATAAGCCCTTTCCAAAAAAGTCGCTTCTCCAAATCTTCGCTCGAAAGTTGCCCCCACTACTTCGAGCATCGTAGAATCAGGGGCGAACCTCTGAATAATAATAATATACTGTCTGTCCCAGGATTGATGTTACAAGAGGTTCGATGGACTAAAAATTTTTGAATTTTAATTTAAGAATATGAAATTAAGTTCTGCTTGGCGTGAATAGAATTTTAAGAATATTTTCAGTTTTATTCATATTATTATTCATATATATAATCTTTTACCCCTTTCTACCGTTCGGTGTAAGGGTTAATAATAATAATAATAATAATAATAATAATAATAATAATAATAATAATAATAGGACCGCACCTGGAAATTGCGTTTTTAAATTTATGCTTTGAATAATAGTATAATAACGAAAATTTCAATTGATTGTAATTATCTTATATGATAGATCTCTACCACTAATAGGTCAATAAAACAACGCTGGTTTGAACGATAGTTATATTTTCAGAACGTTTACAAACGTTTTCGGAATACCTTCGTCAGTGAAAATATAACTAGATAAATATATAAACAAACATTTGTTTTTATTTGGGAACTATAATATATAATATTTATAGTTCCCAAATAAAAACAAATGTTTGTTTATATATTTATCTAGTTATATTTTCACTGACGAAGGTATTCCGAAAACGTTTGTAAACGTTCTGAAAATATAACTATCGTTCAAACCAGCGTTGTTTTATTGACCTATTAGTGGTAGAGATCTATCATATAAGATAAGTATAAAAGGTCACGAAATATATATATATATTGATTGTAATAAATTTCATTGTTCTATTAATATTATTATCTACTAATATTTGTACATTTTTTAAATATAGTTATTGATAACAGTTTTTAATTATCTTAGAAAAGTAACAAAAAGTACCCTATTCAGCCATTCTTGTTAGAAAATAAGATTCTTTTATTCAATTCTAAAAAATAGTATACATGAGATTTCGTTAAATACTCCCAAGTACCTCTTACAAATTACAAATTGGATATTTTTCCTCAAATAAACATTTTACCTTGCTCATACTAGCATAAATATTGCATTTAGAATAATACATGTAATTATCACTTGACTATCATTTTTTGTAGATATGTGCTTGAGCATTTAAAATTTGAAAGTAGAGAACAATTATTGATGAAAAATTCCATTCATAATACATACTGCAGTATTATTAATTTACTATTGAAACAAAATTTGATACCAATTATATAAAAAAATTGCATTTAGAACAATAGAATTTATATTAGGTTACAACACTTTCACGTGAAATTCATGGAGTCCAAACCTATTTGGAAGTTGACGCGAGAACTTTTCGTAGCGAGTTCGGACCGCGGACGAGAGTAACTCATTTCACGGTAATATATATATATATATATATATATATATATATGTATATATATATATAAGTACCTTTTTGCATAAAAAGTTTTATATAAAAAAGTATAGAAAATAACATTTTTAAAGCGCTTTACAAGCGCAATTACTTGTTTAAATACGGACTGTCAAATGAATTATACGAGGGGCGCTTTTAAGTTGTTACAAAAACTATGGAATAAAAAAAAAATTGGAACAAATTCCTTTCCAAAATATTCGCCTTCGAGATTTATAAAACAGTCCAAAAACAAAAAATATTTCCTAGTTCTTCTAACACCTTAAAGGGCGTCTCTCGTACATCATTCATTTAGCAAACGTGTAACCACGCGGATATAGAAAATATTTTTGTAATGTCGAAGTATATCGAACGCGAATACCGATCAGTATCGTAATTATACAATAAATCATGTTACTTTTACTTTATTTTAATTACCGATGTGGACGATTCTTAAGAAATGCCCAATACATAATCGTGATTGAAGGTAAATTTCTACTAATCAGGGCATCAATCAAAAGAGACATCAATTCGGAGTTGGCCAGGCATTGAAATTTCATTTTAAAATCGTAGATACCAACTCGAAATCGATAATGAACGAACCCATTGTATTGGGCAAGCTATTTTCGATGACTCTGAGTTTAAAAATAAAAAATTTCTGCAAACGGTTAAAAACCAAAATTCGATAAAGTGCTTTATTATGTTTCAAAATATTCGCCTTCAGCATGAACACATTTTTACTTGCGCTTATACCAGTCTTCGAACCATTTTTTCCGGAAACTGACATTGTATTACATCGGTCAACTCCTCACTATACAACTTGATTACATTGTAATAATTAAAATCGCTATCACGATGCAAGCATCTTCAAATCATCATATAGAACGAATCTGAAGCTGATGATTAGAGTTGATCAATTTGCGCCAATAGTACTATAACTATCAGAAACTACTATATTAGAATAGTAACATTGCGCTATACGAATACGGATGGCTTCATACTATACATTGAAACTGAATGTATAGTATGAAGCCATCTATATGCATATAGTGCAATGTTATTTTATTCAAGTATAGTCGTTTCAGATAGTTGTAGTCCTATTGGCGCAAATTGAGCCACTGTACTAATGATATTTATACTTGACTAGGTGAGCCGGCAAACTTCGTTTTCCTAAACCTTAGCGTAGCAATTACGAACAAACCCACAGAAGGAAGTATCCAATTTGGTCCAGTCGTTTTCAAGTTTTAAGCGTCCGAACAAACCACGAATCATATATATATATATATATATATATATATATATATATATATATATATATATATATAGATAGTATGCACATTTGTTGAAATCACATATACATACATATATGGTTAGCGCAATACGTCAAGCTGTATCTGTCTGGTAAAAAATGCCTCTACTGTATATAGCACTTTTAATGCTATTTATTGCACAATATTTTCCAACCAGAATTACGCAGGAACTTCTGCCGTGTCGCGTCGAAATGAGATCACTAAGTTGGGAAGTGGTGAATCGAATCGTATCCTAGCGATTGAAATATCGATGACACCCTAAAATGACTAGCAAAAACATTTACATTTACTTTGACTAGGGTAATTTTCCCGTATCACCAACATCCGTAGAACCGTCAATCAATTCTACTGCATCGTCCGAAACAGGGTCCACCTCTCTTTTTCTCATTAACAACCTCATTCCACCGACCTTCGCCACGATGGGCTACTTCTACCAGGAACACTAAGAAACGAATTTCTTTTTGTACATAGCGTATTCGGACGAGAACGTTTACGGCCCAAACATAGGGGAGACGACGATATGTTCTAAAGAAAAACACACTAACCTGCATATAATTATGATTATTATTACAACAATATGGAAGTCGTGTGAACAGACAATCTCCAGACCTGTTGCAGAATCGGAATATCAGGTAACGTTTTATAGTCGATTTTGATAAATGTCGGCGGTTAACAATTTAAAGCGGGTTTGAGCATTTTATGATGCCTTTAAAAAAGATACACACCATTGAAGGTTTTCAAACAAGGGATTCAGTATGTGAGTGTCGGTAGTAAAAACTGAATTTCCATCAAATGGAAAATTATATATTAAATACATTAATCTTGCAAATATTAATAAAAGTATCATCTCAGCACAACCATGGGTTAAAACAATCGGTATGAAAATGAAGCAACTATTCAAGTTGATAGGAAGACTTTCGTTATTTAAGGTTATTTTAGCAGATATGATGAATTGGTAAGAAGTAAGTTAGAAGAAATGTATTTGATGGGGGAAAAAGAAAATCACTGTTACAAAACTCACGATTTTAGAAAAAATGCGAGTCGCAACGTCGCAATAATACATTTCAAAAATGAATTGATACCTAAACACATAACGCCGTAGTAAATTATGTACTCAGAAGGAAAACATAAACTGACCTGCAGATAAGGGTAGATGTGAGTCAGATGTGTCGAAGCATTGAGTTAGTTTTTGTGTGTCGGCTCTAGTAAACGGTCGTGTCTTCCTTGTGTAGAGTTGTTTTAAAATACAACACTTTAATTCATAATATATATAAGGCACCACATTCCTCTTCGGAATTTTCGCCGTTTCCATTTGAAACTCCCCACTCGATTTTCTGGGTGATTACCTCATTGCCTAGTTAGTTATAATCTCTCGTGCTTCCTAGCACTGGAAACAACATCTCTTCATAATTTCCTCTCCTGTGCCTTCTGCTTCCAGTTGTCTACTTTCATCATTTTTAAATCCTCTGTCACTTGGTCAATCCATCTTCCACTAGGTCTTCCTCTTGGTCTTCTCCCCATTGGTGTCCAATTTGTTATCATTCTGATATTAATTCATAGTAATTACTGATCTTTATTTATTGCCTTATTCCATTAATCCCCAACAGTTGTTTTGAAATTCGATTGGTGTTAACCAGTTGGTAATTCTTCCTGGAGCAAACCTAAAGATAAGTCAGTTCTCTTCCTTGTTTGGACGAAATTAATTAGAAATGTATTTATTGCTAGAACAAACATCTGGGTTATAAAAGAATACAAAGGTGTTTGCTTTCGGGCGACCTAAAGCCACCGAAATGCTAATCTTCATTACATAATAAACGATATAAAAGATATTACAACCGCTTATTAAATTAGTAGGCAAATATTTAAACGTACGAAGTGTAGCTTTTGCAATTATTTTCGTCGTTTATAGGATTATTGTCATCTGATATAGAGGATAGAGAAACACTCAAATATGTACCATACATACATGCGTATTTTGCCAAATATTTATCGAGTTCGGAACGCATGTTTCGTCGTCAATTCTAACACGAATTCGATCAAGCATATACGAAGCATACTGGAAATGTATCTTTTCAAACAGGCACTTCCGCTCCTGTCAGCGTTATCGACGATCTAAAAATTTTCACTGAGATTAAAGACTTGAATAATTGCTTCGAACTGCAGAGGAACCTGCAGATCGTCTATGACTGGTCCACACGTAACAGAGTTTCTATGTGGACAAGTGTGCTGTTGTCTCCTTTGGTAGAGTTGCCAGCCCCACAGTATTCTCTTATAATGTCAATCGAATTTCTATTCCTCGTACAACACACTCGAGGGACCTTGGCGTACTGTTTGATCCTGCTCTACGTTTCACGGACCACATTCTTGAAACTTGCAAAGCCGCTACTAAATCCTTGGGTTTCCTCATACGTTCGTGTAAAGCCTTTAATAACTTGAGTGCTTTGAAGTCCGTTTATTTCGTCTTCGTCAGGAGTAAGTTGGAGTACGGTTCTATAGTTTGGTATCCCTCCTACTTGTATCAAGAAATTGCCTTGGAAAGAGTGCAAAAACGTTTTTAAAGTTTCTAAGCTATACAATCGATGGATTTTACCCTCCCAGATCAACTGATTACATCGCATTACGTGAAAGGCATAATATCGAATCCCTAGGTGACAGAAGAAAGTATAGTAGTGCGGTTTTCTTGCTTAATTTAATTAATAATGTGGAATCTCCCATGGTGTTAGCTGGGGTTGACTTTGCGGTCCCATCTCGCTCTACTCGATCAGCTGATACTTTTCGTTCAGTCAGGGCTTAAACTAATGTTTTGTTTGAGGCCCCTCTGTCTCATATGACTAGGAACATAATTAATGCTTTTCCGGATCCGTTTACATAATGTTTATTGTACTTGTGTCGTTGTGATTTATAGCTGTATTTCCGTTATGCTAAGTTTGATTGTTGATTTTGTAGCTGTTCTTGTGTATTGTTTTTTGTTTTCTTGTATAATTATCCTGTAATTGGAGATTTTTCTCTGTTGGGTAATAAAGACATATTATTATTATTATTAGTATTATTATTATCCTGTTATTAATTTCGTAAAATACGACGTTCCCATCCTACAAGGGGCTTCTTTTATGTTTGTATAAACGACCAGTAGGTGGGGCTATTGAGATGTGTCATTACTATTTTCGTAAAATTTAACATTTATTATTGTGGAAACACTTCACACCGAAGGATAGAACAGGGTAAAATATTATGTATAATACTAGCTTACCCGTCGCGCGTTGCTGGGGCCTCAGAACAAAGGAAATTAAAGGAAACTGGTTATAATAACGTTCAATTTACATTATGTCATTTTTATTAAGACTTATAATTAGTCATTATTTACATTCAATTGAATTGAATTTGTTTGTATACACGCCACCTATCGTAGGATATATGTGCTATGCCAAAAATATTCGACACACGCGCGCCATCTATCGTGGGATCAGTATTACACGTAGGGAAATTCATGGCGTTTATTTTTTGGTAAACGTTGATTAAAGAAATTGATTTGGAATTCGTTGATGCCACTATGCCAGTAATCTTCGCGGGAGTGTACTCAACAACTTCCGAAAGTTTCATGGCGATCGGATGAATGGTGTAGTAATGCATAAAGGACACACAGACATACATTCGTTTATATATATATTGAGTACATTCGTTTTTTTATATAGATAGATATCGTGGAAACAATGCCAGCTTAGAGATTGACCGAGCAGATTGTTTACGGTGACGCTTAAAAAAATGGAATTTTGTGAAAGAATTGAAAAAGTTCACGCTGGATGATTTTTTACGATTCTAGTAAAGACCTAACTCAACAGTAATGTCGGAGGCACTACCCTCTGCACTATTAACCTGGTTTCCAAGAGCTTACTACACAGGCTTATTAATCATTGGCATGAATTTTTCAAATTTGATTTTCTCGAAAATGCTTAAGCGTTGCGTCCTATTCGTTTACCCGAAAACACATAAACATAAACAACAATCAGTACAGCGACTTTCGTTGAAATCGATTGGTATCACGTTGGGGTGTCCCTTTGTTAGAGGAACATGTGATGCCATTTGTCCCTCCTCCTCCCTTTGTCGGGGGCACTTTCATTCTTAAGTAGGATAACGCTCTCGGCCCCACGTGACTAGAGAGGTTACTGGACTATCTTCGATTCGTGAATATTTCAACCGAGAAGTTCAGATATGAATCGCATAGAGCATCTATGGGATGCACCAAAACGATAAGTTAAGCGCTTGGATGTCCCTTTGAACCCCCGAGAATTCGAACAAGTTCTTGTTGAATGGGAGAAACCACCACCAGCAGGACACCATTTACAACTTGATCAATACGACGCCCAAGGGCGTCGTATTTCAATGGTATGCACGCAAGCTATGTAATTTCTCTCAGATTAGTAACGCTTTATAAACTGTCAAATTAAAATAAAATTATTGAGGAGACTTTTATTAAAACAGTACGATGTTAGTGCATTACGAGGTTGTTTGGAAAGTAATTTCGTTTTTTCCCAACAGAGGACTTAATTGCATTTTTCACAGTCAACTTCACACTTAAGCCGCATGGTCATTATATATTTTGACAACTGATATAGCAAAGCTTGCTTGTGAAGAAGTTCGATTGATTGCACGCAGTAGTTTTTGGTTGGTGCCCTATTAAATATGAAAAGTGAAAAGCAGCATTTTCGGCATATTTCACTTGTTTACTATCGAACAGGTAAAAATGCTGTTCAAGCAAGAAAAGAAATGATCCGATGTGTATGGAGAAGATGTATTAACAGAACGCCAGTGCCAAAACTGGGTTGCAAAATTTCGATCCGGCAATTTTGATGTTGAAGATGCACCACGTTCTGGAAGGCCAGTTGAAGCTGATGAAGACCCAATAAAGGCGAATAACAACTTCTGAGATCGCTGAGAGATTAAATTTATCGAATTCGACCGTCCATGATCATTTGAAATACCTAGGTTTAATCTCAAAACACGACAAATGGATCAGTTTTTTGCCAGTTAAGGACAAAAATCATGCTACTGCCGGAAAGATGGCAAAAGGTATTGGACCAAAATGGACAATATATTATTCAATAACCAATCGTTCATCTTCATAAAAAACTTACTTTCCCAACAACCCAATATATTATTTGGTTACGTGCTTTGCAAATATATTTGAAGACCTGATCCGACATAAAACAATAATAATGGAAAAAATCCTTGCACTTACATGTATAGCCATGGTAACAGCCATTCCGGCCGCGAAACTCGAATGCAAAATCGACAAGTCCCCGTCCACGATCCACTTGCTAGCGCCCATGCAAGAAATGAACACTAGAATCGCGGTGCCGAAGAATTCGGCGCTCGCGATGGCGATCTTCTCCAACATCTTCGCCCTCCCGGCCGTGAGCTTCCCGTCTAAAATATAAACTGCACTTTTTACTTATTCGCGTCGATTTAAGCGCCCACCCACCTTTCGCCTCCATTTTCGCTAATAGACACTGTACTTCCGGCGGTGGCGGCGGCGATTTTGCAAATGGCCAAATCTCTCGTCAGGTCCTCTTATCTACTGAGCCGTGTAGCCCTAAGTGCCACGACGATCGCGATTAAAGCATCTTTTTACGAAAATAGAACGTTTTGAAGCGGGGGGCGTTACGGGATGATAACTGGAAATATGAAATTGCGTCTTGTGTTGTGTGTGTTGGGTCGAGGTTTGTTTTCTTTTCTTCTTCTTTTTTTTTAAATTTAATACTGTTTGTCGTTGTTTAATGGTGCGTCGTTTCTAGAAGGTCGGTGCTTGAAATTTCATTAAAAAGTTTGCACAATTTTATTGGTTAAATATTTAATAATCCTCTTTTTATTTAAAAAGAGGTAAAAACAAGTTGAAAAATAAGTACCGCTTGTGCGTTATAGCATGGCGAGAGCTTCAGATGCGCGGTGGAAATATAAGACCGCTCAAATTAAACGTTACCAGTGGCGTAGTAAGGAGTTATGTTTTCCTACTGTATTTCAAAGAATGTGATGCTATTTATGTATTTATTTGAGGGTTTAAATGCACGCTTGTTGCTAGAAAATGGGATCAACAATCGTTGCAAATAAATTGCTTTACAGTCAAGCTCGTACAATTGTCAATAATGTTTTCAATTATTTCACAGAAAGTGATAAAAGTTTGACGGAAATAAAAAACATTGTGTTTAGGGCCACATGTGTATCAATAAGAACCATTGAAAGGATTGTGAAAGAAGGAAATAATCCACCACATGAAAATCAGCCTATTTTTAAAAGCCCGAACAAATAACGTCTCCGCAGGTGCCCAATTACTGAGCTTTAAGATTACGAAAAAGTCGACTTTCGAAACGTAATTTACAATTTTCATAAAACTGAAGGATGTCGAATTGCACTATGCGCTTTCCGAGAAAAACTACGTGAAGATTTTGAATAGACCGGTCAGTTAACTTCGTTAAGGAAAATTTGTCAAAGACTTAAGATTCAGGTTTCGAAAAACAAGAAACAATCGCAAATTTCTAATGGAAAATAGTGATAATCGAGCACATCCAAAAAATAACATGCTTTAGAGAAAAAACCGTCGTGTAATTTTTCTCGATGAAACGCATATTGATAGTGGGCACACTATTTCCTAAAGCTGGAGTGACGACACTAATAATGGTCTGTTCACAAATATCTTGACAGGGTACAGCCTAATAGGGTATACGCCTAATTTTTATTTATAATTGAATTAGATACTTTAACATTTGGAATTACTTGTATCATAATTAATTTTGTATAAAATACATTATTTCTGGTATAAAATAATTATTAAAAAATGTTATTTTGAATTCCCGGTAAAACAAGTGTGACGTATGAGTATTTATTTACAATTTCGATTTTTTCAGTTTCCATGGTTACGTACAGTTAGTCTGACAGTTGGAAAGTATTTTTTGACATATGGCACTAACCTGTAAATTTCATATTCGAATTACATGTTAATAATATGGGAATTAATATAAAATAACAGTATGTCTATTAAATTATTACATGTTTAACTATACTCGACTCGCCGAACAAATGCAGTAGTAAATTATGGCAACAATGTGTGTTTAATAGGTCACATAACCAATAACGTTTGTAATTGGTCGATCAGGGTGGCCGCTTACAATAGAATAAAAATCGAGTCCATATTGCATTTGGAATATTAGATTTTATTAGCTTTCTTTGTAAATGATCCATTATCTATTATATTTCATAAACCAGTGTTTCTGAAGACTATTTATCGATCGTTCTAGTGCACCAATAATACATTATTGTTTTGTAGGTTATACATTATTTCTTGCTATATTATCGTATATACTTACATTATGGAAAACTCACCTCCTAAGAAGAGAGTTTCAAAACATTTTACGGTAGAAGATAAACAGAAGGTTTTGAATATATTTAAAACTTTTCAAGAAGAGCCTAGCACTTCTAAAATTGTTAGTGTTGAAATGACAGCCAAAGCAGCAGGTATCTTTCCAAAAACGATAACCAAATCATAGTAACTATTATAGTATCTTTTACAGGAATTAGTGAACGCAGTGTTTACAATATTGTGAAAGAATATAACACTAATCACGAATTACAACCACCAAAAAAATATCATAGGAAAAGGGCTGTTTTAGATATGGTGGATGATGAAATGAAAAATGCTATACGAAGAATTGTACATTCATTCTTTTTTAAAAATGAACCTCCAACAGTTCAAAAAGTTCTCACAGTGATAGATGAAAGAGATGACATTCCTAATTTCAAAATTATGACTCTCAGATCATTATTAAAGGAACTAAACTTTCGGTACAAATATTTATTACTTTAAATTCTATATACTAATCATAAGATAATTATGTTTGTAGTTATAATAAGTGACCTTGAAATAGTATTTTAAAAGAAAAAGATGACATTATTACCTGGAGACGGAAATACCTTCGTGAAATTAAGAAATATCGTGAAAATGGTACCCCGATATATTACTTGGATGAAACTTGGGTAAATGCTGGACATACTGTAAATAAAATATGGACAGATATGTCTGTTGTCACTGCAAGACAAGCATTTATAGAAGATTTAAGTACAGGTCTTAAAAATCCTTCAGGCAAAGGCAAAAGATTTATAATTGCACACATTGGCTCGGCTGAAGGATTTGTAGAAAATGGTTTACTCCTCTTTGAATCAAAGAGAACAGGAGATTATCATGAAGACATGAACGCAGAAAGGTTTGAAGAGTGGATGAGATGTATTCTCCCCAATTTAAAAGAAAATTGCGTTATAATTTTTGACAATGCTCCGTACCATAGTCGTAAATTGAATAAGCCACCTACAACTAATAGTCGCAAATTAGAAATGCAAAACTGGATGAGGGAAAATAGTATTGCACATGAAGAAAACATGGTAAAAGCAGAATTGTTAGCTTTAATTAAAGAACATTTATCTGGCCCTCCGAAATATGCTGTTAATGAATTAATAGAAAACACTAATAGAAAGGTACTTAGACTCCCCCTTATCACTGTGAATTAAACCCGATTGAACTAATATGGGCACAAGTGAAGGGGTATGTTGCGAGACATAACACCACATTTAAATTGGCAGACCTGAAAGAATTATTTCAACGAGGTATTGACAATATTTTTGTTGAAAATTGGCAAAATGCTATTAAACATGTTATTCAAACAGAGAAGGAAATGTGGGAACTTGACAATCTCATAGATATACACATAGAGCCGTTAATCATTACAATTAATGATGATTCGTCTACATCATCTAATAGCGAAGAAGATACATGTTAAGAACGTTTTAGTGTGTCATAATTAATTCCTTTACTGTATTAAATTTTTGTAATATGTATAAAATTTATTATTTTTGATTATACCTATTTGTACAGTGAGTTAATTTTTAGGATACTGTTTCTTATATAAATACGTACAAAAAAAAAATTAATTATTTGTTTCCTTATTTTGTATTTATATATTACATAGATCTTAAAACCATTGTGTATTTTTTATTTACTATATATAATTCTATATATTGGAGATGCATAATTTAATTCAACAAAACATACTTGAAGAAATAAAAAATTATTTTAGTACTTATTTTGCAGTTTTTATTTATGTCAAATACAAAATGAGGTTATTATTTTGATATGTTTACATGTGATTTATGCTGTGTGAGTCGGACATTTGCATTGCAAGGTTGCCATAATTTGCTACTGCATCTGTTCGGCGAGTCGAGTATAATTACACTTACGATTCAGCTTTAACTCCTTTAATTTCGGCGGCGTTCAAACAATCGTTTGAGCGAATGAATTCCATCAACATAAACAGTCTAATATTCAGTAAATTATCACTTTGCCCCTTTACAAACGCGTTTTCGGTAATTTCTTCCATTCTAAAGTTTGAAATGAGAACTTAAGTACTTGTCAAACTATTCCACATCAATATTTATTTACGAAAACATGTGTTTTTAATACAACTAAGTGCAGTGTAACACTGAACTATAGTGACATCACTCAACTCGTCGGACACACTCGGAAAGATTCGGGTGTTAGTCGGAAATATTCTAATAATTTAAATTTAAATTAAATTTTATAAAATGTTGCTTGCCTAAATAAATGTTATTATATAACAAATAGGCACCTAATTATATAATTCTTTCAATAAAAATATATTTCCGCGTTAAGCTCAACTATCTTTTTGCCAGAATGTCTTCTAAGCTTTAAAAATCTACTACTGCATTGGGTGATTATCGTTCAGAAAATAGATTCGAGAAAATTTAATTTCAAA
The DNA here is from genome assembly GCA_038088585.1 of Chrysina gloriosa. NCBI lineage: Eukaryota > Metazoa > Arthropoda > Insecta > Coleoptera > Scarabaeidae > Chrysina > Chrysina gloriosa. The sequence goes on from CM076089.1 coordinate 59,994,895, forward strand.
TCTACCTCCTGAGTCTGTTGTGGTAGTAGACAATGCGTCATAATGTTCCAATTAATCATCCACCAAATAGTACTTTTCGAAAGGCGGAAATGATATCATGGTTGACACAAAAAAATATATGATGGACATCCACAATACTGAAACCAGAACTTTACGAAATCATAAAAATTCTCAAAAAAGGCACTTGCAGTACAAATTTGATACGATTTTTCAAGAAAACAGCCACACTATTTTAAGGCTTCCGCCATATCATCCGGATTTAAATCCTATCGAATTAATATGGGCAACAGTACAACAAAAAGTGGGAAAACGGAATACTAAATTTAAAACTAAACGATACATGGAAATTAGCTGAAAAAGAATTTATTGCAGTCACAGCTGAAGACTGCCAAAAAAGGTGCAAACACGTAATAAATACTGAAAAAAAGTATATGGAAAGTGAATATATAATTGTTATTAATATATTTAAATGAGGATTTTAGTGAAGACGACTTCCATTTTAGTGACGATGAGGATGATCAAGATTTATAAAATGATGGCAGTGCATATCTTATAATTCCTTTAGCATATATTATTAATACACTTTATTTTATAGTCGTTTTTTATTATGCTGAAATACTTTAAAAATAAGTCGAGCTACGCCACTGCATGTTGCATTTAAGCTTGAATTTTCCCGAACGATGTCCGACGGTACCTTCGGCCAGCGTCGGAACTCGCCATCCTACAACGCGTGACCTGTACCTAGTAAATATACATACAGGGTTAGTTAAAAATATAAAGACAGCGATTTATTGGGGTTTATATTCATTTTGGAAATTATATTTAATACAAAAGTTTTTTATGAAATTTCTATCTACATTTTAGAATGCTTCAATTTTTTTCTTCAATTACTTTTGAGTTACGCCTCTCCGCGTAATTTTTGTTAATTTTACTCTACCATTCGATGGAGAATTTTTTTTCTCTTTACAATAGTATTTTTTTAAATTTATTTAATAACAGTTTTACAAGAAAACATTGGTTCAAGTATTTAATAAATGTTAGGTACATCTAACAAGGACAAGGCAAGATAATTTGATTTTTGTAATTTTTGATATTTATGGTAATAGAAAAATGTCGCGTGATGAGACTCGAATCAGCGATCTCGTGAGTACCGGACTAGAACGCTACCGACTAGGTCACGCGTCCAGTTGAAAAATGTATAAAATCTAGTGGATTTAGCTGGCAAACTTCAACTTCAAAATCGATTATCTCGGTAATTTATGTACGATGCGTCGAACTACTCCGAAATATTCTTATTCAAGATCCAAAGTACACCTACCATAAATATAAAAAATTACAAAAATCCGGGTTTCCTTGTTAAATGTATATACCTAACATTTATTAAATACTTGAACCAGTGTTTTCTTGTAAATATGCTTATAATATAATAAATATGTTATTAAATAAATTAATGAAAAATACTATTGTGAAGAGAAAAATTAACAAGTTCCCATTAATAAAAAACGCGGACAGGCGTAACTCAAAAATAATTGAAGAAAAAAATTTGAAGCGTTCTAAAATGTAGATAGAAATTCCATAAAAAACTTTTGTATTGAACAGAATTTCCTAAAATGAATATCAACGACAATAAATCGCCGTCTCCATACTTGTAATGAACTCTGTATACAGGGTTGATGAAATGTATGGCAATCTGGTTATATCTGACAAACTGATTAGCTGTAGAGCTTTCAAATTGGGAGATTGTCAATTACGCATAAATCTGTGGTCGCCTTTATTTTTTCCCAAAGGACGCCCTCTTGTTTTCTTTTTTAATGACAACATAGTATATATTTTATATTTTCGGAAAGCTTATTTTGCTGCTTTCAAACATAATAATAGCAAGCCAAAAATAAAAATAAAAATCCAAAGTAATATAGGCACACCAGCTATTACATCAACACATATGTAATCTCACTAGTCAAATCTAGATGTCGCTTAATTTAATTGTCATTTTGACAGTTCGTAATTATTAGAGTTGCTCAATTTGTTCCAATACTACTACAACTATCTGAGATTACTGTAGTAGAATAACAACATACTATACTATACTATACTATACGCTATACGAATGCAGATGGCTTAGTACTATACATTGAAACTATTATGTATTATGTATAGCGCAATGTTCCTATTCTACTACAGTAATTTCAAATAGTTGTAGTACTCTTAACGCAAATTAAGCAACTCTAATAATTAGTTTTGGCGTTTGTCCAAATGCAGATTAGAGTTGCTCACTAGCGCCAAATCGCAGTGGCGGGTTGGATATAACCGTTAGTATAACTGCGAGTCTCAATGAGATGTGTTGTGTATACATGTACGCTGCCGTAAATACTATTTCGCAGTTCCAGATTTGTTTTAAAAACGTTTTATTTTACGTGTAAACTTTTATCCGCCCGCGACTGGCTTTTGACGCAAATTGAGCAACTTCAGTGTAGATAGATTGCGTAGCTCATAGAGCTAAACGCCGCTGGGGTTTTGTTCGTCTATTTGGCTTACTTTGAATTCGCATTGGAGCCAGTTCGGCTACAAACGATTGCTCCACAATTGACAACCAATTGAATTTAGACTGATTTTCATATAGAGGCTGTCCTGTTTTACTGTATAATATAAATGTATCAGTTCTAATTTAAATTTATAGGACATTGCTGAATGATACGACAGTCGTTGCACGATCCTCTATGTGAAAACCGGTCTTTAAGCCATAATTAAGTTGTTGAAGTTCGTTTATTTTAACAAAATATTCGCGTTAATAATTTAGAACGAAACAACAGACGAAAAACTATCACATCTATACCTTCTATGCAGTTTCGATCTTTGGAGATCCTTTAAAAAGTCTAATCAACCGACACCGTCACACTTATCACCTGTACGTGATTCAAATTTTAAGAAACAATTCAATTTACGAAAACTCGCGCTTCTATTTATTCGTATGTTTTTATTAGACCCATGCAGTCACTGTTTTGTAACGTAAGCGGATGCATAATTAATACCTACTTCAATTCTCGAGTGTTTCGTAAGTTAATTAGGCGCGCATTCGCGCTATTAAACGATTAGGTACTGAATCATAATTTGATAAACGATGGTAAACAAAAAGGTAAAAGTTTCCTGTAGATGACATTCTTACTTACTATTTAATTATTTCTAATTCTGGATACATGACTTAACCCGAAGTAAACCATTTAAAAATTCGAATGTACAGCCGAAAACCGCGCGGTATGAAAGATAACATATATACACTACAGGCTTGTTTAACCGACCTGCGCTTATCCTACATTCCTTCTGTTGTATGTTCTCCTAAAAGGAAACTACGAGTTGGGAATCTCTTCCTTTTTGATTTGTAACTCCTCTAATACACTAACAGAAGTCGTTAGAAAGTGTATTAACTAAAAAATTAACGGCTACATTTTTGTATATAAAAATTTGTTTCGCTTAATTAGCGTGGTAACATTTTTAATTGTTTTTAGTTTTACTTCCTACAGGTTTGTGACAAATTCCGTATATAAATGATAATATATACAAATGATAATGTTACATCGAAAGAGCTGGATTTCAAAACGAAAATGTGTATATATGATAAACATATGGACAATTTTTTGTAATCTGTATTTACACGCAACAATTTAACTCGAAATGTGAAAACTTTATAAATGTATTCAGATACGAGGGTTAAAGGTTAAGTTATTATTTGATTTTAAAAGTGGTATATTTTAGTTTATCTGATATAATAGAAAAAAGTAATGTTAGATACAGGCCAGCTGAAAATACAGAATAATATGACAATTAGCTTATTATTGGTAGGTATATTTTAGAGAGATTCTTCGTTTCACTGCGAGCATGTCGGTCGTTTCATGTTTTTTAATACTGATGACTTCAAGTACAGAACGAGCTTTGTAATTGTTTTCTATTTTTAAAATTTTTGTTTTGTCAAAGTTGAATGTATGATTTGTGTTTTGCATATGTTTTTTAAAGCTGTACTATTTTTGAGCATTTGTGTCCCTTCAGCCTGTCGTCTAAGTGTTGCATTGTTTGTCCTATATAAATTTTATTGCAATCTTTGCATGGGATACTGTATACTGTATGTGTTTTTGTGTGTTGGAGTAGCTGCTTTTGATTTTCGTATTTATGAATTTTAAGTTATTGTGATTTTTGTGGGCTGCTGCTATGTTGTATTTGTGAAACATTTTGGAAAGTTGTTCAGAAAGATTTGGTACATAAGGAAGTGAAAGAAAGTTTTTTTCTTTTTTATTTACTATTTCTTTTGTATTGTGGTCTTTATTTTTGTTTTTATGTAAGTTAAATGTAAGTTCTGTTTTTGATAACTTTGTCAATCAATTCAGAGGGGTAGTTATTGTTTTTTAATATGGTTTTTCCTGTATTCTGGGCTCGTTAATTTGATGACTCTGTCGATTAAATTGACAATGACATTCTTTTTAAAAGAAAATGGCTGGCTTGATTTAAAATTCATTAATCTACCTGAAGATCTCGGTTTGGAGTACCAAGTGGTCAAACTTTTAGTGTTGCATCTAAAGAGTTATTAACAAATGATTGCCCTTTTCTGGCCGAAAATTGAATGTTTTACTTCAAATACTTGTCAATCGCACAAGAATCAATATCGCCTATGTATTTCACTAGCTATAACCATGTAGATTAGGTGGATCTTTTTTTTATTATTCTGAATTCAAATTTGCACCATTTACACTTCGTGCCACGGAGCGCCTCAAGTTCAACATGCCTCGCTCGATGTCTCCGGCGTCGCCATGTTTTAATATTTATCGATGATAATTCTTTTTCCAATATTTAAATATTTGCTTAATAACTTCCTCGAATATTATTATCATATTGCCTTTTCTTCCATTCAAAATAAATTATCAAAGAAGCGCCTTTTTTAGACTGTTACAGTGAGGTTACCCCTTAACTATTTCTATATAAATAACATTCTCCTCAACTTCTTTTTGATTTCCAGGAGCCTTGCGCAGATCCGTCCATGGACTCCGCAGCCTTGAAAAAGGCCCTCGAATTGGAACTATCGCTCGACAGCAGAGACATCCGTTCCCACGCCTGGTACCACGGGGCCATCCCGAGATCTCGTGCCGAGGAGATCGTTCGCGAAGAAGGCGGTTTCCTCGTACGCGATTGTACGTCACAACCGGGAAATTACGTCCTGACCTGCCGAACGAAGATCCAAGCCCTTCATTTCGTCATAAAAAAGATTATCCTCCAACCGGAAACGGTGTACGAACACGTCCAGTACCAGTTCGAAGACGACCCCTTCGATACCGTACCGGACCTAATAACTTCGTACGTCGGTTCAGGCAAACCGATCACGGCCGCTTCCGGCGCCAAAATCCAATATCCCAAAAATCGGATGTACCCATTATCGTTTTACGCCTCCAAGTACCCCGCTCCGATGCTGTCGCAGAATCGGTTAATTTCGCCGGCTAGCACGCCGAACGCCAACGCTCACTTCCGGTACAACCCCATGCAGATCTCGAAGCATTCGGCGTCGCCCACACGGATGAGCAAGGAATCCCCGCCGAAACTACCGTCGAAAAGCAACGATCCCAATCCCTAACGCCTTCGGAAGTGAATCGGATTTCTCAGGAGAAATGTAACAGCGCTGATGGCGTCATACAACCCTTAATGACGCGATCGGCCGGTTCGGACACGATCAATTCGAAATTCGCGTCTCTTCCGCGAAATTCGTGCGCGAAACTAACGATTTCGGCCAGCTTCGTTACCCTCGGCCGTAATATGCGCCTGGTTGGTGATACGACCATAGAAGACGAAAGCAACCTTCCGGAATCTCCACCTCCCAAACCATCACGGTTACCGTCCATAATGCGAATGGAATCGAAAGAATCGGATCATTTAGAGAAACAAATGGACGTCGGCTTTATAACGCACGGCTCTTTACAGAGGGTCACTTCCTATCACACTTCCGGTTCCGATTCGGGGAACGGTTCGGGCGATTCGGCGCTCAGTTCGGCCGCTGGCGATCCTCCAGTCGAACAAACGCATCGAAATTCCGGCGTGGTGATTAAAAATCCCAGATATCACTTAGCGACGTCCGAATCTACCACCACACTTAAAAATTTAGATTTCGACTACCTGGCGGCAGAGGAGAAACTGCTGCAGATACCCGCGCCCAAGATCGATTTGGGTTCGAGATTTGACTTGAACAATTTTCACACGATTCTCCTTCCGATGGACGAAAATAAACCGCTGGATGGTAACACGTTGAGCGGTATCAAGCTGACGTTGAAAGAATCGGGCTCGCGCATCCTGGCCAATCACCTCACGAGGGCTGATCTAGATCTGATTTTTGGATGTTGCGATAGTTACACTGCCAAATTCGGAAACGGAATCGAACTGTGCACGTTGCCGCACGGAAGTCAGTTTAGACGAGATCTTTTAGAAAGGTAAGGATATGATTTCTCTCTCTCTCTCTCTCTCTCTCTCTCTCCTTGTCCACCGGTGGAAGTAACATAGAACGCATGTGTTTCCGCCCCCTCATATTTAACAGAATTAACCACAAATCCTTTACTTATACGTCCTACAACATCAAAGGCAAAGGCGCTGATGAGATCAGGAAGACCGAAAGGTGGACGTCCATAATCAACATCGCACAAACGATCAGGTGCTTTGTCGGAATGGCAATTGGGGGCTTGCGTCATCCCATAAACCATCCGCTCTTTGGTGATTAGTAGTGAGCGGATGGTTTATGGGATGACGCGGACCCTCATTGCCACCCAAACAAGGCGTCTGATCGTTTCTGCAATTTTCATAATCAACATCGCTGTAACAATCAAACGCTTCGTCTGGGTGGCTGTAGGCTTGCTTGATTCCATGAACTATCCGCTCCCTAGTAATTACTAAAGAGCGGATGGTTTATGGGATGACTCAAGCACGCACTGCCGCACCGACAAAGCGTCCTATTGTTTATCCAATTTTCATAATCAAGATTGCAAACACGAGTAGATACTTTGTCTGGGTGGTTGCAGGCTTGCTTTATCCCATAAACCATCCGCTCTTTAGTGATTAGTGGTGAATATTTGCTTTATGGGAGTATCTTTGTGCAACATTTATAATCAACATATGATCAGTTTCACAAACGATCAGACGCTTTGTCTAAGTCAAGAATAAATACAAACCTGCATCATCCCATAAACGATCCGCTCGCTCACACTGAATGCGTTCAAACCTCCCTTCCAATTACTAGACTGATAAAAAGTTATTCGTTTAAATTATTTTATTTCGGTTTTTCTTCTTCTTTTTCTAGAACCGAATGCCTAAAATTGACGGTAGCCGTAACGATCCTGACGTGCACCGACGAAAACGAAAGGGCCGAAATGCTGAATAAATGGATCGAGGTCGCCATCGATACGAAAACTGCGCTCGGAAACCTGTACGGTTTCTGCGGAATCATGTTGGGTCTTTGCATACCTCAGGTGAGTAATTTCGCGTCAACTTAGTACATCTCGAAAATTTCAAGGCCGAGGAGGTGCGAACGTTTGATAGTCGAGTTCGATCGTTAGAGCGGTAACGGCAGTAAATAAGCGGAGCGGTTTCTAGCATAGAATCGAGGTCCCCATTTTTATAGTGCAGACAAAACGGAATATGACGACAGTGACTGATATAGTTCGACTGATTTCCGAGAGGTGGTACAGAAAGTTGCGTTTGCAGCGCTTAAAGACCATTAGCATTGGTGGTCTAGATCGAGTTGATAGTGTACGGGTAATGATAAATCAGATCTGTATTGCCATCATGTTAGGGATTTATTTACATACTTATGTAATTCGTACGGACTAAATAGATCAATGTATCTAATTACTAAAGACTGAACTCAATCCAGAAAGCGAGAAATCTTAATTTTAAAATCGCAACAGAAAGCTTGCCGATTTCGCCCCGGGAAGGAAGTTTGCTATCACTCAGGGTACCGGCCAACTAGTCAGCGAGGATAAAGTGGACCTCTCACGGTTAGAACGGGGTAAAACACAAAATAGCTACGACTGCTACTGAATTAATCAACTCCTCCGAGCCTCAATCAACACTAGTCATCGGTTCGGCGGTCCAATCCCAAAATGGGGCACCGGAAATGAGAAGTATTTTTCCACAATATCCACAAATGTGTCGAGATTTCAAACGATAATTTCTCGAGGAAAACACTTCGAGGAGCAAACGTCTGAACCGCACCAAGGTTTTATAGCGAAAGCACCCGAATAATACGTCAATCGGAAAACGTATAGTAATTTCGTTCCAAAACAGCCATGAACGCTCCCTCTATCCGTGAGAATGGAAATCGTTAAGCAATCGATAACGTAGGGATGTCGAGCGCATAGAATGGGCCACGAACAAAGATTAATTAATAGCAAACAGTTTAACGACAGAAATCGGGGTACGCGCGAAGAAAAGAAAAAGTCGTAAGAGAACGTACACTAGAAAACTCAATCTGGAACACAAGGTCCAATGTGACGCAGCAGTTGAAGACATGCAGTCCACGAGTTTGTAAACTTTGTAAAATACGATTCAAAACGAGAACTTGGTCCTATTTTAACACAAACGACAGCGGGTACTAACACCTGGCTAACACAGCCTTTATCGCCATCTATCAGTTACATCATGACTTGCTGACGTTACGGCGCCTCCAACCGCCACCTATCGGACACTCCTCGAACCACATCAGTACTTGACGTTACATTTTGCTTTGTATTCTTGGGTGAATTTGGGGCGGGTTAGAGTGAACTGGAGGGGGAGAGTTGGAGAGGATTGGGTTAGCTTGGAGGGTAAGAGGAGGTTCGGAAGGTTAGACGACTTTGGGAGCTCGGCCGTATTTCAACATAAACGTCGTTACTCTATAACACTGGACTAACTCAGCTTTTATCGCCATCTATCAGTTACGTGATGACTTGCTGATGTCACGACGCGTCCAACCACCACCTATCAGACATTGGTCGAACTACATTAGTAGTCAACGTTACATCCTGCTTTGTATTGTTGAGTGAACTTGGGACGGGTTAGGGCAGATCGGGCCAGTTCGAGAGGTTGGTTGAGTTTAGGGTAATTGTAGGGATTTGGGGAGTATTCCGAGAGATTAGCTTAGTTTGGAGAATTTGGCCGAATTTCGGGGGTGAAGGGGGTTCGGCAGGTTAGACGACTTTGGGAGCTGAGCCATATTTCAACATAAACGTCGTTACTATATAACACCGGGCTAACTCAGCTTTTATCGCCTTCTATCAGTTGCACTGCTAACGTCACGGCTTTTTCAACCACCATCTATCGGATAGATCTCAAAGATGATATCCTGTTTTAACTGAAATTTTCCTCGGTTCGGGATGCAACATTAGTCCCCGTTACAATCATCCCCCATCCTCCTTCTTCTGAAATAAGATCAAAATGCGATCGAAATCTTAAGTGAGTACTGATTTTCCACGCCCTTTTTATTTTGTTCCAGATCGAGCGACTAGATACGACGTGGCACATCTTACGTCAAAAACACACGGATTCCGCCTTCAATTTCGAGGCAAAATTGAGGCCTACGCTGAAAAACATGAACAGTTGCTCAAACCCTCAGGCGCCCAACACCACCATACCGCATTTGATACCTTTTATACTCCTTATTGAGAGGAATCTCGAAGATTTCATCAACACCGCAAATCAAAGTTCGCTGGTAACGAACTGCCTCGGTCTTTGGGAGACGAACACGCAAGATTTCGGCTTGAGCATCCTCCTCGCGCACCTCGACACCGCCAGGAAATTCCTCAATCTGAACGGCATATATCAAAGAAACGCCGAGATCGTCCTGGGCGAGGCGCGGATGGAAGATCTGACCTTGGAAATGTTCCGGACGGAATTTCAATTGAAATTCCTCTGGGGCAGTCGCGGCGCTTACGTCCCGGCTCAGGAGAGATACAGCAAGTTCGAGCAGGTTCTCGACGTCTTAGTGGATAAGTATTGCTGCATACGCGAGGGAATCGAGGTGTAAGCCGGAAACGGACGGTAGAGGAAGGATGGTACTGGATTGATTTACATATCAACGTCGGTGGAGTAGAGATTCGAAAAAAACAACACCAAATTTATATACATAGTAAGCAAGGCCGTAACAATGTTAATGACCTAACAAGAAAAAAAAAGCTTTAATAAGTATATTGTAGTTATTTATATATAGCGAATTATAAAGAGGTGCTTGAACGACTCGATGGGAACTTGAAGTTGGTTGCGCCGAAACTAGCACAGAATTCCCCTTTCAAACCTATAACCGTAGCCAACGTCGTATTTAGAGGAAGAGAGTTCTGAGTGCTGCTGATCTTCCCCTCCCATCCTCCAAATATGTTTCCATCGCCCCACCCCTTTGTACTTCCCTTCATCGTCCTGACCTAGTGCTAAAATCAAGTTGCATCGACAAGTGCCCCGTCACGCCATTATTAATTAATTCGGGCACAGGTCTTTCGCCAGCGACTTTTATACATATAGTAAAGACCACGCCTACTATTACCGCGTTATTTAAACGACTCATTGTGATTGGTTTAATCTGTATAGCCCCGTTATTCATACTTCCGTACAGCCAATTAGAACGAAGCGTTTAAGTAACCGCTGCCGTGGTGGGCGTGCCCTCCTCTATATCTGTTCGCTAGATAGATTTGAAATTTGCAACAAAATTCATTTTCCACTCGAGTCGTATATACAATAATACAATACAACGTGTGTATTTATATGTCCAAAATCCATGTATTATACTTATATAATAATCAAAAAAGTATATAAGGATGTTTTTCTAGATTGTTTCGAGGAATTTTTTAAAACGACAATACGCCTAAAGACTGCCGAATATGTTTTTTTTCATTATTATTTTGAAAACCAACACGTGGCAACGTGTGTGCAATAATTGTAAAATTGCCGCTTGGTACGCGAAGCCGAAAACGCTGCAGCCAATCTACCCCCGCCCCGTTTAGCACTTTAACCTATCGCCGCCCCACCATTAAATTATTTTAACTTCCGCTTCCAAAACGAAAGTACCCTACCCCCAAATCCCAGATTATGGGGAGAGCGGTGTTTAAAGTGCTAATCAGGGTAGGGGGATCAATGAGAATATATTTATGTGCCGTTCAAAAAATGTTGATCAATACATCAAAGGTAGTAAGTTGTGTGAATTTTGTGATTTTTGTTTGTACTCGGTTTGAGAGTTAAGAATGCAGTGCGACGATACGGGGTATAAAATCCCTCGAATCTGATTAAGTTAAAAACGACGCCCGATTTATAAAAGCAGGGCGCTTATCTAACGTGATGTTTTACAGTTTTCATCTTGTTTCAGTGAGGCGATTGTTTCATTTCGCGTATACTTTTTAATTATACAGGCTGATTCGTTAAATGCGCGAAAAACTTCAAGAGCGTGCTCCTGGAGCAAAACTAAGCGGAAAAGTTCATATCGACATATGTATGTCCGGAAACGCATGGTTTTTGCAGGTACAGGGTGTTTAACGAGCAATTACTGGGGAGTTGATTTGCTTTTCTTGAAGTGCCGAAGGGTTGATACATCGATTCAATCTCCAACCTTGAAGGATATGAATTTTAATCGTAGAATGTAATTTATATGCGTGGCTTACGTTCTGTTTCGTGTAGTTTTTTTTATACAAGGTGATTCATCATATGTAACTTCGAAACTGGGCGTTTCCGAATTTATCTTGATATGAACTTTTCTTCTTATGTTTGTGCCAGGAACACCCCTTGAAGTTTTTCGCGCGTATAACAAATCAATACAGGTGATTTGATAACTATTTTCGCACATGTTATTCTTAACAGAAAGCCGACTGTAGTAAATAGTAATAGATCGTGGCCTATGTGTTGATCAAGATTTCCGCATCCGTAGTGTAAAATAAAAAAAGGGAAAAGTGTAAATAATGTAATTATTGTGATTACCACGCGCGGTGTGGTACATTAACAGAACTTATATATATATATTACAAATCAAATATTAACGGGTCTTAATTGTCCTAGGATTTCTGTAGAGAAGCATTTATAAATAGAATTACTTATTGTATGTAATTCACAATGTGATCATGATTCCTATATAATATATACATTCAAATAAATAAGTTAATATAAATATGCGAGTTATAACCTTTGATTTATCCCCGTTATTCCCCTTTCATTTTCCGTCTGATATCCAAACTCAGTTGTGATTCCAAAAAAATTGGAACTTATCCAAATTCAGACAGTTACTTTCTCTCAAAATGTTCAGTTCGACGCCATATTGGAAAAATTGAATTTAGTTCTAACCTCGGGGTATGCGTAGTTTGTTGGCGATGACGCTCACTGCAACAGCAATTACAGATTTCTGTATTTGGTTAAAAAATTAATAATTTAGAGAATGTTAAAAAGATTTCCAATTTACAGATTTTCATAAAATAAAAATTCTAGAGTATTACAAAAATTGTAAAAATAACATTCTTATTGTTTTTAAACTTAATTAAATCAACTCTGTTCCTCGCGCCAACTTGAAAAATTCCACATTGCTACATATCGATTACCCAGTGATCATCTTCAGTGAAAAGCTAAGGAATTTTGGTTTATAACGGTTTATAATAAGAAAGGGTGGTTGAGATACTTCACACTTGATTTGGTCGGTCGGTAACTATCTTTTGAGTTCATACTGTTTAGAAAAATATAAAAGATATAACAAAATTGTATTGAAGTTTCACAATGTATTCGTACCGTTTTAATCATTAGAAGAATTTTTCTGTCTTCAATTTACAATGGTTTTCTGAAAAGCTATCATTTTTTTAAATTTGACGAAGGTACCACCATTTTGTATTACACGTCATTCAAACTGGTACATCGCCTCAATGTGGCGAAGAAGATAAAAGATTTGAGTGCGCAATTGTTCAAACTTGGTACTAAGACAAGGTTTAAAACCAATTATAGAAATCTGTAATAGGGGATAAGATGATAGAGATCTGTAATTAAATACAGACATTTGTAAGGATGCATTTTTTTTACAATTTCCATTATAGGAAGAAAATTAAAATAATTTGTAGACTACGTCGAAATAGCTGTATCCTTTTGAGCTTGCCAAATTAGGACTTAATGCAATTCTCAATAGGAAAACAAAACAAACATCTTACAATTAGTCATATTTATTGAAAATCTCACTAATTCGGAAAGGGAAGAAAGAATATCGAATACATACAGCTAATGTGAATGTTCTCAGATTTGCTTCCAATTTGGGCTTCAAATAATATTGATGGTATAGAATCTGATATTGCGTTCCAAATCAACGATTGTTAAAAATATCGAACTAAAATCGTTTCCCTCTAATCTACGTGCCGATCCTTTATTTGATATAGGACAAGAGATGTGTCTAATTTTTGCAATAGTTTACAAAATTTTGAGCAAATATGCGAAAGTACTGTACTACTACTACTCAATAGTAATCATATGAAAGTATATGATATGTTCATAATAAGCTAATTATTTTTGGTCCAAAATCCTTCATGCCTGTTGATTTAGGGGGATTTTAAAACCAACCATCAACGTGAGATCGATTTGGATACCAGAATCGCTTGATTGCTTAATTTGCACCATATCCGAGTACTTTCGCATTTTTGCACGAAATTTTAGCATTTACGTTTGAACTTTTGCAGCAAACTCATTTGAGTAGAAGTCAAATGAAAGCTTTCAATGTACATACTCATACCGGACACATTATTGTAGGTCTAACATACTAACTGGTTGTCGATTTAGGAGACATTTTCAGACCAATCATTAACGTTAGATTGAGTCGGATGCCAGAATCGGAATTTACGTTCTTAAAATTGCTTGACTACTAAATTGAAACCAAATCCCAGTACATTCGCGTTCTATCCCAAAATTTTGGGCGTTTTCGTTTACATGTCTGCAGCAAATTTACATGAGTAGAAATCGAATAAAAGCTTCCGACGTACCTAATCATAACGGGCATATTATTCTAGGTCCCAAAATCCTTTATCGATTTAGAAGCGATTTTCGGACCAACCCTTAACGTTACGTCGATTCGGATGCCATAATCGGAATTTACGTCTTGAAAATTGCTTGACTGCTAAATTTGAACCAAATCCCAATATTCTCCCATTTTGACTCAAAATTTTTTAAACTTTTACACAAGTGAAGACATATTCCGAAATTGATCATAGTGTACGTCAAATGAAAGCTCCCGGCATGTAGATTACAGCGATGGTATTTTGCTCCAAAGTTTTTAACTATTGTTGACTTAACGGCGAATTTTGAGCCAATCATTATTTTCATATTTATTACGATTTGGGAATATACGTCCTTGATAATACTCAAATACCAAATTTGAGCCAAATCACAGTACTTTCGTATTTTGACACAAAATTTTCTGGATTTTTGCAAAAATTAGACCTATTTCTAAATGGGTCCTGTCGTAGGTCAAATGAAAGCTTCCGACGAGTGGATTAAAAAATGTAATTTCAGTTCGATATCTTTCGACCTATTGTTAATTTAGCAATGAATTTCGAGTGATTTGAATTACGAAATCTGATCCTACGTCTTCGATTTAATCATTTAAATGATTAAATCGAAGACGTAGAATCTGATTATGCTCAGATATCAAATTTGAACGTTTCTGCGCCAAAATGTAGATTGGATAGGATTGATCCAAATTTGGTATTCTCCCTGTTGTTAATTTAACGACGAATTTCGACTGATTTGGACTACGAAATTTGATCCTAAGTCTTCGATAATGCTCGGATATTAAGTTTAAACCACTTTGTGCCGACATGTGGATTTTCTCGGATCTGATGCAAATTTGGTATTCGAGTGTAATCCAGGGCATCGAATCCGAACCACAAAATCGAAAGGTTGTTAAAGTACGTAGTTGAAGATGATAGTTTAGTTGTCGAAATAAGTAAATATTTCGAATTTACCATTGGTAGATTGTAAAAACAAATGTTGATCGAATAGACGCTATTTTTATTTGCGAATTTGAATTTCCCGCCTTAAACGATGCTGCCATTGGTCGCCTTCTACCTGGATATCGCGAGATGTAAGCGCTTGTATTTTGTCTCAGTCAGCAAATGGCGTCTGGGTGGAAGTGTACGTAAATTTTCTTCGTAAATCATGAATGAAAAGCTGCGTCGCGCTTAAACGTGGTGAAAATCGCGGAAAATGAAAGCGGCAACGCGTTAAGTCCCATCCGTAAATAAGATATGTGCGTGCCTGCCTTCTGTGTCTGATGTTTCTCCTCTCGTAAGTCGACTAAAATTCAGACTTAAAAACAATACAGACATAAATAATGAACGAGGAAGTGGAACTGAAGGTATCTGAGGAGCGACCGATATGGCCCCCGATGGAGAACGTAAACCTAAGCCCTTTGGTACCTCAACACGGCAATATGACGATGTCTCCGACGCCCCAAGGACCACCGGCCGTCACGCCAAATAATTTCAACGATTACGAGCTCCCTTTCGAACTGACGCAACAGGGTTGGAAGAAGTTCTGGTCGAAACGCGAAAACCGACCGTACTTTTGGAATAAGGTCACAGGAGAGAGTCTCTGGGAGATGCCAATGATCAAACCACAATTTGATCCCATCACCGATCCCTTGGGTATATGCGCGGCCGTTCCACCGGGCGTACCTGTACAAAGCCCGTTACCGGTGGCTAAGAGGAGACCGTCTGAAGAATTGCCTGGTCCACAAGCCAAGAAGTTTGTATTGGCCGGTCCATGGGATCTCGACGTTCAAACTAACGTTATAATAATCGAAAGACCCCCATGTAATTATATGCAAACGCATCCGGAGGTGGAGATATATAGGTGTAGTTTGTTGGCGAAATTGCGCCAGTGCTATCAGGAGCTGTGCCATTCGAGGCAGGCCATCGACGCACCCAAGGATTCGTTCAATCGATGGTTGATGGAGCGTAAGGTTATCGATACAGGTACTTGCAGATTGTAAAAGAATTGTATTACATCCAGGAACGACCTCTTGTATTATTCATTGTTGTAGTAAGAAAATGTTTCCCTCCAGTTTGCTTCATTTTTTTTTAATCGTTATAATATATAACAACATCGTTCTCTTAAACATTTTGGTTCCCAAGAAGTAGGAGCCTAATTTAAATGTTTTAAAACGCTTTAAAATTAACTTTGAAATCCTCATCTAATTAGAAAAGTTTGGCAACCAGCATTTCTTCCGAGTGTGAATTTTTGGGAAGAAATAGGCGATCTCGAAAATACACAGGTCACGTGAAGGAAGGGAGCGTAAAAATTGAAAATAAATTTTTAAAATTAACATTAACTGAAGTGGTGAACCGGAATGTTCTACATATATATATATATATATATAATCCACCTCGTGCAGATCTTATAAGATTTTGGCTTTCATACGAAACCCCACTAGTGACTTTCATAAGAGCCAACAGTTACCTCATATGAAAATTGCTATTTGATGTGATTGAATACACTTCTAAAAGTGACAACCACCAGTTGCCGCCACCAGTAGCTTCGTATGAAAGAGGCCTTGGGGGATTCAATTCTCCATGGAAACTAATCTAATAAGATTTGTTCCATTGATATTAATTATATTTATTTCATTGGTTGCTCAGTAGTACAGACAATTGAAAATTTCAGGGGGAGAATTCCCAAATCTAAGATGATATGCTAATTAATAATTTTCTGATAAACAAAATTATTATTAATTTTAATCAATAATGTCGATTATTGCAAATGCGTGGGACGTGTTTAAACCGTTGTTTCCCGTTACTTAGAACCGATTCAAATACATCGCACGCCACTGGTAGCGTGTGATAGTTAAGGTTCGACAAACGCGCGTCTTGTTCACTGAAAGAACAGTCTATATACAGCGAACAAGACAAGCGTTTATCGAAAGAAGGCGATAAGTACGAGTTTAATATATGTGACGGAACAGACACATCAAACTCGTATAGGTCTATCGCCTTCTTTCGACAAACGCGTGCCTTGTTCGCTGTATATAGACCGTTCTTTCAGCGAACAAGACGCGCGTTTGTCGAACCTTAGTGATAGTGGTTAAGGTCACTGTGGAGCGGGCGAACTTTCCACTTTTTTCACCTGTCGTTCTATTGCGCATTCAAACCAATAACATCCAACTTAAACGTTGATTATCGCCATGCGTGTTAAATGTATAACCTATAGCCCTTTTCCGGATGCGAATATGCGTCAAGTGTCCACGCCGATGGACGTATATTTACGTTTAGTGGAGAAACGTAAATATACGTCCATGACCCACATCGATTGCCTCCGCCGAACGTAAATATGCGTCCATGGTTATCAAAGGAGTTGAAACATGAAATCGAAGTACACCCCTCAAACGAAGTGAAAGCCGATGGACACTACCACACTACTACAAATTTTGTCTCCCACGCGTTAAAGGGGGATAGTTGCAATAGGCAAGTCCGACTTTTAACTTGAAACTGGCGCACGTTGTGTTTTCTTTACAAGAATTTATACAAGCTAGAAGTTGCATATGCGCATTTGAGAAAAGACAGGTTGGCCACTCAAACAAAAATGTTGAAATGGTAGTTCAATCTAGTCAAGTCTAGTAAGAGGTTGGTTACACTGCGTGACTTTTAAGAAACAAATTCAAATAAACTCACCTGCCATATGTCAATTTCGCGTTCCACGCCGGGATTCTTAATACCTTCCTTTTATTTTCCACAACCTCGAGGCGGCGAGGAAGAAGCCGCCATACCAGAGATGTGAGCCCTTGAAGCCTCGGCTTCAGCTCGAGCAAGAGAAGCGGTCCTTAGAAAAAAAAATTCAAATAACAAATCGAAAGTGTCCACGGACTTTGACAGAATTCTTTACAAGATACTTGTCAAGAATTTCTTGCTAGTGTACACCGGCCTTTAGAATGTCAAGACTGCAATTTTATTAAACCGTTTTGGGGAGGAACTCGTCTAGAAGCGAATCGTGCAAGACCAGCAATTTGGGTTCAGGACTGGATTGTCAACGGACTCGTTTAATAGAGGCAGTAAGAGAGGGCATTAAGAGACGATTGGGGCGATGTTCTTCGACGCGGCCATTGCCTTCGACTCTGTCTGACCCTGCGGACTTATAGTCAAGATCGTTAGAGCGGGCATAAACCGCAAGTTGGCGAGGGTCATTTGATCCTATTTAGAGGGAAGATCTTTCTCGGTGAAGATTGGAAATCATTGTTCATCATCAAGACCCATTTACATATAATAAATAAAATTAACCCTTATTACACGCTTCGGAAAAAATCCAGATACGAATTTCGGCAACTAAGTTATCATCCTCACTAGAAAACTGAAAAATTCAGTATCACCAGCACAAGACAAACACTGTACAACACTAAAGCATGCACAATGAACATCAGAAACTGAACGCGCGAAACACACCAAAACACTGTTGACACTGAACTGCCCTTATCAAGTGTAAATGTATATACATACATATATATACTTTGCGTGACCTTTTTTATAACTATCTTATATGATAGTTCTCTACCACAATTAGGTCAATTAAAGAAGACAAGATATATCATTTTATATCATTTAAACCAGTCTTGTTTAATTGACCTAATTGTGGTAGGGAACTATCATATAAGATAATTATCAAGTATGACATACTTTGAACAAAAAAACACGCTATGCCAATAGAAAGTTTGAATTAATTTAGGTGGTAGAAAATAACAGGGAACTAGATAACTACGAAAGTATATATATATATTAATAAAAATAGAGAGAAAATTATGAATGCAGATGGGGACCTATTCTAAATTCCAACTTGTACCAGCTATTGAATTAAGTTTTAGTGTAGAATTATTTAACCGTTTCGACACGCTCCAGAGAGCATGCAATTTAGGTTTAGAATTAGAATAAATGGGAGTTCAGTGTCAACATTGTTTTGGTGTGTTTCGCGCGTTCAGTGTTTGTGTTCATTGTGCAGTGCTTTAGAGTTGAACAGTACCCGTTGCGTGATGTTCATCTTGGGTTTTAGCCGGACATCGCTGGTGATACTGAATTCCCCCAGTTTTCCACTGAGGATGGCAACATAGTTGCCGAAATACGTATCTGGAATTATTTCCGAGAAGTGTACTAGGGGTAATTTTATTTATTTTATATATTATTTTAGCCAATCTCCTTATTCTTATTATCAAGACCCATTACCACTGGAGTTCCCCAAGGGTTCCTTCGCAACCCGCAGCTTTTTCTAATCTATGCCTCCGACCTTCTTAGGACTCCTGTGACTATTCTGACGATGAATGCGGACGACATCGCCTTGTTTATTGCGTCACGAGACGAACGACTGATCAGCCGCAGGCTACAAGCTTGACCTGATGATATTCTGGCATGAGCTAACAGATGGAGAATCGAACGTTATCCTGACAAGTACACCGCAATGAGGTTCACCAGTAAGAGGTATCTACCCAACAACATTTTTGTTGAGGATCGAAGCCTTCCTTGGAGGTCCACTGCCAGGTATCTCGTGATGATACTAAATCAGCGTCTGACCTCTAGGGCCCATATCGATTCAGTCCTTCACCCTATATCACATCGAACTCCTCACCACGCAATTGTTTCATAATAAATTCGGTGACACGCTAGCCCGTGGCAAGCATTATCACAACCGTATAAACCGAAGTCAGCGAAACAATGTTGTCCTTAAAGTTCTAAGTGTGCATTTACCCCACTTTTTTACTGTATCTGTGTGTGTGGCGTAAACAAATATTTTCCCGTCTAAAAATCGCTAGTAACGGTTGTTCCCCGTAAAGACCCTTTCTACATACTATATCGAGTGGACGGTTAAGGGAAAGTACCTGCTGACCCGAAAAAGTTTGAACGTTTAAAGGAATTACAAGTATCGTTCGGTGAATAATTTGGTTAACCCCGAACAAAACTAGAATAAAATACTAGTTACCCTTCCATGAGCAATATTACTTAATTATTTATTTAATTATAATAGCCGGAATAAACTAGATTGAATCGACCCACCATCTGGATTTAGAAGATTTGTACTTTTGTGTATGTATGTGTGATTCAGTCCTTGAAAAGTACTACAAAGCGAGATATGCTCCCCTGCCGCTCACGTGTAGAAACGCAGCATTAGACCTCAGGACGAAGCTGTTGGTCTATGAGCTAAGACTGGCTCTTACATATGGAGATGATGGACTACTGCAAAAGGGCACATCACTAGGTTATCGGCTGCGTAATACAAGATGATGGGGATGGTTGCAGACGCCCCGTAATTCGTCCGAAATACACAATAACGTAAAAGCCCTTGGGCATACCGTCCTCTCGATGATTATATAAAGAAGCTGGCAAAATCCACTATGACAGGGTAGAAAGTCGGAATAACCCAGTGGTTATCTATCTCTCCGAGCTCGATCAGGACAGACTGTTACAGTCTAAATTATCGTTTGGCATATTTTTCTATTTTTTTGACACTTCAGAATATCATTTGAAAATCCTAAATTCACTTTATATTTTGGTTTCAAACCTTTATTATTATATTATTTCGTATTGCAAGTTTTGAAGAAACTGTATGTGTTTTCCTCGTGATATTGGTTCTATCGCTTAATACGCTTTGCGGTAAGGGTTATTTTCCCCTATCTTTCCTTTCGCGCGTTTCATTGGAAGATATCGACACTTAATCGCGCGATTTTAAGCATCATTCGGGGGCATTCACCTTTCGACAGTGTTAACGTACGGTTCATCTTGGTGTTGATCTATGGCACGTCCCGTTTTTCCCGCGAAGCGTTTCGTTCCGTAATTTATGGTTGAAAACAAAATGTCGGTAGTTGCAAACTACGTATGAGGTTGTTTCGGTTCCGATATGCGTCGAGAAGCAGTATAGGTTGGTGTTGCTCGATTACCCTTATTTTACCGACAAAACCAATTGGAAAAACTTCGTCCCTCTCTCTCCATGACGATGTTGGATGCTACAAGGGGATACAGTCGGATAGCATTTCCGATACCAGAAGGCAGAATCATCAAAGAAAACTCAGTTATCTGTCGAAAAGCTCTTGTACAAAGGTAGGAAGTTTATTTCCTGTTGCGCCATTTTGTTACCACCAAAGTGGTCGACTACCTAACCAAAACGTTCGTTATCGCTTCATTTGTTAGCAACGCATCCCGAAGACGATCTCGATTTTCACCTAATGTAATGAAAATTCATCACGTTGTTTAAACTACTACTAGGGTTTGTTTCCTTAGAGAAGAGCACATTACGTCATGAAAATATGCGCGAAATGTGACGTTTCATTGATTTTCGCTAGTCGGTTGCCATGGTAACGTATACAGAACACCAAACTTGGTTCATTGTGCCGCTGACGTAATGTGCTCTTCTCTGAGGAAACAAACCCTACTACTTACTAAAGGGAAAAAGGAGAGTAAGTACTTTTCTCGTCGGATTTCGAACGAAATTGTCTGGTGACGTACCATCAGTCTGGTTCTTGAGCGCGGCGAAGCGGAAAGAAAATTATCCCCTAAGTTCCAGTGGCGCACGATACTTTGTTATCATCGTCCAGCGTTATTAATAAACAGGGCAAATATGCAATATGATGAGTCATCTGTCCCTTGTCCTCTAATATATTACATTGTGAAAAGGACAGATGACTCATCATACCGCATATTTGCCCAATTTAGTTATTAACATTTCGCATCGTGAAATTAAACCACACCCTTTGTTTCTGCGTTTGACACAAAAGGTCTGTCCGAGATAATCTCACAGCTATTTGCTTTTCGAACGCCATGTTTCTGTCTTCGTGGCATCTTCCGGAGTGTCCAGCTCTGTCTTTTCGTTGTTTTGGGTATCTGGCGGAACATACAGTCGATAAGGAAGCACGTAGGGACCCCAGCTCAGTGCCATCGTTAGGCGGGTTGAGGACCTACTGCAGGAGTAGCAATCATCACTAGACCCATAAATTTGCAAAGACAAGGAATGATGAATTCGATGATGATTCGAGTTGCTCACAAATGCCAACGAGCAGTGGCGGAGATTCGATACAACCTTCAGTATAATCCAGTCTCGATGAGATCTGTTGTGTATACATGTAAGCTGCCGTAAATATTATTTCGCGACCAATGCAAACTATACCCCCTTACTCCTCGCGGCGAGAGATAGCGGGGAAATTTAAGACTGAGGGACCCGGAGGTAATAACTCCGGCCTCAATTAATGACATAAATATCTTACCTAGTATTGAATTGTTATATTCTGTTGATTTGTTGTAAAATATGATGTTTAGGTACCTAATTTGTAAAATTATAACGTAGTTTGACGGTTAATAGACTTTTTCTTAATTCCTTCCTATTATCCGATGTACTGGCGGCCTGTTTAAGTCGGATAATCGAAACTCCACTGTATTACCAAATATATTTCAACAAGCGTAAAACAGCGATTTTAATTATATATAATTGGTTGGTTTTTAGGTTGTGACCCATTACTACCTAGCAGTTGTTATCCGGAGATCTCGATGTTAATGTACAAAGAAATCATGAACGACATACCGATCAAGCTGGTCCGGCCGAAATTCACCGGCGATGCTAGAAAACAACTGTCGAGATACGCCGAAGCGGCGAAAAAATTATGGAATCTCGGAACGCGGAGGCGGAGAGCCGAAAGGTGGTCAAATGGAACGTGGACGAAACGTTTCCAATGGTTGCGGAGAACCGTCGGCGCCACCTACGACGACTTCAAGACAGGCTCGCCCATTTAAAGCAGCAGTGCCAACCGCACCTAATGGAGACGGTTAGTTTCCTTAGCATGTAACACAAAAACGCAA
Organism: Chrysina gloriosa; assembly: GCA_038088585.1. Lineage (NCBI taxonomy): Eukaryota > Metazoa > Arthropoda > Insecta > Coleoptera > Scarabaeidae > Chrysina > Chrysina gloriosa. The sequence goes on from CM076089.1 coordinate 60,017,706, forward strand.
TGGTGCTGGTATGAGGTATGAATTTCGAATTGATGCACTTCTTATTGGTAGTTTTTAAAAAAATAATACTTCTTACGATATTATATAGAACGTGAACTTACATTCGATTTTATTTCGCGGAAATTTTGAGGAATTTTGAACGTCTAACGTAAATGTACTCACAGTTCTTGCCGTTCCGGGAACATCCTTCATTTTATCGCAGTTTCTGTAATAAAAATAAGAAAAAACAAATTAATTTAGGAGAGATTTTAAGCGCGTACGATCACGGAAGCGGCGGAGCGCGGGAAGTTAGTAGGGAGAGATGGACGGTTCACCGACCACCGTTCGCAGTGCGCCACCTGTTATGGACACTGGTAGCTGTCCGTTGCGTCAACAGGAGCGGTTGCCGTTAAACCGGACAGCTTCCAGTGTCCACAACGTGGCGCCACTGCAAACGGTGGTCGTTGAACCGCCCATCTCTCCCTACTGGAATTATAGGGAATACATCGATTCGATGAGAACGCCCGGAAGGCGCTTTATCCCCGTCCTTTCCTTTGTTGGTTTCCCCTGAGGCTGGAACCAGATGTGTAGGTTTCGCCGCCCTCCCTCTCCTCACGCTTTTGCCGCTTCCAAGAACTGCTCGCCCGTAGCAGGTTTTGTTTCTGCTTTCATTCAACGTATTAACACTTGTAATGTAACACGAGCAGAACATAATCGGTTGTGAAACTGCCCGCCTCAAGCTCTTGTGCTCGCTTCTCAGTACTGATTTACACCGGGAATGACTTGAGCAAAGCATTGTAATGTAATGCTCGCAACAAGCTTTGCGTATAACATTAAATTGTCGAGCACAGTTTGACGTGAGCGGCTCGATTGGCTACGTTCTGCTCGCGTTGCATTATAATGTTTTCTTAGAATTCAGTGGTCGCCTTAAACTGTCGGTTTTTTAACAAATCCCTTAGATTGTTACGTTACAAATCAATGTTTTGTAACACGACCAGAACGTACGTCGACAAATCAGCGGTAAAACGAGCCGCTCACGTCGAACATCCGTGCTCTGCAATTGAATGTTATGCGCGTTTAAGTTCGTTGAGAGCATAACATTACAACGCTCTGTTCAAGCAGCTCAAGCCAGTCGCCGCTTTTACACGTATCAGCTTGCACGTCACAAAAGCAGCCCTGCAAGTTGACACGTGCAATAGGGCCCTAAATATAAAAATCCGATCCGTGTCAACAAGCTGACGTGGTATTGAAGACACACGTTTGCTCCTAATAAACGCCCTGCGTTCTGATATGTACGACGCCGACGATCTTAGAAAGCAGCGCTGCAAGTTGATAGGTGAAATACTCAACCACTAATCGCAAAAACCTGAGCAAAAACAGCAAATTAAGGGACACACTTCTCTACCGGAAACAAAATCCCGCAATAAAGTCAAACTTTCCCAACTCGAATTCACTATTACCACACCCTCACATGTATTTAGTCCATCTTCCTCCACAACAAAATAAGAAAACCAGTCGAAAACATCAATGCCCATTTTGTGCGCTTTATTTAAAGCGATTCGCTGTGATTGGTTGAATTCGATTAAGGCGAGTAGCTTGTTGAAAGTAAAGACACACGTCAACGCCCATTTTTGCACTTTTTATTCAAAACAATTCGTCGTAACTACTCCAATTCAATCAGGGTAGCGATCTTGCTAGAACTAAAACTGCAACGCCCATTTTTGCACGCGTTATTCGAAGCAATGTGTTGTGATTGGTCCGATTCGATTGGGGTGGGAATCTTGTTGGAACCAATCTAAAACACCAAAGCCCATGTTTTGCGGGCATTATTCAAATTGATTCGCCGTCAATGGAGTTCTCGTAATTAGTCCGATTCGATTACGATGGGTCTTACTAAACGTAAAACACAATCACTCATTTTTGCGTGTGTTATTCAAACGACTCGTCGTAATTGGTTCGATTCGATTAGGGTGGGAATCTTGTTAAAGCTAATCGGAAACATCAACATCCATGTTTTGCGCGCGGTATTTAAGATAGTTCGCGGTCAGTGGTCCGATTCGATTGGAATGGGAATCTTTGGCTAAGGCTAATCGGAAACGGCGACGCCCATATTCGCGCGCTTGATTCAAAACGATGCGTTCTGATTGGTCCGATTTGATTTGGGCGGGAATCTTGCCAGAACTACAACCTAACCATTTACTCCTAGATCAGAACGATGTACAGTCTTGTAAAACTATAAAAATGGGCACGTGGGTAGTGCAATTGAGAGCACCTTAGTCTATTTCTTTCCCTTCCTTTCAATGCTCTCGCACTCTGCACAGTAACGATTCCCATCCCTCACTAGCAAATGATTAGACTGTCAACGTAGTTACAAAGCACGTCTTTTATCACTTCTTGGTTATGTAGCATTTTTACCTACACTTTCTAATCTATCACTTTTTAATCCGATATTTCTTCCTTCTTCATTCTATGTATTTCTTAGGTCAAGTCGTCCGTCGAGGGCATTTGCTTAAAAATCTACAACCTCTCGGCGGAACACGCTCGAAAAGTACGTGAAAAATCAAGCCTCATCCTCAAAGAACACGGTTTAGAACTACCTCCCGCCTTGCCGAATAACAGCACTCGAAAAGTATGGTGCTACCCGATACAGTTCCAAATCGGTTGTCCTCGCTTACCCGTAATCGACTATTTACCGGACAGGGATCAAGCCATGTTGAGATTTCAAAACGATACCGTGGCCATCAACGCGACTTATTTACAAAAATTGGTAAAACACAATTCGATTGGAAACGAAAGTACATTTTGTAACGATCTTCTTTCTTCACTTTTACAGGAACATTTGTACAGACACAGTTGCTTCGACGATCGAAAGTTTGAATTTTTCATACCGCGAGTATGGGTCATGCTGAAGCGGTACGCCACGTTTTTGGGAGTCAATCCGTCGTCGAACAACGCCACCAACGACGTGCACGATACGCAGTCGTCATTGCCGGTGACGGTATTCGAATGTCTGCATCGGATGTTCGGGGTGACATTCGAATGCTTCGCGTCACCTTTGAACTGTTACTTTAAACAGTACTGTTCGGCTTTCGCCGATTGTGATTCGTATTTCGGCAGTCGAGGGTAAGTTTCTTATGTTTCCATTTGAAACTGGTTTGGTTTTAACCTTATGATTAGCACGGAAAGTAGTCGCTCGATACATTAAAAAAGAGTTACAGTGGGTTACGCGGTTTAGCGGGAACGGTTTCTAAATGGCTTCTATACTATGTCCAGTGAACAGATATAGTAAAAACCACACCCACTTTACGACTTGGTTATACTGAGCCGATTCTAATTATTTAATTCGCACGGTAAACTGGGGTGGTTTTTGCTCGTTGGACAAAGTTTTTTTTTTTTTAATAAGTTTCAGTCTGATGACCGTTTTCTAAATAACCCTTATATCATGTCCAGTGAACAGATGTAGTAAAGCTCACGTCCACTTTGCAACGTGGCTATAATGAATTATTTCAATAACCCGGAAAACTAGGCGTGCCTTCTATATCTGCTCGCTGGATATAGTGTGGGCGTGCAATCAAGCAATTAAAAGGTTAGCGTGACCAGTATCTTCAACCAACGTATAAATAACATGGATTAAAGTGTCGTTTTTTTAGCCCTTTCCTGCAATTAAAAGCTGTATCAGGCTCGTTCGAGGTGCATCCTCCGTACTGCGAGGAATTAATGGAGGCCGCTATCGATCATATCGAGAAATTGCTTACTGACAGTCCCGAGGCGCTCAGCTTTGTAGTGCTTCTCCCGGACTATAGGGATCCTACACCGACCGCCCTGCAACGGGCCGAAGCGAGCCAATTTAAGAGGAAACAAGTGACGATCCCAGCGTTCGAACACGAATACCGACACGGATTGCAACACGTACTAAATAGGTAAGGTGTAACTCCGTTCATTCAACAGAAATAGTAAAGCCAATCCCTACAAAAGCGCGCAATATTTGAATAAAATATGTCCAGTGGTCGTATGTCTAAAAACCAGTATCAGACCAACGCAATGGACATATTATTGGAGCCACTGATTATTCATGTGGGGATGATTCTTCTTCGTCTGAAGAACTACTGCCTGATGAATGAAAATATCTGAATAATTATTTTATTTTCCCGATTAAAACCGTTTCATTAATGAATGAAATATATACTTTATAGAAAAATGATTTTTACTGTGACAATTTTTATTATCTCCATAGTAATTTTTGTTGTTATAAAGAAATACTATTTTTATATTTTTAATGTTTAGTGAAGTTAATGCAGCGCAGTTAATAAATAACGAACAAACGAAATTTTTGCTAATTTGTAGCATGTTAAGCTGTCTGTTGCGCTCATTGGTATAAATTTATGGGGAATGGCTTAACTACTTCAGTTGAATGAACAGGGTATAGTTTCGGAACCAGTCCCCAAAACAAATAAGCAATTTATTTTCCATCTCCTTCAATTCCAGGATGATTTCTCGGCCATAGTTTGCCAAAGCTTGTCGGGCGCCTCTTGCGGTGGAGTAACCAACTCGCCATCGTTCATATACTCTGTCCATTCAACAGAAATAGTTAAGCCACTCCCGAATAAATGTATACCAATGTGTGCAACAAACAATTTAACGTGCTACAAATTAGCAAAAGGGCGGCAAATTTGAAATAAGGAAATTCTTCGTTATTCATTAACTAGACGCTGCAAGTCTCAAAACCTCGAAACGAAATGGTCTTTGACATTGGTCGGTTCGTCGTCGTAGAAGTTTACATGTTGGTCTGATGTGGGTTTTTAGACATACCACCAATAGAAACATTTTCTTCAAATATTGCGCGCTTTTGTAAAGAGTGGCTTAACTATTTCTGTTGAATGAACAGAATATAGTTATTGATAGTGATTACCTGGACTGTGGTATAATATTACTGACCCTATATCACATCAGTAAACTCATTATGACACAACTTTTTAATTAAATCCCGTCGCACGTGTTTCGCTAGCGACGAGGCTAGCATCTTCAAACCGTGGTTTCGTCAATTCTATTCATGTAAACTAAACTTCCCTCTCTATATCTCGGTATCGTATTTTTCTACCTCCTAGGATGAAGAATTATTCCGAGAAGAATCACCTGCATCATTTGAAATCTGGTAAACGCACTCCTCTTTACGCTGACGGGCACGTATCCCATCGTGGGACAATTTTTTCTATATACCAATGCTGTATTTTATTTTTAAATTTTGTGCGTCCAGATTTTGTTACTTTTATTTTACCAATTTGCAATGGGAGCGTCATACAATTGGACATGAACATGTGAGAAAAATGGTAATGGACACTGTAAAAATAAAGACGAAGTTATAATTATATTTCCTCAATTTGCGCCAATAGCGCTACAACTATCTGAAATGTATAATATGAAGCTATCTGTATTCGTATAGCGCAATATTACTATTCTAGCACAGTCTTTTCAGATAGTTGTATTTCTTTTGGCGCAAATTGAGCAACTTTAATTATAATAAGATTAATATTATTTTACGATCTGATCCTTACACTAAACACTAGTCTGGACAAACAGCGGTAATTACGAAATAAGTTTTGACAGCCTACATATACACAGAACTACTCGCATACATCATCGACTTAGTACTAACTAGAGTGGGGAGTCGGCGATGCTGTCGTAACTTATTTCGTAATTGTACGCTGTCACCGCTGTTTGTCTAAGCTACTAAAACTCACGCAAAAGGCAAATTACCTTTTCCTGTAATAAATCGAAAAATACCGACCGCCCGACGAGACCGTCTTCTTTATTTTGAAAATTCGTACTTTTGACGTATACGTAGCGTTTCGTTCGCATCAAGTTTTCGCGGCGAATTTACACATTTTATCACATTTCCATTCTCGATTTGATCAAATTTTTCATTTATTTCCAGATCTGAATTAAACGTCAAATCCAACTACGGAACGGTCGTGATCTGGTTGCAAAATACGACCGGAAACGCGCGCTGGGGTCCGACAGAGGAAAGGGTTGTAGCTCTCCTGGAGGCCTTCCGCCCGGGTCGGGAACGGGAGAGAGACCGACAGGAACTCCTCAGTCCGACCAGACAGGGCAGCACGTCGGATAACAAGGAAGTCGCGGTGCATTGATTTGGAAATCTCGAAATTTCCGCTCATCGGCCGCCATTTATTTCGACGTATCGAGTATTAAAGCATTTTTTTTCGACTTTGCATTTTACATTTACATCTAGTAACACACACACACACTCACATACGCATCACGTCATATCGTTGTTGTCGCCTGTTTGTTTGTTTCTTTTTTGACGTGCGTACCTGAAATTATCTCATTTTCGATGTATCGATGTATTTTCTTTTATTATTATTATTATTTTCCTTTTGTTTTTTAAATTACGAAAAGTATGCAATTGGGGAAGTTGTGCAACGTGGTAAAATCATATTTTTTTAGTTTGTTATTTCGATCGACACGCAGATGAAGGAAATTTATAAATATACTCTTTTGTACATAATTAAGTGTGAGAAAGAAAGAGCGAGAGAGAGAAAGAGAGAGATTATATATATTATATAGAAAGAGAGATTTTATTTAGTACTAAACAAAAATCTGTACTATAGTTTTTATTAAATTTTACTTTATATTCCTATTAATATTGTGGTAGATTTATATTTGTAGATGTATAGGATTTTTTATTTACATTTTAAAAGCTATTAAGTGTACATGTAAGTTGTAACATATTTGTAAAATTTATTAAAATTATGTTGAAGCTATTTGTGTTTATTGGATAATCGGTACAACCTCCCTTGATGTAAGGACTTGGTAAGTGAAAGAGCCTGGAGGGAGCAATGGACAGATGTAAAATGCTGCATAGGTTGCGACCTTTCTATTTTGACAAGTTGGACATACTGATTCGTTAGATATTTTTAAGGGCCAAAAATTTGATACTTTTTCATACTAAGAAACATCCAACAGCACTATAGGATTTTTATTCTAATGGGACAGTTACGTCATTAGCAACGTGATTCAGATGTAGCAATATCATATTCTATTGGTCTGTCACTTCCACCTCATTGGAGGTTATGTGTAAGGTCTATTATGTCAATATAAATTGGATATATACTTTTTGACTCCACCTTGTTAAATAGCAAGAGTTGCTCCATTTACGCCAACAGCCAATGGCGGGGGCAAATAATTTTCAACCTTGTCCAACATTAGTCTAGGCAACATTTTTAAAACAAACGTAGAATTTACAAAATAGCATTTTAACATTCATACTATACATTCAGTTTCAATGTATAGTATGAAGCCATCTGCATTCGTATAGCCCAATGTTATTATTCTAGTATGGTCGTTTCAGATAGTTGTATTGGCGTAAATTGAGCAACCCTAGTCATCACAGCAATTAGTCAGTTGCTTCCAATCGGAAATGATCGCCTGCTTTTTATAATTTGCATTGTATCAATCTTCTTCAATAGAAATTCATTTTATTATTAATTTATTATTACAAACAGACAGATGATAGGATATGATCAACAATGCCAAGTTCATTACTAGCGAAACACGGTTTGAAATTAATTCATAATTATATGATATTGAGTTACCATATAATACAGTTTCCTATAAATAAATGCGGAGAAATCCTTCCTTTTCATAAAATCGCCTTTTTAAAGCATTAGTCTGTGAGGATCTGTTTTATTTTCTCATCCGCGCCTTTCATTTTTCCCTAAGAAGAAATCAAATCATAAACACCTTAACATGTTTTTTAAGAAAATTTCATAAGCCAGTTGTATTGGTAACTACATATTCATAATTGCGCTATTGATTCATAGATGTCGCATCACGACGTAATTTAGCATTATAATCAAGGACGTTCTATAACAGATGTCGTTGTAATCTGGTTAACCGGTTCAGTTTTTTCCAAATCGATATTAGGCGTAACATACGCACATCTTTCGTGATTTGAATGCTAGGTCATGACGCTAATGATAAATGTAGATTCACCGAAGCCATTTTTCAATTCTGAAATTAATCAAGAGATCTCAATCAGAGACTATCTTTGTTCAAAAATATTTTGATGTTTGAAGAGTTTTTAATTTAGTTTGTTCCTAATTTTTGAACTTGCAAGAAAAATCATCAAACTCATTCATATCTTTCAATGCAGTTTCTAGCATCGGAAAATAAAGAAATATACAGGTCTTCCATTTGTTTATATAAGTTAATGTCCCAAAGTACAGAAAAAATAGAAGACGTCGCGTATAAATTGCTTAATATTGATTGTACATACGTATATCCGCGCCAATTTCCAAAAAGATAGGACTTTGAAACGAATGAAGATGATCAACCAATCCGAGATTTTCTACGGGGTTTGTCACAACAAATACGTCAAATTTGTTTAGAAGATTTTATCAGATAAAAGCTAGTCAAAGAGTGCAAAAAAATGATAAAAAGAAATTGAAGAAATAAAAGTGTAGTTTTAGAACCCATGCAATATGTATGTACCTATTATTGAATGGTATGTAAATAACGTCGAATTCTCAAGCATGCGATTCACCCATGAAAGTAAACTAAACACGTCCTATCAAAAGAAACAGTTCAACGTGCTTGATATAACGAACGAAGATGATCAACAATTCCAAGTTCTTATACAAAGGTTGTCATAACTAATGCGTCAAATTTATTTAGAAGATTATATCAGGTAAACGCGAGTTAATAAGTGTAGAAAAAATTGATAAAAAGAAATTGGGCAAATAAAAGTGTAGTTCTAGAACCCATGCAATATGTATCTATTATTGAATGGTATGTGAAGAACGTCGAACTCTTAAGCATACGATTCGATCATGAAAGTAAACGAAACGCGTCCTATCAAAAGAAATACTTCAACGTGCTTGATATAACGAACGAAGATGATCAACCGTTCCGAGTTTTATACAGAGTCTGTCATAACTAATGCGTCAAATTTATTTAGAAGATCATATCAGGTAAAAGCAAGTCAATGACTGTAAGAAAAAATTGATAAAAAGAAATTGAGCAAATAAAAATGTAGTTTTAGAACCCATGCAATATGTACCTATTGTCGAATGGTATGTAAAGAACGTCGAACTCTCAGGCATACGATTCGTCCTTGAAAGTAAACAAAACACGTCCTATCAAAAAGGCACTTCAACGTGCTTGATATAACGAAGGAAGATGGTCAACCATTCCGAGTTTTATACAGAGTTCGTCATAACTAATGCGTCAAATTTATTTAGAAGATAATATCAGATAAAAGCCAGTCAATGGGTGTAAAAAAAATTGACAAAAAGAAATTGGGCAAATAAAAGTGCAGATATAGAACCACAGCAATATGTACCTATTGTCGAATGGTATGTAAAGAACGTCGAACTCTCAAGCATACGATTCACCCATGAAAGTAAACAAAATAGGTCCTATCAAAGGAAATACTTCAACGTGCTTGATATACGGCTCGGATTCTACAGAAGCGTTTGTATTTCTTTCTCTAAATTGTAAAAATTTGCTTTCATTTCTCAATCACATATTCGAAGAGGGTTGACAGATATATGATTTGCAGCCCGTATGGTAAAACGAAGGCTGTTCACTTGACCTTGCTCCAAATATGAAAAATATCTTCTGCCAAGTTTGACCAACAAATTCGCACCCCTTCCCGGCGTTGCAATTTCCATGTTCACACGGGGTAGGTTCTCTTTCGACGCGAACTGTACTTAGATATTTACGTTTGAACGTATCTTTTAGTTATTTTTACAACAGCAACACGAAAGATAATTCGATACGTAAATACGCGATAAGTACAGTTCCTAGGTGAACCATTCCGACACGTGTATCCAATATATACAAATTCACACGTATACATCAATAACGTACATAAATATTTTTTACGATCGATACGGCAACAAGCATTTAATTCACTCGAAAGGTCAATTTGTCCGCGTGTTATCAGCGGCCTGTTAACGCGTACGCGAAGTCGGGGGAACGCAACGGACACGGGAAATTCGGCGAATTTTATACTTTGCGGGATATGCATCGACTTTGATAGATATGCGGCCGGGTAAACATCGCGAATCGGAACGCACACGTGTAAGGAAGGTCGAGGAGATTCTTTATGTATCAGCGCACGATAATTGAACGCGAATGCGAATTCGTCGTGTTAGCGTCTATTATTGCTCGATTAGTTCGGAGAATGTAAGTACGAGTACGTACGAAAATAGTTCGTTTAATCATTGCCCCGGGTTATGTAGAATTTGACACTCAATGTGTCGGTTGATTTAATTGGCGATATCGGTCGTAACTACTCAAGTCTCATGACTAAAGTTGCTCAATTTACGCCAATAGCTAGTGACGGGCGCACAAAAGTTAACACATAAAATGAAAAATTGGTTGCTTTCGCGACGCAGGCAACATTTTTAAAACAAATCTAGAGTGAAGTTGTGATCCTGTAGATCCGGTCCTTTTTCGCATAATAGTTTGCACATAAAATAAAACATTGGTCGCGAAATAGTATTTACGGCAGCTTACATGTATACACAACAGATCTCATCGGGACTCGCAGCTATACTGAAGATTGTATCGAACCCCTCCACTGCTCTTTGGCGCTTGTGAACAACTCTATTCATGATGATCGTACGGAACGAGATCTGGACGAAGGATGCTTACATATCGAATTAGAGGCTCGTCTCGAAATCCAAGAGGAACAATCTAGAACAGGTCGAATTATACTGACGCCAACCAAAAAAAGAGAAAAATCCGAATTTTTAGATAAAAGCCAAAATTGTAGGAAAACGAGCAACAATTTCTTGGGCAAGATTGAACAGTTCCTTCTCGACACTGAGGGCTATCCTCTTCATCTTCTTAACTCCTTAGTGCCCTTTCAGGCGCCGGAGGAGGAATCCGTTTCTTTAATCCACTTCTTCCACGATTTCCTTTTTATTTACTCCGATCTCCTGAATTTGGTCTCCCTCTCTGTCTCTTGGCTGTCTTTTCCATATCCAATATCTTGTCTTCAATTCTATGCGTCTTCATTTTGAGCACGTGACTAAACCATCTCAACCAGTTTCTGGGTCATTCCATGCCAAGTCATCTAAGAGTCCCCAGTCAACCATTCATAATTTTGATAACATTTTTACAGGTTGTACTCATAGATGCTTTAGGAAGTTTGGCACAGTTTCAGCTTGGTGCCTGGTAGAGTATAAAAGTAACTTTTACCATGCGGAATTAAGTGATTCGAAACAAATGGCCAAGTTTGTCATGTGACCGTCTCATATCTAGGAAAGTCAACATGGTGAAAATTAGTTAACTGGATAAACTTTTTATAGCGAATACAAAACTACTATAAGTGGGGCTTAGAAAGCTATATATTTGTTACAAAATGGACTCACAATGGTTCACGGTCGGAAAGCACTGTCGTGTTTTAGTTCTACAAAAAATGGATCTTCAACCTCTTCAAGCTATTTTAAATTGAAAATAAAGATCTTGGTCTATGTCTTCTTCTCTGTTTCTGTTTTCCTCTGAAATCCGCATGTAGTATTTCTCTACATAACCTCCGGGCGCCGGGTTCCCTCTCCTCTAGCATCTTCCTAACTTTTGGTGTTGAACTAACTCAACACCCAGTTATTTTCTCGCCTCTGTTTGTTTTTCGAAGGTGAATATTTCCATTTTTTTTAACTAAAATTGTTCAATCTGTTTATTTTATGAATGTATTGTACATTCTTTGAGGTTAGGTAGAAAGAAGTAAGTACCAGACTGTACTGCGCCTTCTCCTTTTCATGTAGTTATTTCTCCCCTTGTTTTCCAGAATCTATCCCAAAATAAACAAAAAATCTATGATCTATTTAATGCGAAGGACATTGACGAAATAATGGGTTTGCTGATGGATGAAGATGGAGAAGATCTTACAGGGACTGAGGAATGCGGGGATGAAAGCGACGTCCCTTCTCAGAATAAAGTGGAAGAGCGTGAAGGTGATTCAGAAAATTCCCACGACACTGTCACTCACCTTCCAAATGGAGAGAGTAAAAGGAAATGCAAAGAACGCTAAAACTGGTCTTGAATGTTGGGGTAATTTATTCACTAATGAGATTCTTGAGATTGTTGTCAAATTCACAAACCAATACATCGACGCCATCGAGCACAAATTCGCAAGGGTTATAGACTTTAGACACAGATCAGATTGAAATCAAGGCTTGTATTTAGGAAGAAGGCGATGATATTCAAAAATTTGGCCTCGTTATCAGTATAAACCAGTTCAAGATCTTGCTTCGTGTCCTCCGTTTTGATGACCGAACTACCAGAAACGAACGAAAAGCATTTGACCGTATTGTTTCGTTTCGCGAAGTTTTTGATAAAACGTGTTTTAACTTCTCCGAAGCGAGAAACATAGTGTCCGATTCTTTAGATCCATATTAGAAACAGATCGTCGTTGCATCGCCCTACTTAAAAGCAAGATGAATGCTTTAAGTCAAATGGGCTAAACACAGTACACGCTAAGTACGTGATACATATTATAAGTATAAATTGCGATATATTTTTTTATTCTAAAAATTTGACCTTGAAATAAAGCTCATACGTAGGAATACGCATTTTTATGATCGTTTTTTATATCGGGAATGTGTGAATCTTATCTGTCTAAATAAACCAGCATAAAAACAGAAAAGCCTGTTCTTATTTTTTATATCCTTGCGCAAGCGGGAAAACGCTTGGTGCTCTCTCCAAACCAGCAGACCGTAACAACTTTCTTCAAATACGTCCCTGTGAGGATGGGAATTTTGTTTTTATGCGCTAAATTGTTTATAATAGAAATTATGAGCAGTTTTTGAAAGGGAGAAGCTCAAACACACCGTGCATGGTCCCAGCAGTTTCCGAGACGCGTCCGACAGAGGCGTAAGAAGAAATCGAGAAAAGTAGTAAATATAAATATTTCCTCCGAAACGTTCTCTTTTGTTACATTATCTCGACAGATCTGATATTTCCGAAAGTACTCGATTCGACAGACCACTGAGATGCGTAGGGTCAATGCGTTTTTACGAAGTCATTTCCACGTGGGGGTATCGAAAGAATTTAATAGAAATTCATCGGGATCTATTTCTAGATCCGATCGTTCGACGACGTTTCGGTAAAAGAAAAAAAGCGTCTTTCGTTCGAGTCACTTTCTCTCGCCGACGAAACGAAACGCGCGAGGGCGGATAACAGTATCGAACGGACCCGGTCGCCACCTCCTGCGGCGGCGGTTCCGCCCGTCAGCACAGGCACACGGGAGTCGACGCGGTGGCGACGACCGTTCTTTCTGTTTCTGTTCGAAGCGCGCGACTACCAAACCAACCTCTCTCGTTTGTAGGTCGTTGGGTCGAGGACCTACGGACACGTGTAGCGTAATCCCGGAAAATGCGTGCGGCGACGTTGTTTTCGTCTGGAACGCGCGCTACAGCGTCCGCAGGTAACTTGGCGGCTGCGGCGATGGCGGTTTGCGTGTCGCGCGCGCGAACCTCCAGCGAAGGGAGCAAGCTTTCGCAGAAAAGGGAGTGTCCGATTTCTCTGATAGATATAGAGAAAGAGCGCGCGAATTAATCATTAATGATAGATAGATGTTCGGCTCGCCATACCTTGCGGAATTACATCCGCGTTTACGGGTACGGAAACGAAAGACGCCAAGGGGATTGGTGAGGAGAGGAATTCGAGGAAAATCGATGTGAAACATCACAAATACGTGTATTTATTGTTAAAAACTAAATATGCATTTATGACCGAACTGAAAACATTTTTATGAAGCTGAAGGAACCCTCGCGCACGCTCGTGCTTGTTTCTAACTTTGCTTATGTACTTTTGGATTCGTTCTTCATACATGCTGAAAGAACAGATATCAATGTAGGTTCGACAGGAGCTATGTTTTCAATTTTAACTCCAGGAGCGCAATATTTGGCCAATTGAATTGACCGTTCATCCGTCGTCGTAACTTCACTTCTTCTTGCAAACAAAAACAGAAAAGAAACATTTTTTAAATTTTATCACCAAGAAGGTCCACAGTGCAGAGCCCTTGTCGTCATATTGTAATTAAGGGGAGAAGTATGGCGGTTCTTCTTTCGAGACACAACAAAAGTTTCATTTTCTTCAAACAAGAAATCTTTTGATTTTATCAGAAACAGCCATCTGGGATTTGATCATCGAAATTTCTTCGTATTGATATATCCAAGGAAATAAGTCATTATCGCTTCTTGTTATTTAGAGCAACATTTTATCTGTCATTTGACATTTAGTTGTTGAAGTTACGTTCGTTATAACTCAGCTACTTATTTTTAAAAGTAAAATAAAATAGAATTAACCAGAGAGCACTTTCGAATCATAATTTACTGTGATTTTAAAAGAGGTTTAAACACTTATGAGTGCAAAGAGAGTTTAGATTCAGTTTTCACTGAATACGCACCTTCCTTGGCTACAATTTACCTATTGTATTAGGAATTTGAACGGCGAAAGGAATTCAGTTCAGCATCAAAAAGGAGCAGGACGTCATCCTACGACTGTTAACGACAAAAACATTGCTGCTGTTAAAAAATAATTGAAGAAGACAATAAAGCCACTTATCCAGTAATATAGCATCAACTCAACATTTGGATCCTCAGTTGTTAAAACAATCATATACGATCACCTGCATTTAAAAAAGTGGTAAGTCGTTTGGTGCCGCATCGCCTTTCTGACCAGAAATCAGAGCGTGTGAGAATTTGCCATGAAATTTTAAATTTATTAAATTAAGGAGGGGGGCAGGCACCAAAATATTTTTCCGAAATAGTGACAGGTGAAGTTCTTACCTACGCCATTGTTTTCTCGTACGAGTAAAACAATTTATTTATTTGATTATCTTTGTCAAGTGCTGCCGATGAAGAAAGAGGAACAATTTGCGCTTGTCTCAGATACAAAGATCTATGGAAAAACATTGATGACGTAGGTAAAAATTCTAATTAGATAAAGTGTATATCATAATTTGGTAGCAGCCCATACTTACTCTCCTTTGTAACGCTCACGTGTTCGTCCCGTGCTAGCCAACTCACATTTGGTGCGGCGGTGTATGTTTCCGAACCATAACTTGTGGTTCTTTTCTCGTTTTTACTTAGTAGATATATGATATATAATAGACTTATGTAATTTGTACCGTCCAAAGTGGGATGTCAATTGCACATAAGAACGTATACTTAGTACTTCTGAAATAAGTTACAGTAAATATCGCACACAATACGCTCTTAGCACATCGTCATCATCATTCTGTATATGGATGACCTTGAACGACTTTTCTAGACCTTTTTGATATTTTTTATAGACCGGCCTGTACTGCAGACTTTTAGAGATACCAAGCAAAAAATTCAACGAAATCCGGGTAGTGTTACGAGTGGTGTTTTGATGAATTAACAACCAACCTGAAATTGACACAAATATCACATCGGTAAACTCCTCACCACACAATTGTTTATAAGAAAATCGGTGACACGTGTTTCGCTAGCTCGAGGCAAGCATCTTCAACAACAGTATAAAGGTGAGGAGTTTACCGATGTGATATTTGTGTCAGTAAATTACACCACAGTCCTTGCAATCACCTTTATTAACCTGAAATTGTCGAGAGAACAATCAATTTAAACCATTCTGTATATCAATGACCTTGAACGACATTTCTAGATTACTTCTATAATTCTTTTAGATCGGGCTGGATAGTAGACTCTGGTGGTGGTAAGCGAAAAATCCGCCTGCTCCGGTTAGTATTACGAGTGGCGTTTTGATGAATTAACAACTAAACCAGAAATTGTCGAAGAGGCAATCAATTTAAACAATTCCGTATATCGATGACCTTGAATGGAATTTCCAAACCCCTTTTCGATTTCTTATAGACTGGGAGGGGATGTATAGGTACCCTTTTGATGAGAAGCGGAAACGCCAGCAAGTCCAGATTATAGTGTCACGAATAACGTTTTGATGAATTAACAGCTAATCTGAAGATGTCCAGGAGACATTCATTTTAAACTATTTTGCATATCAATGACCTTGAGCGGCGTTTCTAGTGTAGTTAATTATTTGTTATGGGGCTTAGAGCTTAGAGTCAGAAAGTCACTAACATATCTGCTTCCTTCGTTCATAATCCCAATCCTTTTCGCAACCTGATCTCCAAAGAAAGGGAGTTATAGAACTTTCGTTTAAAAAATCGTCGAAGCTTTAACATCCTCAAATGAAGAATCTATTAGTTTTATCAAGTAAAAATATTAAGAGATGCCATCATCATATCTTTATGTAACATCAATCCTTGTTTGGGAACTCAGATACAGTTTCATTTTCTTCAGGTATTACCTTGAAAGTGGTTCAGAGACGCTATCGTCAAATCTTTGTGTAACTTGATCCTTGTTTCGACAATTCCATTTTTGTCAGATTTGGTCCCCAAAACAGTAGAAAAATGCCATGTGTAGGAAAACAAGAAATCTTTAGTTCCTGTTTTAAAAAATCAGAAATTTGCAGGTCTTGTAACCATTGGAAATTTTCCTAGAATGGTGGGTTAATACTTCTATACGGTGGAGAAACATGGACCGTAACTGAAAAGCAGAAAAGGAAAATAACAACTACAGAAATGAGATTTTTAAGGAAAATGGTAAATAAAACAAGAAAGGACAGAATTAGAAACATAACACTCAGAGATAATCTGAAACTGAGACCAATGGAGGAAAATATTGAAAAAGCACAGCTAAGGTGATAAGGACATAAGAAGACATAAGAAGAGATCAAGAGGAAGATCCAGACGTACGTGGCTGGAGAACGTGAGAAATGCATTGGGTAAAAGAGCAGTATCATAGGAGGAAGCCATACCAGATAGAAAGAAATGAAGGAGAATATGCAACAAGACAATATAGGAAACTCAATTCCATACACGTCTTACACCCCAGGAAAAGGGGTAGAAAAGGCTTAAGGATTAAGTAAGCATGATGGGTTAATGTCCTGAATCAATCTTTGTTTGGGAAAATAGTGAGCATACAGGACAAGAATTAATACAAACAGGTCTATTCGAAACCTAAAATAGTGGTAATGTGTGAATCATATCAACACATTGGTCTTCTATCACATCATATTCACACGCGTTTAAATCTGAAAGAGGAAAGTCTAAAACGTTCAAACAAAAAATACCATAAATCAATAAACTTTTCAACATATCTCCACTACTACAAACGTAATATGTGTCGACCACCACCAAACAAAAGGGAAACGACCTCAAATGTTTGCCCTCATTAATGTTTTCCAGGTCATCAACCAGGTTCGTTAGCGTTCGTAAAATATTGATTTGTTGTTTGGGTAGGGGAAAAAGATTTCTCATCATTTTTACCTCGAATCAGAGTACGAAAAAGAATTCGATCGATAAGGCGTTATTATGCCGGTTATCAAGATTGAAGGGGGTACGAAGAAGATCTTTCGCGATCGAAACAAGATGAGGATGGTATCAAATAGTTTATCTTAAATGTACTATTCTAAGACCAACAACCACCTTAACAGGTTACCAAAGACTCAGATTCAAGAACAATCGCATAAACGGGAATGCTTCCAGTTAAAAGTTGAAAAACCATTGATTTATATGATAGTGTTTCAAGGCGATTGAAATCTTGATTTTGAATTGAAAATAGTTTGTTGGAATCCTACCATTTTTTGCGGAAATATAACACGACAGTCCTTTCCGACAGGTAAAAGTACAAGTTTCTTTGGGAAAGTCCTTAGTTCAAAACAGTTTCAGAAGATCGAGAAGCTACTAGTTCATATACAAAACGGAGATACGACAGTGTTTCTCGACAGTTTTGAAGGTGCTTGAAATCCTCACCTTCAATCAATTAGAAGCAGTTTCAAGAAATTGAAAGCTCATTATTTTGTAAGGAACGAAAATACGACAGTCTTTCGACAGTTTCAAGGTGACTCAAATACTCACTTTCAATCAATTAGAAGCAGTATCAAGAGGTTGAAACCTTATTATTTTCTACGGAACAAATATGCGACATTGTTTTCTGACAGTATTGAGATAATTGAAATCTTCATTTCTAATTGAAAATAGTATCCAGGAGTTCAGAACCTACTATTTTCTCCGGAATGAAATAATTATATTATTATTATAATATTAAAATCTTTTTTGCGAAAGCTTCCAGTTCAATACAGTTTCAGAAGATCAAAAAGCTCCGTTTAATATACAAAACGGAGATACGACCGTGTTTTCCGACAGTTTGAAGACGATTAAAATCCTTACTTTCAATTAATTAGAAGTAGTTTTAAGAAGGTGAAAGCTTATTATTTTGAACGGAACGAAAATACGACAGCGCTTTTCTCAAAGTATTGCGATAATTGAAATCTTTATTTCCAATTGAAAATAGTAGTTCAATACCTATTATTTTCTCCAGAACGAAGACGAGAGTGCTTTCCGACAGTTTAAAGCGTGAATAAAATCTTCTTTGCAAAAGTTTCCACTGTAATACAGTTGGAGAAGATCGAAAAGCTCCTATTTCATACACAAACTCGGGATACGACAGTAATTTCCGACAGTTTCAACGCAATTGAATTTCTCACTTTCGTTCAATTAAAATCAGTTTCAAGAGGTTGAAAACTGATTATGTTGTACGGAACGAAAACACGACAGCGCCTTCCGACAGCTCAAAACGTGAGTAAAATCGTCTCTGCAAAAGTTTCCAGTGCAATACAGTTGCAGAAGATTGAAAAGCTCCTATTTCATACACAAACTCGGGATACGACAGTAATTTCCGACAGTTTCAACGCAATTGAATTTCTCACTTTCGATCAACTAAAATCAGTTTCAAGAGGTTGAAAACTGATTATGTTGTACGGAACGAAAACACGATAGCACTTTCCGACAGCTCAAAACGCGAGTAGAATCTTCTTTGCGAAAGTTTCCAGTTAAACGTAGTTCGAGAAGTTCGAAAGCTCCTATTTCATAAACAAACTCGGGATACGACAGTGATCTCCGACAGTTTCAACACGATGGAATTTCTCACTTTCGATCATTTTAAAGCAGATTGAAGAGGTTGAAAACTGATTATGTAGTACGGAACTAGAATACGACAGTGTTTTCCGATAGTTTTAAGGCGATCGCATACTTAATTTTCAATTGAAAATAGTTTTCGGAGGTTCGTAATTCACTATTTTCTCCGGAACGTAGACATGACAGTGCTTTCCGACAGCTCAAAACACGAATAAAATTCTTTTTTCGTACTTTATCGAGGCCACTCCGAATTTTACCTAAAACAAAATAGATGCAAGATTCTAAAAGTCTATAACCCGGTTACAACCGACCGTTCTTGTACTTATTCTCAATCTTATTAGAAGCATCACCGACAATTTAACGATTCCCCGCTTTACCAGGATGGGTCATTACCCTCGAGCAATCCTTTATCATTAAAATTTCTCTTTAATTCGGCTCTAACAAAAGAAATAGTAAGGACACGATGACCGACCGTGAAAATGCTCACGAATGCGTTAGGTCCGTGTTAGTTTTCAAAAGGGGACAACCAGTTTGTCGAGAATGGCACAAAAAGAAATAAAAAATTAGAAAGAGGAGAACTGTAAAGAGATGATGCACGGATTCATCTTATTAAAAACACGTACATACACTCGTATCAAGATACATATTTTCGTTGTTGGATTTAAAGAACTGGACTATCAGAATCTCCATATAAAAAGGACCTTGAAATGTATTTAAACGGATTTGTTCTCCTTGTAGTGGCGAAGTGATATTAAAAGATATACCGTACCGTCGTCAAATAGAAGGGACACGTCCCGAGAGGGCATAAGAGCAAAAGAAGGAGAAGAAAGTAGATAAATTATGATTTGGAAGGTTCTTGTCAGCTACAGATCAGAATCAAGTTTGACCGAGCATCATGTTATGACGTATGAGATGATCAGATGATTCAGGTGTCAGTATCACATAACTG
Organism: Chrysina gloriosa; assembly: GCA_038088585.1. Taxonomy (NCBI): domain Eukaryota; kingdom Metazoa; phylum Arthropoda; class Insecta; order Coleoptera; family Scarabaeidae; genus Chrysina; species Chrysina gloriosa. Next base: position 60,037,646 of record CM076089.1, read on the forward strand.
TCAAATTGTAACTGACGATGATTTCAAGTTTTCTATCCTAACAGGACAGTTACATCATTGTTGACGTACTTCGGATGTAATCATATCATGGTTCTAATATGTCTACCACCTCCAATTAGAGGCATCATATGCGTTCAATATGTCAGTGACTTACTCCAAACGCAACTGACAGAAATAACCTCAAAATAACGAATATATTAAATAAGGCAGCACTGGAAATGCTCGTGTCAGTCATGCCAAAATAAATTCGACATAGATTTGCTTCAATCTACTTGAACTGTCGGAAAAACACTGTCGTGCTTTAGTTCCACGAAAGATGGTGAGTCTTCAACCTCTTCCGGCTGAGAATTTTTGAACTGTGGGAATATACTGTCGACTCTTACGTTTCGTACAGAATACTGGATTTATAGCGTCCTCAAACTGTTTTCAATTAAAAGTAGCAATTTCAATCCCTTTGAAACTGCCAATTTCGTAAGTAACGGATACTTTTTGACCTTCTCAAACTGCTTTCAACTCGATACTTCCACAAAGATATTACTCACGCATTGACACTGTCGGAAGCACTGTCGTATTTCGTAGTGTGCTAAATAACAATTTTTCAACATCTAGAATCGTTTTTAATTGTAAGCTTCTAGACTGAGGGTATAATCGCTTTTGAACTGTCGGAATATACTGTCGACTTAATGCTTAATACAAAATAGTCGCTTTAGAATTATCTTTAGTTTCTCTCGGTACTAAGTAAATGCTTTCTAAACTTGTGAAATTGTTTTCAATTCAAAATCTTTGACACTGAGCGTTTTAGAACTGTCGGAAAGTACTGTCGTATTGTAGTTATAATAAATATATAAAGCTCGTACAACTGAGGTGTCTCCAATAACGCAAATGTCTTGTTAGGATAAAGATGCTTTACTACAGTACGGCAGTATTATTATTATCATCGCCAGAGTTATTTTCGAATTTTTTGATCGATCCCCGTATACCGATACACGTGCAAAGCTTTGATCGGGCGCTTCATATTTAGGTCGTAATAGCACAAACAAGTTATTATTGTTTGCATTATCTCGAAAGGTGAGCCCATTGTTGATGATGATGTTACTAGAACGATTTGCAAAAATATCAACGCACGCGCTGATGGTAAGTATATTTAGCCCATTTTGCGATTGTAACGATTGGAAAAAAATACAAACAATTCCTCGTCAATCATGATGACTTACTATTATTCTCGAAGTGCTTTCGTGTAACCACTTTACGTAAGATAATTGTGCACTCACGCGTATGTGGTGTTAATTGTTATTAAGTTTAGATGGTCATTTATAGTTGATATAGGACGCCCGTGTGCGTCCGTAATCCACATCAATAACATTCACGGTATCCATGCACCTTTACCAAATCTTTAAATCCTTGCAATGTGGTTCTACTCGTCGCCTTTTTTGTCCTAATATCTTGTTGAAGAATATCGTCTTCGCTTGTTTCGTTTTCTAATTTAAGGAAAATCCTTACGAAAAATTGATTTAAATCTACGAAAATTGTTACATTACTAAAAATGTTTCTTGAAAGTTGAAAAAGCATAAACTTTGAGCAGAACTTTGTTTTGTTTTTGACATGAAAAACTGGTTGAAGAAAATTTGCAGTATATCTCCTTCGTATGTTTCTAGTCCTTGCGCTTTCAAACAAATTTCTAATTGAAAGAACGAAGATTTCAGTTGGTTTGAAACTGTCGGAAAGTACTGTCGCATTCTGATTCCGTGGACCCTACAATCATCCCAAACTATTTCGAAAATATAAACTTTGTACGATGAGGATTTCATTCACGCTCTGGAAATGCCGAAGAACTGTTTCCAAATAAATGTGAGGATTTTAATTGCTGTGGAACTGTCGGAAGGCGTTGTCGTATATTTTTAGTTACTAAATAAAGGATTTTCAACTGCTCAAGGATTTCGCAGTGACTTCTAGACTGTCAGCAAATACTGTCGCACTATCTTTTCATGATAGATGGAGGGTTTTTAACTTTCCCAAACTGTTTTCAATTTAATAATGTGAGGATTTCGCCCGTTTTGAAACTGTCGGAAAGTACTGTCGTATTTTCATTATGAAGAGAATGCAGATCCTACAACTATCACAGACTATTTTCAGAAACAGAAGCTTTGCACGGTGAAGATTTCATTCACGCTCTGGAAATGTCGTAAAGGGCTGGGGTATTTCATTTATCGTAGAAAATAGAGAATCTTCAACCCCCTCCCCCTCACAGAGCTGTGTCCAAATGAAAGCGAGGATTTTAATAGCATTGGAACTGTCAGAAGGTTTTGTCGTATATTGTTATTTACTAAATAAAGGCTTTCCAACTGTTCAAGAATTGCGCAGTGACTTCTAGACATATATTTCCCTAACTCGAACGATTTTCTACTACAATACTAAATAGGTACTAACACTCTTCCGATGGGAAATAACGGAAAACGAAATCGTCGCTTTCGTGTAAACTTTACAAATGTGCATGTGCACACGCATACAACAAGCGTATAAATCTATCTCTACTCTCCTATGTATAGCGAACCTTCGGAAACGTTTCGACGGGCGATTGGGCAAGACTTACACACCAACAAGGATCAGTGACCTCTCCGGTTTTTGGTGCGGATTTTCTGGCGGTCGCAAGACGAATTTTATTATTAGCATCGGCACGTTAAAAGGCCTGGATAACGCGATATTTACGTTACCTGCTGTTTAACAGAAGCAGTAAATAAAATGAAATAAAAAACAACAAAGGATCGATTTTCAGGTTTATCGGAAAGTCGGTTGTTTATTTTATGCTTACTGATTTACCACTCGATGGCAAGTTGGTATTATGGGCGATATTTAGGAAGTTCATGTTTCATTGAGTTATCGTACCATCATAAGCGGGCTGTCAGGGAACAGTTACGACAAGTTCCCTGACAGTCCGGTTCTGGCATCCGACGTTTTTGTCAACGACAGGTGTTGGGGCCGTTCGACGATACTCATCAGCTGCTGGGAGCAATTTTGGTTTATTAAACATCGTTTCATCAACGGATTTTTGGCCTGTCCGAATTATTGGAGATGTCGTTTTTGAATCACCGCCTCAATTTAGTGCAAAACGAAACACGATAGTGTTCTCTGAATAAGTTACCAAGGGCTTGAAATCTACTAGTAACTAGAAATAGTTTAAGTAGATTAAAATCCGTCATTTTCGACGGAATGAAATGTGCTTTCCGACAGTTCCAAAGCGCGAACTAAATTCGTCCGAATACGAAAACTCTTTGATTGAAAACAGTTTGAGAAGGTTGAAGGTCTCCATTTATTCATACGACACTACTTTCCGACAATTCCGAAACAATTGAAATCGACTAAATTTTCTCGAGCTGTTTTTTTATAAAGTGAGTAAAGTTCAGAAATATGTTTAACACCCGTCTTATCATCTTTTTAGCCTTCGAAAAGACAGTATTGATAATGTAAACCAGTGGTTTCCAAACTTTCCTTTACTTTTGATAATAGGCAGCAGTTGCCCCAAAATTTATTACTAAAACCAAAATTTTTCTTTTTAGATTTCTATCATTTTTCCCTACGGTGATTGCTTGAGGCTCACGACTACTTCAGGGATTCATGTTCTCCCTCTCCCAAATTAGATTCATGTATTTTCCATAGCTCCCACCTTATCTAACGTAAACCAGTGGTCCCCAAAGTGGTTATTACTTTTAACAATGTTAGGTAATGGTCCCAAAATTTATTTACTAAAACAATTTTTTTCTAGATTTCTATCATTTTTCGTTACGGTGGCTGCTGGAGACTGACGACTACTTCAGGGATTCATGTTCCCCCTCCCCCAAATTAGATTCACGTATTTTTGAATCGGCGTTGTGTTTAGTATCGTATTCTTTTCACGAAAAGCATGGCGATCCTTCTTTAATGCTGTCGTTATTGATGCCATTCATTTTTGTGGAAACAAAAATACGACAGTGTTTTCCGACAGACACACGAGAAACCTATACGACAATAATGACAATATATATTTTGAAATCGGCGCTATGTACAGAATGTTATGTGTTTCATCAAAAACATGACCGTCGTAAATTGATTCCGTCTATTTTCTTTTATGAGGAAACATAAGTACGACAGTATTTCCAACAGGAAAGGAAAAACATAGATTGTTGAGCTGATGATGATAATAAATTGCCTGAGATTTAACACAGATTCGTGTTGATGATATGGCATTCTTTTCTTGAATGTTGTCGCAATTGATAGTGTCCATCTTTGGGGGCAAGTAAAATACGACAGTACTTTCCGACATAAAAAAATATACACAAGATTTATGACGACTTATGTATTGGGATTGGTCTTATGTTGAGAATATGGTTTACGAACAATACGGTATTTCTGATTTACTACTGTCGCAGTTTGTATTGTTAATTTTCGGGGAAAACAGAAATGCAACAGTGTTTTCCGATAACAGGGAGAAGTAGAAATTGGAAATCGCGGCATAATTTCGCATACTCTTTGTAGATATCGAGAAAAGCGTTTACATTATGATGGTAAAAAATCGTTGATAGGATACGATATTAGTTTTGAGACAGAAAGAAAATATACACAAGAATTATGACGATTTATGTAGTGGAATGGGCCTTATGTTTGGAAATATGCTTTGACAACAATATAACATTTCTTCTCTACTACTGTCGCAGTTCGTAGTGTTAATTTTCGGGAAAATGGAAATTCGATAGTGTTTCCCGTCAACAGGGAGAAGTAGGATTTGGAAAGTGCCACATGATTTAGGACACTATTTATAGATATTGAGAAAAGTATTTATTATTTTTAATAATGCAAGGTAATTTATTTACTAAAACAATTTTTTTCTAGATTTCTATCCTTTTTCGTTACAGTGGCTGCTTGAGACTCGCGACTACTTCATTCCACCAAATTAGATTTATGTATTTTCTATAGTTATTACCTTACCTAACGTAAACCAGTGGTTTCCAAAGTGTTTATAAGGAACTTCTAATAATGCAAGGTAATGGTCCCAAAATTTATTTAATAAAAAAAAGTTTTTAGATATCTATCATTTTCGTTACCGTCGCTACTTCAGACTCACGGCCACTGTAGTGATTCATGTATCCCCTCCCTCCAAATTAGATTCACGTATTTTCCATAGTTTCCACCATGTTTCGTAAATTCGAAGTTATTTTCAGGAATTTCTCCAAATGAATACAACGTATCGACGTTTTATCCGGAGTATGGGTACTATGTGGTCGTTGAAATCACCGAAGGGGTTGAATCGATCCTTTAAAAAGCGCGTAAATTTACGCCTGGATTCGCGCGAAATCAATCTGAACGTATACGTTTATAAAGCTGAGAATATCAGGAGGTATTGGGCGAATGAAAGTTGAATGGAAGAAAATCCGTACGGGTACGCGAGATACGAACAAAACAGTTATATATACGCATAAAGCAGCGCGAATAATCTGCATACTCACCGCGCGGCTCGATAAAAGTAAAAACATGCCGCAACACGGGCGTCGTCGTCGCGTCGCAAGGGCGTCGCGAACGCGAGAGGCAGGGGCAGGACAAACGGCGGCGGCGGCGGCGACGACGAGAGAGGAAGGAGGGTCCCTGATGTGTAAAGGACAACATTATTTCTTAGAGGCCTGCTGTCTGCCGAGAGGTTACAGAAGTTCAAGTAACGAAACTAGGGTAAGCTGCGGAGCTATGGCCGGGTTCGGCACGTGGACGCAGGCAACACGTGCAAGTTCATCGAACTCCACGCGTTTAATACGCAGTCATCTGATCAATACTTCGGCCGAGGGAAACGCAGATATTAAAGCTAAGCGCCGTATACGCGTTCTGTGTGCCGACGTTAAAATTTGATGGTCCGTCCTTCTGTTCCGCGTGCGGTCGCGGGGAAACCGGGGAGGGTTAATCCGGCGATTCTATCACGCATCGTTCGGGAAGAGCGCGTGTATGTGGCGTATTACCAGATTATTCGGCCAGAAAAACTGTCTTTCGGTGGTCCTCCTGCGAGGCTTTCGCTTATTTTGGATCGATAAATCATTTCGCTTCGAGATGAAAGTATATGAGTTATAGGGAGGGGAAGTTTTATTGTCGAATATTAATAAATTTTAGTCTAGTCGTTTATTGCATGGCTTGCTATATCAATGAATCGTAAAAATGGCGCTAATATCGCGACGTCTTGATGGTATCGCGCCTGTCGGAAAGACTGTCGTAATATTAAAATGAAACAATTACCGAATATTTCATCTGTGGGACATTCAATTTGACCACTTCGGGAAAATAAAAGAAAACTAAACAAAAGACGAAGTCGAAACTTTGAAAATTTGGAAAACGTCATACGTCGGAAAAGTGTCGTGAAGATTATAAAAAAGAAAACTATTCTACCCATCGTTCCATCTTCAAAACATTTAAAGTAACTCTTTTAAACAAAATCATAGCAAATTACCAAATGTCGTAATTTTAAAGAAAATAGCATCTGTCGGAAAAGTGTCGTAACTTTAAGGTAAACCAGAGTACGCCCGCTGTTTCGTTCAACCGTATCTCATCTCCTAAATACTCGATTCAATCGGGTTTTAAAAAAATAACAAATAAAACCGAAACGTCAACGCTTCGAGAAATCGAACCTGTCGGATAAGTCTCGCATTTCTTATCAAAGGAGAAATATTATATAATAAATATAAGGAGACTGCGGTTAAAATAATATATAAAATTAATAAAAATCACCCTTACACCTTTCGGAAATAATAACAGATACGTATTTCGGCAACTAAGTTGCTATCCTCTGTGGAAATTTTGGCGTTAGCCGGATATCGCTGGCGACACATAATTCCACCAGTTTTCTACCAAGGAGGACAACTTATTTGCCGAAATAGACAGAAAGACAACAATACAACATTTTCCTTTAAAGCTGTCGCAACTTATCTCGTCCATTTTCGAAGATACTAAACTACGACAGTGTCCCGCGACAGAAAGAAAAGACACAAGTAAAGGGGAAGGAAAGGATGTTGTTGTTTGAGAATTTATTGCACTTATTTTCCTCTTAATACTCTCTTGACATATCTACATTTCTGTGTAAGGTTGCCTTTGTTTTTACTGAACGAAAATACGACAGTGCTTTCCGACAGAAAGAAAACTTATACATAAAGTACATATAAAAATAATTTCAATACATTCTCTTGGAATCAGCGTTATCTCCAGAATATTCTCGACCAAAACCACTTTTGCCTTAATAACGTCGTAATTTGTGCCATAGAAGAAAACCCATAGATTGCGCAGCTGATACTGACAACAAACTTTTTGAATCAGCGATGTGTATCAATCATATTGTTTTCATGAAAAACATGGCGATCCTTCTTTAATGCTGTCGTTATCATTGCCATTGATTTTTGTGGAGACAAACATACGACAGTGTTTTTCGACAGACACACGAGAAACCTATACGACAATAATAACAATATATTTTTTGGAATCGGCGCTATGTACAAAATGTTATGTATTTCACCAAAACACGAACATCGTAAATTGATTCCGTCAATTCTTTTGAGGAAACAGAAATGCAACGGTATTTCCGACAGAAGAGGAAAAACATAGATTGCCGACCTGATAACAATAATAAATCTCTTTAGATTTAACGTTGTGTTCAGAATCGTGTTGATGATATGACATTCTTTTCCCGAATTCTGTCGCAATTGCTAGCATCCATCTTTGGGTGCAAGGGAAATACGACAGCACCTTCCGACAGAAAGAAATATACACAGAATTATGACGACTTATATATTGGATTTGGTCTTATGTTGAGAATATGCTTTACCAACAATATGGCATTTCTTCTTTATAACCGTCACAATTCGTATTGTTAATTTTCAGGAAAAAACAGAAATGCGATAGTGTTTTCCGACAACAGGGAGAAGTAGAAATTGGAAAGCGCTGCATGATTTGTAGATATTGAGGAAATTGTTTACATTATGATGGTGAAAAAGATCGTTGATAGGATACGACATTAGTTTTCCGACAGAAAGAAGATATGCACAAAAATTATGACGATGTATGTATTGGAATTGGCCTTATGTTTAAGAATATACTTTACCAATAATATGGCATTTCTTCTTTACTACTGTCGCAGTTGGTATTGTTAGGTATTTTTAGGAAAAAACAAAAATGCGACAGTGTTTTCCGACAACAGGGAGAAATAGACATTGGAAAGCGCTGGATAATTACGGACACCTTTTATAGAAACTGAGAGAAGCGTTTAAATTATGATGGTGAAAAAGATCGTTGATAGGATACGACATTAGTTTTCCGACAGATCTGACGTAATTAAAGATATATCTACATTGCTTTCCTAACTTTTGTTTTATTCTCAAATATCTCGTGGAAATCTAGTAGGTACATCTTTGAAGGTTTGGCTCACAATCAGTAATAAGAATTCTTTATAAAAATAATTACATCGTACAACCGCAGACAGTGGTTTCCCCTTTTCGCTTTATTCAGATTTTTCTTTACGTCATTAAATACAAATTCTGCACTCCCCAATTTTTTCCAGATACGAGGACACAATGAACGTGTGACGATGTCGGATTTCGATCGGTACGCTTTTATTAGACGAAGGAGGGTTGGTCCCTATCCATTGGGAACTGTAAACATTGGTCTCCGAAACGTAAAGGACACCCCAAATGATGACATTTCTGAACGAAGTTCTTCGATGTTGTTTACGAAATATTGGTTAGGGTTTTAGTAATGTCTAAGCACACAAAAACGAATTATGTAACGATTTCTAATGTTCATCCACATACATTTTTTTCGATTATAATTTTAATAAAAATTCCCTCCCTTGAACGCAACGCTTTTACTTACAATATCGACGCGCGAACACACGCGATATCGTTCCGTTAGGGAGGGTTTTGCGTCCAAGCAGCGCATTTAAATCACCACCCGTTTTGTCTATCCGGGCGCGTCGCTTCGCGTCTCGTTTCGCGAAATCGAACCCTATCGGAGCATCGAATAATAAAGATTCTTCTCGTATATTTGTCGGATTCTGAGGTCCTGGCAGCAGATGCGTGCGGCTCGTCGCCTTACGGTCAGTGCTCCTTGCATAGTCATCTGCCGTACGGTCTTGCACAATCGACTAACGATGCTGCTATAAAGTTTCTTTATTTTTTCTCTTTTTTTGTTGGGCAGGGAACAATGCGTCGCCGTGATGATAGCAGAAGGAAAGCAATTGGATATCGTTAGCGCGTGTGGGTTTCTCGATGGAAACGGCTCGAAAATAAATAAAAAGGAAAAACGGTTTCTTAGAGTTCTTTTTTTTTTATCAATTATGAAGGTTTAAAAATAGTTTCGTGAATGCAACACGTTAGAATTTTTGTTCTTGTTATTTTCTGGGCATTACCCCCAGGAGAAAAATTTTGGAATTTTGGGAGCTTCAACCTTACGAAAAATGAAGAATAAGTAAAGTCTGTATTATTAACGCTTTGTGCCCGTTTAAATTTGCAAACCTTGAGATGTACACAATAGGTGGGTCATTGCACACTCCTCGTGGAAAAATTATACATTGTCTTTAATTTTTGTCCCCCAAAATTACATTTTTTAATCATTAATTCTGAACTAACTTCAATATTAAGACAAGAAAATGTCCTTTTAAGCCCAAAGTACTCTTAACTTTATCAATTTGACAATTGTGATATCAAAAATTTCGTGAGATACTTGGATGGCAATCGAAAGAAATTTAACATTTTGTTTCGTAATAATATTTACCCTTAACTCTCTACTCTTTGTGGTATAGTAGATCATTCAATTCAATACTCAGGTAATTTTGTACGAAAAGTAGTCGTTCAGTATACGAATCTGTCCAATGAACATCGAATGTCTATGTAAAACGTTGGGCGTTGTCACCAATCCAAGCATTACCATGATTTAGTACTATCCGAAACTGAAATTTAGGTCATCATTTTGTACGGAAACTAGTCGCTTTATGTACGAAATCGTCGAACAAACATCGATTATTTCGCACGGGTTACGAATGAGCTCGATCCGAGCTTAACGACGATTTGCTACTACCTGAAGCTGAAGTCTAAGTCACCATTTGCGCGTTCCTTGTGTATGGAAAGTAGTCGCTTTATGTACGGATCTGTTCAATGAACATCAACTATCAACGTAAAACCTTGCGACTTATCGCCAATCTGCTCAACTCGAGCATTACACTGGTTTAGTACTATTTGAAACTAAAGTTGAAGTCATAATTTAAGAATTTGTTTACGGAATCAAGTCGTTTTGTGTACGAATCCGTGGAATAAACATCGATTATCTAGCACGTTAGGAATTAGCTCGATACAAGCGTAACAGTGATTTGCTACTATCCGAATCTGAAGTGCAAGTCATCATTCGCGGATTCCTTTTGTACGGCAAGTAGTCGCTTTATGTACGAATCTGTCCAATAAACATCAACTATCAATGTGAAACGTTGCGACTTATCGCCAATCGGCTCAACTCGAACATTAAAAATGATTTAGTACCATCTGAAATTGATGTTGAAGTCATAATTCGAGCATTCTTATTTTGTACGGATTTGTGTACGAATCCGTCGAATAAACACCGATTATCCAAGACGTCACCAATTTAGCTCGATCCAACTGTCGTAATTATTTACGACTAGTGATTTTCCCCATTAACTAAAACCGGGGTTTCCCTTAATTCTTAAACTTGAAAGTGAAAGTCATAATACGGTGGTTTTTCTTTTGTACGGAAAGTAGTCGCTTGCTGTACGTATCTACTCAACGAACATTGATTATTTCATTCGCGATGATCTGAAACTAAAATGAATTTTCTAATTCTTACGGGAAAGTTACAATTCCATATTTGCGTACGGAAGGTAGTCGTTCAGTTAAAGAAATCTGTCTAATGTAGATTAACCGCTGAATTCAACTGCCAGAATGATTTCCCATTGTCTGAAACTTAAGTATTTTCTGATTCTTACGAAAAGCGTAAATCACAGTTCGAGCAGTTCTTTTGTATGGAAAGTAGTCGTATAGTGTAAGAATCTATTCTATGAACACACACACATTATGATGATATGATACTAAAATATTCTCTTATTTTTATGGAAATTGAAAATCACAATTCTATGATTACCATTGTATGGAAAATAGTCATTTTTAACAAGTCCACACGGTTTCTCCTTTTCCATTGATTCGGTAACTGCCTAAAGCAGATATCGAAGGAGGATCTTGCGCCGCCGCGCACCGTGCATCACGAAATTCGTCGAAGGTCCATCAAAATTTGTGTTGGTCCGCACGGATCGACAACGGCCTGTCGGCAGGTTATTGACTTTTCTTTCCTTCTCTCCGAATTTTACTGTCGTCATCGTCGGCCGTCGTGGTCGACGCTATCGAACTTCTTGCGTTCGGGCGCGCGGATTGCTCAACGCCAAGCCGAAAGCCGGGGACCGACGGGCAAGCAGAAGGCGAGCCCGAAGGCGGGAAGGCACAAAACAGACGCGGAGTCATTGCACCCTACGGCCTGAGGCCGACGCCGGCCGTATCCCAATTTAGGAAAGTCTCGTTTCGGTACTTTTTCGTCAATGGCGATCTTAGTAGTAAGGGGGTGCATGAAGAACAAAAATGGTTATCATTGCTCCCCGGTTCTTCCCCTAATTGCGAATTCGATCTGATGACAGTAGTCATTGGGGAACAATTTCTTATTGTCGGGGTTGGTCAAAAAGGTCATTTCCCCATTTTTTATTTCTCATTCGCTAGGCACGGCCTGTTTCATTATTTAAATTTTAAGGGAATGTTCGTTGTTTTTGTTCTTGTTCTTTTATGTTTGTTCTTGTTTCCCTATTCTTGTTATTTTGTTTTTGTCCTGTTGGACTTGTTTTTCTGTCCTTGCTCTTTTCTTTTTGCTTTTTTAGCTTTATTCATCCATTGTTCTTGAATTTTGTTGTTCGGTATTTGTCTTTCTATTATTATTCTCTCATTCTTGTTTTTTTTTTGTTCATGAGGTTTTATTTTTAAATTGAACTGGCTTGAGCATATTGTAAGGCTACAGCAAGATATGAGGTTAAAGAAGATAAACGAAGAAGAGATGGGAAGGATAACAAGAATTGGAAGTACAAGGAATACGTATAAATAAAATAATGTAAAAGCAAAAACAAAAGAATAGGAACAATGAATCAAAAAGAAAAAATAGGACGCAAGAAGAATAGAAAATAGGAGAACAAAAACGATAGAGTAAGAATAGAACAGAAAAATAAGAATAGAAAAACAAAACCGAAAGGACAGGAACAAGAAAACAAAAAGAAAAACAAGGACACAAGAATAATAGAAAAACAATAACAGTAATAAGACTAAAAGAACAAAAACAAAAGGGCAGGAGCAAAATAACAAAAAAAAGCAATACAACAGAAGAATAAGAACAAAAGGATAAGAACACAAATGCAAAAACACAACAATAACAAGAAAAGAAAACAACAATAAAAGAACACGAACAAGAGTAAAAAACAAAAATAAGAGCAAAAACATGGTTAGACCAGATACAGCAGATATGTGAAAGTAGATGCGAGAATATACATATATAAGAATTATGAAAGAACAAACGATCAGTAGAAAAAAGTTTTCGTTCTTTTCGTTCTTCCGTTCTTGTTCTTCCGTAGTTGTCCTTTCCTTGTTCTTTAGTTGTTGCTCCTTCGTTTTTGTTCTTCTGTTATTGTTCATTAGTCCCTTTTTTCGTTCTGCTGTTTTTGTTCTTTTAATCGTGTTCTTCTTTTCTTGTTCGTTTATGTCCACTTTTTTGTTCTTGTTCTTTCGTTCTTTTATCTCGTGTTATTGTTTTCTATTCTTCTTATGCCCTTGTTTTTTGGTTTTGTTCTTCTGCATTTATATTTATATTCTTAATTTCTTCTAATTCTTATGTTTCTGAATAAAGAAGAAACAATTGAACTGGGGGCTAGGGCAACATAGGACATTAAAGAAGATACACGAAGCAAAGATGGAGACGGAAAGAGGGACGAGTAGGACCAGGGAGAACATGGTTGGACCAGATGCAGGAGATATGCGGAAATAGATGCAAGAACATAAGAAATATGAAGAAACTAGCAATCAACACAAAAGAGAGGAAGAAGTGGATAAGAGAAGGCGAAACCCCAAATCCGACGACTTAGGAGTACATGGACATTGACCAAGAAACTAGCTTCTTTTGTTTTTGTTCTTTTATTCTTGCTCTTTTATTCGTGTTCTTCTGCTGTGGCTTTTCTCTTATTTTCCCGTTATCCTTGTTGTTTGTATTTGTTCTTTTGTTATTGTTCCTCTATTCTTGTTTTTCTATTCTTCTTGTGCTTTTGCTTTCTGTTTTTGGCTTTTATTCTTGTTTTCATTCTTTTATCCTTGTCTTTTTCCTTTTATTGTTGTTTTTGTTTTTATCTTCTTGCTCTTTCGCTCTTATTCTTCTGTTATTGTCTTGTTATTCATCTTATCCCCTTGTTTTCTCTTTTTACTCCTTTGTTCCCTCTCCTTTGTTTTTGCTTTTCAATTCTTATTTTCTGTTGTTTTTACAATTTTGTTCTTTATCTTTCTGTGATCTTGCCTTTGTTCTTTGTTTTTCTGTTATTGTTTTTCTATTATTTTTCTCATGCTTATACTTTCTGTTTTTAATCTTACTTTTGTTTTTTATTCTTCTTCTTGTTCTTTTATACTTGTGCTTTTCTTCTTATTTTTGTTTTTGCTTTTATGTTCTTACCCTGTCGTTCTTGTTCTTCTGGTTTGTTATTTGGTTCCCGCTTTTGGTTTTGTTCGCTTAGTCTTGTTCCTTTGTTCTTGTTCATTCGTTTTTGTTTTTCTATTGTTCTATTATTCTTACTCTTTCATTTTTGTTCTCCTATTTTGTATTCTTCTTGTGTCTTTATTTTTTCTTTTTGTTTTTATTCTTTACTCTTGTTCTCCCGTTATATTTTCGCCCGTGATCTTCCGTAATTCTTTTGTATTATTATTCATTGATCCTTTTTTGTTCTCTTATTCTTACTCTTTCATTTTTGTTTTTCAATCCTAATTCTTCTGTTTTAATTTAAGTTTTGGTATCTGGATTCTGGTTCTTTGTTCCTGTTTTTTGTTATTGATTTTCTAGTATTCTCTCTTTGTCCTTATTGTTTGTTCTTTTGTCCCTATCATTTCGGTTATACCCTTCTATTCTTCCTGCATCCTTGTTATGTGTCCTTGCTGTTTCTTATCCTTTTATTCTTTTGTTCTTACTCCTTGCCCCCTTGTACTTTCATAGTTGTTGTTTTTTTCTGATCATGTTCTTTTATTTTTTAATTTCTAGCTATATATTTGGGTTAGCAAATAAAGCATGTGTCGTGTTGGTCTTCTTTAATGAAAAAGACAGCTTCTAATTTAATTTTCGCTTACTACAAATATTTTTACAGACAACAGTTTCGGTTTCGATTTTTTGGGCTGATATATAAAAGAAAGAGAAAAGTAAAGGTAAAGAAATGATAGCTGCTTGGATTTCGAAACCTACAACAAAAGAGTCGGCGTCCAGAAAATTTACGATTGAAAGATCTTTAACCCGTAGAAAAGAACAAACATGTAAATTTCTTCACGAAGATAACAAAGACCCGTTACAGTTATAACTATACGCAGATTAGATTACCAGAAAACGTAACCGAATTACGTCTTTCGACCGGGAGATATTCATCTGTATAACATCCAAGCATGTCCCTCGCACACGAACATGATTTTAATAAATGCGCGTTTCTTCCGAGAATTTTTCGTATCCTACCGTCGCGTCGTCGTCTCGAATAAAGGAACCATGAAGAGAGTAGTTTCCCTACCGAAAATTCTTGAAAATACAACCAAAAAGAAAAGGCCGACATATGCATGTACATATGTATACGCGGGTACGTACGTACGCGCACGAAACGGGCATAAATACCGTGGACATCACGAACCACCTTGCTCGCCCGAATAACAATGAAGAAGAGGCCAGAATGTGTCCGCGCGTCTATCAGACATCTTCCGAACCGAAAAGCGACGGCCATGATTTGTTGCACCTGAGTACGAATCGAGAAGGTCTTTGAACTTTTCACGTCCTCGCCGGTCGCCGGTCGTAACTCGGGCGCTATTGGGATGGTTGAGATTGTTGTTGATGAAGATGATGCTACACACCATTTCCGGAAACAAGAAATAGATGAGACGAGAATTCGTTCAGGATGATTCGAATTTGGGAAACATACATTTCTAAGTAACCTTCGGGTATTCACTAGTTTTCGTAATTGGGCATTACGAACAATTTTCATCTGGCAAACAACTACTACCCGTACAAATGCATAGTTTAGGCGCTACAAGCGCTTGAAGTTGGTCCATTTCCGCCCTATATTCTATTTTAGTCTATTTTACGCGTTTTACCCGAATTTCTGATGGCCTTTTTCGGTAACCTATGCGCTCTACATTCCATTCACACCAATCGTCTTGTGGTACTGATCACAACGGTATACGATTTGTTTTGATTATTTACGGTTGCCGAGGAAACACAAAAAACGCGAAAAACCGTTAAAAATAGCCAAAATCGCATACCCATCTCGACTCCTGTGAGACTTAGGAGGTTCAATCCCAGATCAATCGACGCGTCTTGACGAGCCGAATTCAACGGCGTAGGATTTTTTCAAATTACTCCAACGGTTACCGATAAAATCTCAGAAAAAAACGGGAGAAAACAAAAAATGGCTAAATAGCGCCCACGAACTGAAGGTTTTTAAACTTAGGGCGTTTTCCCCTATACCACGAAAGAACTCGTTTCTCTGATTCAGAATTATCCCCGGATCGTATTTCTATCGTTGATAGTTTAGGTGTTACAAGCGTCCTATATTCGGTCTATTTTACGCGTTTTGCCCGAATTTCGGATGGCGTTTTCTCGAAATCTATGCGTTGCACGTTCGAACCAATATACTCTACGTAATTGCTGGTCCCCTTGGATATAGTCTAACGCAAAATAGAAATTCGAACATGAATTTTTCGTCGAATGACGAAAAATCCGTTAAAAATTGATATTTTCGTTTTGGGACAAATGTCAAATCGCTCTCGCTATTTTATTTACGGCTCGATCGCCATCGGTTAGTCCCTCCTATAAGTAGATTTTACCTAGGTATCTAATTGAACAAGAACGAATGCGCTATCACTAATATTTTTCGCGCTAGAGCGAAATTACAATAGTTTTAGGTATGACACTTTGTCAAACTACAAAGTACCATATCTCCGAAACGGTAATACTTAGGAACTTCCGATTCATTTTATTTTAATTGGCTGCTCGAGTACTTTAAGCCTACCGAAATTGAATTCGCTAGCCCTATTGGAAGTATTCGATCTCAAAAAACTGACAAAATCATGCTTTGCTTCGACATTTTTTTGACAAAAGTATTCTTTTCGTCTAATCTATCGCTAATCTATGCCTAATTTAACTGTTTTCCCGAAGAAAAGTAAAATGGTAAATACACCTTAGAAGGACTGATATTACTTGATTATAAGAAATAAAGATACGGATCTTTACGTGTCTCTATTTCTTATAATGGAGTTTCAACATGTATCTCCTTCTTCTATCGAATATTTTATATTACTTCATTATATTTCCTCAATTAAAATAGACTGAACAAAGTGGAGTATTGAATGGGGCCACTATCACGATTTAGAAGATTTGTATTTTTACGTATGTCTATCGCTTTTCATATACGTACATCTAGTTCTCACGGTGAATTAACATGTTTTATCAATTTTTAATTTTCCATTTTTAACTCTTGTCCCGTGTCGTGCATCTGCTTCGCGATACTCGACGAATCTATCCTCGATCAACAGTAATGTGCATCATTTTTATTGGAAGGTGTAGTTATTGCGCGTCTCGACTGTCCTATATATGGTTTATCGCATTCACTACAACCAATTTTATGAACACCCAACCGTTGTTCCAAATCTTAAGATCAAATAAAAATTAGAATTCACTAATCTCCAACTGCCCTGTATATATATTATCCAATGTCATATTATTATTTACAACATGGAATTGTGTTATTTTTCCTTTCAATTTTAATTGCTCCTTTCTAATAATTATAAACGACCTTGTCTACATGAAAACAAGATATAATCGACAACAACAAATAAAAAGCGTAACACCACACCACCAACAAATGCATCGTGCTACGACATACAACAATGCGAACACATCATCGTTCAAGCGCCTATTTTCGATAGTACGGTGCGTGTGGATCTATTTCGGGCGCACCTTTCGTTTTTGTTAAAGGGATGGTCCGGACAGACCTCGTTAGGATAGGGGAGAGACCGGATAGTGTAGGGCAATGTAGGGCGTCGATCCACGTGTAAGGTTATTGAACCTATCCGGAGCTCAACCCCTCGCCTCGCGCCCGCGATCAAAAATTGATATGCAACGAGGTTTAGCCCGGGCCAGAATGCGTGCGCAGCGATTCTACGTGACCGAAAACCCGGAATGGTATACGAGAGAGGAGAGAGAAGAAGAAAAAAGGCAGTCGATGATGTGCGCGGGTAAATATTTAAAGGGAATCAACATGCGTCGTACACGGCGCACCGCATCGTCCAGAAAGGAAATTTGGAAAGGAAAAAAATTATAAAAATAAATACGACTACGAAGTGTGCATATTATAAATAATTCAATCGTTTTTGGAGCTCGAGGGAGTCTTTCGCAACGCCACGTAAACACGCACAAGCGCGCGCACGCAATACGCACCGCAGCGCCTACTAGACACTGCCGATCGTTATTCAACTTTTCCGAGTCCCACGACTGCACGGGTAACAGTTAAAACAACTTACGTTGAGTTGGTCAAGGTGGCCGTGACAGTCGAACGTACCCGGCACGACGCGCGTTCGTGTAACCTCGGAAACGAGGACTTTCTCTTTCGAAAACGCCGCCGATCGACCGACAACAACCGTCCCCGTCGCCTTCGACCTTTTCTTTCTCTCGAAACTTGCAGAAATTTTAACCTTTCGACGTCGGCTAAATAAATGAAATAATTTTTTGTTTATTGTACGCGCCGAATGCGATTAAAAAACCGCGCGATCGGTGTTTGTCAATTGTTTTTCGGACGGGCGGGCGTCAGATGGGAGAGGGGAACGGCGAGGTGCGGGCGTTGAGTTCGAACGCGCCGCAGGGAGGCGTCGCACGGCGGTTTTTCCATCCACACGTGTAACGATCGCTCTTCGAAACTCGAAAATCGAAAGGAAAGAAAAGGACGGGAATTGTTATTTTTAGGGGTGGTATGTGTAGAGGACGTATGATCTATGAATAACGCCCCCTTCCCCTCAACCGTGTCACCCTGCAGCTTCAAAGTTTGCACTCGTAATATTTTTTCCAAAAAAAAAAAAAAACTGACAGAACTTGCTATTACGTCAGCATAATTATTGACAATAATTCTATGCTCATTTTCAAAAACCACCAGCGATTTTTAGGCACTTCGGACATGTCCAGGCAATGCTACGGAGAACCATTAAGAATTGAATACAAGCTTATATGAAGTTTTTTACTCAAAATATTCATTACTGTTACCTCGCAAAATATTTTAAGTTCCTCCTAAATCATCCTGTGTATGAAACGACGTAGTCCACAGGGACTACTAAGTATACACTCTTATCGGCTAACACAGCACCTCCCGTTGAGATTGAAGTAGAATGAAAGAAACAATGGGTTGAATATATAGAATCAACAACCGTGGGCACCATCCTGTATATGAAGGAACGCTACAACTTATTCCACAACAAGTGCTAACTATACGCTCTTATGAGTAGAATTGCGTCAATTGTACTACAACTATCTGAAACAACTGTAAAAGAACGCAACATTGCGCTATACAAATACATAATAGTTTCAATGTATAGTATGAAGCCATCTGTATTCGTAATAAACAGTCGTGTGATCAGTAAGGTTTGATAAAAGAATGGATGACGTATATGATAAGTAGTGTAAACCGGACTGACGTCCTTACTTCCCCGAATTTTAACACAAAGACCGGTTTACACTACTTAAAGATAATACGTCATTCACTCTTTTATCAAACCTTAATGATAAATTCTAAGTATACAGGATGACTTAGCGTTAAATTAAATATCTTGTTCTGAACCAAGTTTGTAATATTATAATAATTATATTATATTAAATGGAATCTTTATTACTGTAGGCACAAGGCTGCGTAATCATAGATGTGAAGACAAAACAAAACAAAAATCAAAAACAAAAGGAAATAAAAAACCGATAATTATGGAACCGTTCACTTTCACGCCTATCAAATGACTAAACTCTCCACAGACTTCGCATCGACCTAAATCCCCTCTCGGCGCTTCTGCCGTAGCACGGGTTTGTCGAACCTTAGTCATGACTATTTTGGTGAAATATTTAGGTTTCTCCATACTTTTGGTACAATCAACTGTATTTAACAATGACGGTATGGCAACATAGATCTGATTTCCCATAAGCCGTATTGTAACAATCGCCATTGGATAATGCTGTAGAACAAATGAATTGGTGTTGCCAGTTTTAACTATTTGTGGTTTTTAGTTGAATTTGTTCACTCTGTATTAGAGGTAACTTTTATTTGCGACAAAAAATAAAAAAGCACACTAGTACAAATATATCAAATAACAATAACTAAGCTTCGACAAACGAGTGCATAATAAGTTGTATGATCTGGGCTGACGCTGCCATTCCGAATTTTAATATCGCATCTTGCACGCAAGTGGAGACAAGCGATGGAGTGGCAGCGTGAGTCCGGTTCACACTACTTAATGATAACTTATTATCCACCTGTTTGTCGAACCTCAGTTATTAATAATTAAGGTTCGACAAACGAGTGCATAATAAGTTGCGCAAACCAGACTGACGCTGCCACTCGTCCGAATTTTAATTTCGCACCTTGCACCTAAGTGGGGCAAGCACCGATTTACACTACTTTGTGATAAAAACGAGTGCATTATAAGTTATCATTAAGTAGTGTAAACTGAACTGACGCTGTCCCTCCACCGCCTGCCCCCACTTACGTGCAAGACGCCACATTAAAAAGAAATGGCACAAGGTAAAAGTGAGTGCTTGGAAAAAGATTGCGAAATTCGAGTGTAAGGTTGAATGGAATTGTATGGAAAAGATATTGAAAGAGGTGATGCAAAATGTAAGTAATGAGGGAATGGATGGCAGGCAATCCACTATGTGGGGAGAGTATAGAAAAAGAATGTATGAGAGTGTGGGCATGTCTAGTATGGAAGTGGGGCGGTATAAGAATGAAGAAAGGATGCTTGCTAATTACGTAGAGGTGAGAGCGAAAGACGTGGAAATGCAGGGGAGGATGGAAAGGATCGAAAAGTCCGAATACAATAAGAAGTCTGTTTGTTTGGAATGCTACCAGAGTATTTGACTAGAGTGGATGAGGTTGGAGAACAACGTGTGATTGCGAGATTTAGGTGTGGGAGTGAGGACCGAGAAAGTCGATATTGGATGAAGGAGGAGGAAAGAAAGTGTG
Source organism: Chrysina gloriosa (assembly GCA_038088585.1). Lineage (NCBI taxonomy): Eukaryota > Metazoa > Arthropoda > Insecta > Coleoptera > Scarabaeidae > Chrysina > Chrysina gloriosa. The sequence goes on from CM076089.1 coordinate 60,058,170, forward strand.
TAGTGTGTGGGGAAGAGGATATTTGGATGCACTAGAGGGAATGTAGAGGAATGGTGTGGTCAGACGCAGAGAGAGAAATTTTGGGCAATTGGCGGTGGTGTTTCAATGAAAACGGGGGCGGGAGATGTTTTTAAAAAGAATATTAAATTACAAAACGCTTAGCAGCTAAGTGTAATTGTTGGTATTCTTGAGATTGTTCTTTTTGTTTTTTTTTTTTGTTTAGTTAAGTTTAGTTTTTTATTTTGTTTTTCTGAATTTTGTATTTAGTTCTTATAAACGTATATGACATGATTAATATGGAAATGAAGCATGCCAATAAAGGTTCTATATATGCAGAGGTAAGTAAGAAAGTCCCGGTACAGTCGATTATCTCCTTTGTTTATGAAGCAATTTTTTGAATAATTGGTGTGCTTATATAACAAATATTAATGCATTTAATAATCGTAATGTCTTCTTTTTTCGATTTCCGGTTTAGCCGGAAATGACCTTAACTTTTTGTTTTTAAATGCAACACCCTGTATATTTTATTGTTATCGCACGCAGAATAAAAAATTGCATAAGAAATGTTATAAATAAGGTTTTGTTTTATTCGAAAAGTGATAAAAAATTAAAATAAGAAATACTTGTAACAAATTGCATCATCTTTGAAGAAACTAATAATTTTAAGTAAGTCTACAGTACATGTTCGAAATGTTCTCCATTTACAATTTGACAATAGCCCAGCCGATCGTTAAAATTCCGTAAAGCATTTTGTACAATTTGTGGAGAAATCTATATGTTATACGTTGTCGCAATTCTTCTAGATTGGCTGGCCTGTTTCTGTAAATTCTGCATTTCAAATGTCCCCAAAGAAAAAGTCCAGCGTGGATAGGTCGGGGAACGAGCAGGCCATTCAATAGGACCTCTTCGGTCGATCCATCTTGCTGGAAATATTACATTCAGATAATTCCGGACATCTATGGCAAAATATGGCGGTGCTCCATCTTGTTGGAACCAGATATTTTCAGCTGGTGTTAAAAGGTTATTGGCATTTGGAAATAAAAGTGCAATAGCGGGTACAATTTCATATCTTCACAGTTGCAAGTAACATTCACCATTTAAATCTCCATTTACAAAAACTGGTCCAATTATATGGTTGTCCACAATACCTGCCCATACATTGAGTTTTTGAGGATGTTGGGTATATACTTCAGATATACAGTGCGGGTTGTCTTTTGACCAAAAACGACAGTTGTGCCTATTTACTGTGCCATTAAGACAAAATGTGGCTTCATCTCATCCACGTTGTTTACAAAATTAGGATTGGCCACGATCATTTCCATTATAGTCTCGCAAAATTGAATTCTGCGGTCTGGATCATCTTCAGTCAATTCATGGACAAAATGAGTTTTATAAGGTTTTAGCTTTTCTGACTTTAAAATGTTCATCACAGACTTTTGACAAATGCTGTGATCTAACGCTAATTGATACGAGGAAGTTTGAGGATTTTCTTCAAGCTGTAATAAAACGTTAAACTTAGTTTCTTCGTCAGTGGCTGACTTCGGTCGCCCTGTTCTTGGCAAATACTTAGCATTATAACTTGTTTCGTATCGTTTAATAGTCCTACATACCGTAGACTTACTAACTGATCGATTTGGATAAATATTATTAAATAAAATACGAACTTCGTCATAATTATGTTCGTTGTCTATCACCATACCCGCGCATCATCAAAATCTCACTAAAGACCTGTCAAATAATTTGCAATAGCAACTAACATGTCAATATTTTCAAAGGTAATGCGATTTGCTACAAGTATTTTTTATTTTAATTTTTTATCACTTTTCAAAATATACAATTACAAATATACAGGGTGTTGCATTTAAAAATAAAAAGTTAAGGTCATTTTCGGCTAAACCGGAAGTCAAAAAAGAAGACATTACGATTACTAAATGCATTAATATTTGTTATATAAGCACACCAATTATTAAACAAATTGCTTCATAAACAACGGAGATAATCGATCGTTCCGGAACTTTTTACTTATCCTGTATATTGTAGTATATTAAATGTCACTAGAAATAAAATTATTAATTTTATAAAAAGCATATATTAATGGATTAAAAAATTGTTAACATTCAAACACATTACATACAACATTTATACATTACAAGAATTCATATAAATTTACTGGAAATAACTTAGGATACATCAACGTACAGTACAGGTTTCTATAACAGTATACAATATACATACAATATACCTCGATGAACTGAAGTCAAGGTGAATTAAAGTTTTCGTTTCGTGGACAACGGAGGAAGACAGCAGTGTAGTCCTGGTTTCAAGAAGAAATAAAAGTTTGTTTGGTTAACGACGTATTAATTGACAATATAGATAAGTCAAAATAAATCTATAAATATATTTCGAATAAAAGGGTTTTAAGAAGAAGTACCAGTGAGAAAAATGACCTCACCATACAGAAGAAGAAAGTATTTATAAAAGGGAAGAATCCATAAAGCTGCATCGAGAAAAGAAGTGGAGAGGAGATATAGGAAGAAGCGTCAACGGAAAAGAAATTATACTTACACACACTAGGTAAATATTTTGATTTTATGTTCAATATTTCCCAAAATTTATAAATATAATTTGTTATAATTTATTCTTTTCGTATCATTATTTACGAGCTAGACCGGTGCAATTTGCTTTAAAAAATTTAACTAAATTCTCAGTACAATATGCAGCTTTTACCAGATCTAGATACCCTAAAAATATAAAATATATATATATATATATATAGTATAATCGGTATCGGTGGTCCTATAATTTAACGTCTGCAGTTGAGGGTTAATAATAACTAAAGTATTAAATGGATGCGGGGAGTCGGGAGGGAGGTGGCTCAAGCTCGTGGGAACAAGGTCATCATCATCATCATTTTCTAAAAATTTAAATAACAATAATAAAAATATTATCGTAATCATCACAATAACAACGAGAGCGTGCGATAACGACTGCTATCGTTCCATTTTTTGTTTCGCCGACCGTTATCGCGACGAATCGCAAATTTCGAAAGCGAAATCGCGAAACGGCGATAAGCCCGGCGGGCGAGAAACCGCGGTTAGCCGCCTCCACGTGCCCCGCGAAACACGGGTTAATCGAGTAAGCGTAGTCTGGGAACAAGGGGAACGATCGGCGGCGTTCGGCGCGCTTCGTCAGCGACCGTGTAGGAGGTAAACATTCAGTTTGATTTTGGAGCGCGATACGTTTGGTCCGAAAAATAAGTCGGCGGTCGAAATTCACGCAGAAATCGATCGATTCGAGAGAAGAAGAACGAGTTTACACATTGTGAATCGGAAGGAAGGGCATCAAGGTGTTCGTCGGTAGTTGTATCCTTTTGGGGTTTTCGATTTGTCGTTCGTCTTCCCAAACGCCTTCACCGCCACTGGAAATTTTGAAAATAAGTAAGTCAAATTCGTAATTACTTCCTTTTAAAATCCGATGTTTTTGGCTTTTCCAATTGAAATCCTTTCGGTGGGGTTTACTATGGGCAATTTTTTAAAATTATTGTGCTAGGTCTAGATTCGAGCATTCTTCAATTGTTTTCAAGGATTTCATGTTTTTGCGATTTTCGACTTTTAAGTGCATTTTGTCATTAAATAAATTTATAAGTTATCCTTATTACCACTCGACGGACATACTTAAACAAAAGAGTGTTGAAAAGATAATTGCATGCGCAAATTCTGTTCCTCCCCATTAATTTCAACCAAATACTGAGAAAAACGGTAGTACCGGGTCGCGGTGCGGTGGGGAAGAGGGCGATCTGAAATGCCGACCTACGTTTCTGTAGATTGTCGAGGTCGGTGATCGTTGAGAAAAAGCGACACTAACCTCCACGTGGAGGCGACCAACCGTGGACGCCAAACTCGTGCCTGCGCCGTGGCGAACGTCCTATCCGGACGACACGAGTCAGCGCTAAAACCACGGTCGCGAGCCTCCCCGTTGGAAACCCGTGGCACTCTAGATAAGAAAGAGTTCGACGTTGTTTTCATCACAATGTACACCGATATCTATATGTTCATCGTATTATGCGCTTGTATGCCGGTGTATAAATAGAAATACCAAGTCGCTTAGTTGCCGTAAACAATAATTAAAAAAAAAAATTTTTGCTTTCGCGTGCAAGTTTCTATGGCGACGCAAAGTAGCGTCGCAGTTATCTCGAGGGGGAAAGATTACGCGTGGTCATGTTCTCTCTATCGCCCGTCGTCGTTGTCGGCGTTTCGGGTACGACTTTCGAAAGCGAAATATCTTTGACCTATGCGTTACCGCGGGTCTCACCGATCAAAAATTTGAACGCGCGGCGAAATTGCGTATGTGTGTACGTGTTGTATCGGTTCGCGTGGATACGTGTGGACTTTCAACCTTGGGCGGCATTCAAACGCAAATGCACCGAGCACCCATTCATAATTCCCCGGTATAATTGATCTTTTCGCAATTGGGAAAGCGTCCGACGAAGGTGCAAATTATCGCTAAATACGTTAAATTGCATTTTCTTCGAAAGGTACGTTATTGCAAGCGTGACGACAACAATCGATTTGGTTATGATATTTATATCTTTTGTAAACAAAAGAAATCCCATTACCCTGGTAAGTGTAAGAAAAGGTTACTCCTAAAAAGGGAACACGAGGCAGAAGAACTCCCCAACGCTTTGATAGCGTACAAAGACAATTCAGAGTAAAAGAGCGATAAAAGGAGAAATTGCCTCTTGGTAAGTGTAAAACACGGTAGTTCCTAATAACGGGAACATAAGGAACACAAATGCAAACTGGAAAACAGAAGAATTTCAACCCCTTTGATAGGATAGGGTTCGAAAAGCATTAGGGAAAACAGACATCTGCACCTCAGAGCCATACAGTATTAAGTCCAGAATTTGCATTTTCTGAGGTTGTAGGTTAGTACCATGTAATTTTCACTGGTCTGTCTAATGGTTTTGAGTATTAAGCCCTATCTTGAGTCTTTAATATAATAAAGCAGTAAAACTAGTAGTAAGTTCACTTGTTAATCGGCCCATTAAGTATTAATGGTTCTAATTAGTGAGTAAGGCCGATACCATGGTATCAAGTCCAAATGTGAGGTTATGTTTGTGATTTTAGTATACAACAGAAGTGTGTGTTTCCATAATTAGAAATCGAAAACAAGTAAAATATTGGCGTAAATTATGTCATCTCAACATTGAAGTGACTGAAATGGAGTTTGGAGAAGTGAATTACAATAAAGACAGAGTAAATCTATATTTTGTTATTACCACCCATAAGAAATACGTTAAAATCGATATCTATAAAGAAATATAACGATTTCCAAAAACTATTGACATGGGTTCCTAAACGATTTCATAATTTTTTCAAAAATCTTCCCCATGAAAATTTAAAGGATGATTGGTTTCTCAGAGAGATTAAAATTGATAGGGTACTTTATATTTCTTCTAATAAAAAGCGTGTTTTCAAGTAAAGATGGTTTGTTTATTGTGAGAGCATTATTTTTTTCTATAATTTTGAGGAAGACAATCCAGAGTAGAAATTCTCAAACCATAATGTGTTAAGTCAATACAAAGATCATTAAGTCAGAAAAAGTCCACTTTTAGAGCCATACTGTATTAAGTCACATATAACTTTAAAAAATACTGATTTGATCAAGAATTTAAAATGGCTACACAATAAACAATTACTAGTCCCAAAGATTAATATATGAGGAACTTATACACACCATCTATAGATTCACAAATGAAAACAGCTTTTAAAAATAAGTATTTAAAATCTTTAAACCTCTCTCCTGTAAAATTAAAGTAAAGTGGCTTAATATTCTATGGCTTCGAGGTCCAGAGGGAGACAATAGTTTGGGGAGTAATTGGCTCTTGGATAACTCCATAAGTGTAAAAGAATGGAACTTCTAATAAAAAAAAAGCATAAGGACGGGCAAAGATGCAGAAGGAAAAGCAAGAACTCTCCAACTCTTTGATACGGTAGGGTATGAAGGAAATAGGAAAGAAATAAGGAAAAGGTTGGGGAGGAATTCCCTCTTGGATCAAATAACTCCATAAGTGTACAACAAGATAACCCCTAATAAGGGGAACATAAGGAGGAATAATGTTACAAAAGGAAAGACAGAAGAACTCCAACCCTTTCATAGGGTACCAAGATAATCGGGAAAGTGATATAGAGAAAAGTTGGGGAGCCATTGTTTCTTGGGTCCAACAACTCCGTAAGCGTAAAAGAATGGGACTCCTAATAAAGGGAAGCATAAGGATGAACGAAGATGCGGAAGAAAATACAGAATAATTCCCCAACACTGATAGGGTACGAAAAGAATCGGGAAAAAGATATACAGGAAATAGGGGGAGAAATAGTCTCTTAGATCCGGTAATTGAATAAGTGTACAAGAATATAATTCCTACTAAAGGGAAGCATAAGGACGAGCAAAGATGCAGAAGGAAAACAATAATTCCAACCCTCTGATAGGGCAGGGTACGAAGAAAATCGGGAAGAAATAAAGAAAATTGGGGAGGAATGGCCTCTTGGATCAAATAACTTCATAATTGTGACGGAATAAGGCGAAGCATACGGAGGAAGTAACAGAGGACTCTAACCGTTCGAGAAAGATCGAAGGGAATCGGGAAGAAAAAGTTGGGGAGGAATTGGCTCTTGGATGTGTAAACAAATGTATAGGTAAAAGCATAAGGTGGTGAAAGAATAGAGAAAATATAGAAAGAAGTCCAACCCCTTTGATGGGGTACGACATGAATCGATAAAAGAGAAGAAGGAAAAAGTTAGTGAGGTATTCTCTCTTGGATCAAATAACTCCTTAACCTTCCTATACTCACGCATACGGTCTGTGAGACCGATTTATATAGTATAGTATACGTCTTTCATTTTGACGTGAGTATAGGAAGGTTAAGTGTAAAAGAATGGAACTCCCAATAAGGCGAAGCATAAGGAGGAAGCAGAATAGAGAAAACAAACAAAGAACTCGAACCGTTTGATCAAGTGCGAAGAGAAAAACATATATAGGAAAAGGTTGGGAAGGAATTGTTTCCTGGCCCCAATAACTCCATAAGTATCAAGAAAATGGCATTTCTGATAATGGGAACAAAGATGCACAACGAAAAACGCAAGAACTCCAACCCCTCTAATAGGGTACGAAGTGAATCACGATAAAACAAAGTTGAGGAAGAATTATAGGTAGGGTTTTCAGATTTCTAACTTCTCCGCCGTCCCTATCACGTGTTTTTCCAAACTCTTCATTTGATTTCGTTAAATTTTGAGCGAATTCTCATTACATTATACATTGCATTATTTATAATAAAAGAGTGACCTTGTATTTCCTAAAAATTCTTCACTAACAACTGTCAAAGGAGACAAAGCATCGTGGAAACGTACTCGATTATGTCCTTTTAAACGTTTTCGTAGATTTATAATAAAAACCAATTTTGTGTGTCCTTCTAACAGCTAAAGATAAAGAAAAAGAAAGGAATGTGGTTCCTTCTAAAGGCTCCGCCTCCTTCGTAGCCAATCATAAATCGAAACGTTTCGTTGAAATAATTCCCGCGCATAATCCGAGCGAGTGATTGGCTATTCGAAACCACGTATCATCTACTACCTTTGTTGGGGGATTATCTCGGTTTCTTCTATTAGTTACTTTTGATGCGAAATAGAGACTACACATGTATGTATAATACAAAAATATTCGGATCTAAATTTTTTTCTTCTGCATAAAATAAAATGTGATTTTACGTCTTTTTCTAAGAACCGTAGCTAAAGAAGGACACCAAGAGTCGAAAGACGAGTCAAGATGATTACAACAAAATCATCGTTTCAGCCAGTAATGTACTACGTTATATCAGTTCGGAAGATTTAAAATGAAGGTTGGTAAACTTTATCCCTGACCTGGGTTCGAACCTACACCGTTGGCATCATAGTCGAGGACTGTAACCGCTCGGTTACACTGAATCGACATCGTTTAGGTTATGTTCTCTGGTCTTTCGTTCCCGTACTAAGAAGCTTAAAATTTACTATATTGGTCAACTTCTCCCCATTAAATCCACTTAAATCAATCGTCATGTTTCCATTAATTTTGAAAAATTAGTTAGATGATGGTTGTTATTTCATTAGCACTACTTTTTGAACGGTTACAAAATATCATCGTTTTGCTGTAATAAAGTGGAAGTTTTTGATCGAAATAAAAATTGGCAATAAAGATAAATAGATAGATCGAGACCTTTAGAGAGGCGTTGAATAACTGTTTCGCGTTATATTAGTCATACAAGCGATGATTATCTTTCCTCGTGGCGTTATCGATAGATCAGTGATCGGAATTTCATTTCATTTACGTTTATCTGGATGATGTATAAATTCTTTTGTAATTTTTCTAACGAAATCCGAGATTACTACATATGTATTACGATCGTCAATTGTTACGGTTTATTATTAATGATGATGACGATGACGATGATGATAATGGTCTCGAGTACTGTACTTGAGGATTTCATCTGGTAAGTAGATTATGGTGTATTGGTATGGAAAGGGAAGTCGTTAATCTTTGGATTTCCTAATTGTTTTTCTTTTCTTATGCTTTTAAAATCTGGCCCATATAGAAATCTGCACACAGAGTAGAAGGCTCAAGTATTCCATCTGAGCACTTCTCTAGAGCTGCATGTATCTAACGACATTTGAAAATTTTTACGAAAATTCTAAAAATATTTTGCTCCCCGCATATTAATCGCTTTTTCGCCCAAATCTTCGCGCGCATCCTGTATATACGTACATAATATCCATACTTCTTCCCCCACATGTTTTTCTTATTCCATGTTCTTAGCTCTCTTCCCTCCCTGATTTTAATCCTTATACCCAATAGGTATCGGATTTTCAAATCTTCTGAAAATCCAGATCTCCAATACGTGTTCATCACATCTACACCCTGTGTATACATACATACAATCCGCTCGAACTATTCGATAGATTCTACCGGCAATCGACGTTTCCTTCTCGATCCGACCATCAAACAAAGCCGGGTCCCCGTTTAATGGTTCCGCATTCGAATCTTCCTCTTCTTCGTAGTCGTCCGCGAGGTCAAAAACCGACCTAAGATTTCTTCCGCCGCTCCCCGTCGCGGACGCACACACCAAACAAGACGCATACACACGCACGCATTACTGCACACGCAATGGGCGGAGCCAAAACTCCGAACGCAACGGCAACAAACCGGCACTTGTCATCTTCGTCGGCCGCGGCGGCCGCTACGCTTGCATTGTCCGATTGCAGTTTCGGGGATTCACATCGGGGAGCGCTCGAATGAACGATGTGATATCTGCTTCACTATAAGCGCGCACGCTGTATATATCAAGGAAGTGATGTTGCCGGAAAATTACGATTGAAAGATTTTTAAATTAATTTTCCCAGGATTTTATAATTTTTTAATTTCGGTCTTGTGCGCCGCGTCGGGAGGAAAATGTCGATCGAAATCAAAATCGACGAAGTGCAAGAAACTTTCATTAAAAATTTGCTGATGAGGTGTAAAAGTGAAAATAACGGTGCGTTAATTTTCTTATATATATATGTATATTTTTAAATTATTTTTCTTTGTTCTGCAAATTTCTTTGAATTCTTTTTGTTTTTGTTCTGCGAATTTCTTTGGATTCTTTTTTATTTCAATTTTTGATTGCTTCGAACCTGTTGGATTCAAAAATTAAAAATTTGGTGTTTTAGCAAATTAACAAAAGAAGTGTTCGTCCCAGCCTTCAAATTTAGTAAAATTGTTAATCCCAATTTTTTTAAAACTGTAACGTCAGTTGCGAAATTTAATGCATTGTTGTTAGTTTTTCGTTTTTTTTTTATTTCAATTTAGGAATTCTTCGAATTTACTGAAGACTTCTGAGATAAACGGTTTAAAGTGTGAAAGATCAGAAATTGTTTGTTCTTTTTGATTAGCAATGGTCCCAATCTTCAGATTTGACAATATTACCAATTTCGATGTTTTTAAAACGGTGACCAATACCAGTTTTCAATTTTATATATTTTTATTTATTTATTTTTACGGAAGTCTGTGAAATTTCATTTTTTATTTCAATTTTTGAATGCACCGCACTTGCTAATGGTTTAAGAAATAAAAAGATAAACTTAAAGAATAAAAATTATCAACGGTGTTAGTTTCAGTCGTCAGATTCATAGTCGATAATTTAAAAATCTGAACGGATACAAGTTTTCAATTTTATACATTTTTATTTACGTATTCATATTTTACTTCATATATTTTTTACATATATATTTTTTGTAAAATTTTTTTATTTAAATTTTTGATTGCCTCGGACTTGCCGATGGTTCCAGAAATTCATAATTTTTTTAATTTAAAAAGTCCTGGACACAATCTTCAAATTTAATAATATTGTCAATTCCAATTTTCTAAAACTGGCAACAATATTAGTTTTCAGTTAAAGAAAATAATTTTCTATAAATATATATATTTTAAATATTACAATCGAACCTCTCTCAAGTCGACTTTTTAAGTGCCAACCCAATTGTTCTATTTAGGCAGAGTGCGAGCTAGAGAAAGTTATTAAAATGGCATTGGAGTGCTCCAGTTGTCTGAACAATTGAGAAGAAATTCGAGTTAAGGGTATGTCGACTTGAGAGGTTTTACCGTATTTTGATTTTACTATTATTTTCTCAGAAATAGGGATTAATTTCTAATTTTTATTTCTATTAATAGCCGAGCGTGTTTAGTGAAAAATTTAAAGATAGAAAAAAGACAAAAATTAGCCCGAATTCATTGTGCTATTATGTTGATTCAACTGTTTCTCTTTTTTTTCTCCATTTTCTTATTTTCTCTTTATTCTTTCACTGTGTTTTCTTTCTTTTACTATTTTCTTCCTTTTGCGTCTGTTTTCTTTTTTCCTTTATTTTCTTCTGTTTTCTTCTTTTTGCTTTTATTTTCTTCTGTTTTCTTCTTTTTTCTTTTATTTTCTTCTGTTTTCTTCTTTTTTTCTTCTTTTTCTTCTTGTTTTCTTGTTCACCTGTTTTCCTTCTTTTTCCTTTTTATTTGTTTTTTTTTCTTTTTGACCCACTTGCTGTGTATTTTGTCACTTACTTACTGTACGGACAAGAGGCAAGTTCCTTGCAATTCAGTTTAGTTGTTGAGTGTGCACCGCTTCATTTTGAAGGAAATGGTAGTCGTTCGGATCAGTTGTTATTTTTTTTGTCGTTTAACATTTTTAATTCTCCCTAATGTCCATCCGCTTACTTTTTCGGCATTTAAGGGAAAATCTCATTTTTAGAATACGTTCTATGAAATTTCTATAAGCTACGCAAGTTGATTATTTCATCTTTTTCACATAAAAAAGATGTATCGCGGTCGCGGTCCGCGATTGACAAAGCCATAATTTCTCTCCTTAATTATTGACATATGCAAATTGTGCTTACTTAGTAAGAAGTTACTAGATAGCTGACTAGCTGCTCAATAATATTTCTACAGTCTGGCAAATATCTCGTGACAATGGTGAGAAGAGTTGCTCAATTTGTGCCAATAGTACTACAACTGTCTGAAATGACTGTACTAGAATACTTTTTACAATACATTTACGCTATACAAATACTATATAATGGTGAGTAGTTTGGGCAAACAGCGGTAATTACTAAGGTGTGATAAAAGAGTGGATGACGTGTTATCATTAAGTACATATAAACCGGACTGACGCCCTTACTTCTCCGAATTTGAATGTCGCGCCTTGCACATAAGTGGAGACAAAGACCGGTTTACACTACTTAATGATACCACGTCATCCACTCTTTTATCAAACCTTAATAATTACGAAATAAGTTACGACAGCTTACATATACACAGAACTATTCACATACAGTTAGATAAGGCGATGGGGCGTCGGAGATGCTGTCGTAAAATATTTCGTAATTGCTTAACCCCGCCCCTTTTTCCAATGCGCAATTTTCACGAGATATTTACTAGACCATTGTTTTTTTGTACGAGCTTCTTTGTACATGTACAAAGATCGGAAAAAGATCTTTGTACGAGAGGTTTTTAGTTTGTACAACATAATAATGGTAACTGAACTACCAAAATCTTTGTCTCGTACAAAAAAAGCGGTGCTGTTATATGAGGAGTCATCCAGATTCTATTTTGTTCAAATATTCACAAGCAAACTTCAAATGTTGGCTTTTAAACTAAACCCTTTCTCTTTTTTGGTTTCAGACGATCTGTGGTCGAAAGTGCCGGAAATGGTAGGTTACTACAACGAGAATAGTATGCCGATCGGTCCGGTTCAAACGTCCGAAGACGCACGTCACACCATCAAACGCGTCGTTTGCAGTCCGGACCTGCCGATCGGCGGTTTCTCCAACGCCTCCGCGCAACCGACCGATCTCCACGTCAACAACAATCACAACTGCATCCAGTGCGAGCAGTGCAATAAATTCTTTACCTCCAAGTCCGCCTATCAAGTCCACGTCAAATCCCACGCCAAGGAATCGGACGACCCGTACAAGTGCAATGTTTGTTCCAAAACGTTCGCCGTCCCGGCCCGTCTAACCAGACATTTCCGGACCCACACCGGAGAGAAACCGTTCCGTTGCGAATTCTGCAATAAAAGTTTCAGCGTCAAAGAGAATCTGAGCGTGCATAGACGCATTCATACCAAGGAGAGACCGTACAAATGCGACGTGTGCTCGCGCGCTTTCGAACATTCGGGAAAGCTGCACAGGCATATGAGGATCCATACGGGGGAAAGACCGCATAAATGCGGCGTGTGCTTCAAGACTTTCATCCAATCCGGTCAGTTGGTGATCCATATGAGAACGCATACCGGGGAAAAGCCGTACGTGTGCACGGTGTGCCAGAAAGGATTCACTTGCAGTAAACAATTGAAGGTCCACTCCAGGACGCATACCGGCGAAAAACCGTATTCCTGCGAGATTTGCGGCAAATCCTTCGGTTACAACCACGTCCTAAAGCTCCATCAAGTAGCTCATTACGGAGAAAAAGTCTACAAGTGCACGATATGCAACGACACGTTTAACTCGAAGAAATCCATGGAGGCGCACATCAAGAGCCATTCGGATAACGCCCCTCCGATATCCCCGCCGTCCTCGGCCGCTCCCAGCGAATCCTCCTGTTCGTCCTCGAGCAGCGATAAGGAAAATAAAGACCTTCCCCTGCAGGACCCGTTAGGTTTCGAACCTTCGAGTATCTATTGTATCATCAAGGACAGGGTAACTCCCTTACCTTACCTGCGCCAACCCAGCCCCCAAAGCGGGGTGGAACTGTTGGCGGCAGCAGCGGCCACGGTTACGGAACGGGTTTATGAAGACCACCACCATCACCTCCATCATCTTCGCAGTCCGGTTGCTGAGGTCGTCAACCTCATCTCGAGACCCCAGACGATCAACTTGAGGCACCCTGCTTATTTCCCGTACGAATCTCACCCGTTGAACAGTGGCGACGCCTTGCGGCAGGTCGAAGCTGCGCTCGGGGATCTCCCGACGTCGGAGGACGAACCGATGTTGACTCCTCCGAGTTCAAATCCGGTGTCGCCCGCTCCTTCGGTCTCGCCCGATCCCGAGCTGAGTCTGCCTCCGAGGAAACGTTCGAAGATGATCGCGAAATCGATGGAATCCGTCAAAGACTTGTCGCCGATCAGATACAATTCGGTAATTCAGTACGCGAGGGCTTCGTAACGCCCGGATTTTACGAGAGTGAATCGAGTGGTACGCGGATTGTTCACCCTTTCGGTCCCGATGGAAAATTCGGTGAAAATCCGTGAATTGTGTTTACTATTTAATGACTTGTTGACACTAGATCGATACTTGAACCGAAAGAAATGGGGAGGGAGGGGGGGACCGAAAGGTTTAATAATCTGTGTACCTACGCGCGCTTTTTTTAGGTAAAAGTTTCGAAAATGATTGTTTATTGATGAAAGAGGGTATAAGCAACCCAAAAAAAAAATTAAAATGAAAAAAAAATGAACTCGTGACAAAAAAAATTATAATTAAAAAACCGTATAATTTGTTTTCGTTTCTGTGATAAGACTGGTAGTTAAGGTTATTATTACTATTATAATAATTACAACATATAAATATAAATTAGTATTATCGTATTTCAAATGATTACCTCATACGCAGTGCCTAAGGGTTTGATTGTGCGATCCACACGCAATATCTTAAATTAAAAAAAAATTACGATATATTTTTCGCATGAGTAAAGAACCTGAACCCACTGCCTCGTGCCTGTAACGTAAGGAGCTTTGTGCAATGCACAAAATACCGTAGTAAACCTCATTCATCTTCGTCGTGCTCGTAATTTGTATTTGTTAATCATTCTCATTATAAGTACTGTTACTATTTACATATAACTAACCATTACTATCTTCTAATAATTCTATTTAAATTTATTTCTTTTTTTTCTTTTTAATTTAATGTAAGTGGAAGTCGTCATCCCTCCGAGGGAATCCTTACCAATTTACGTGAATGCTATGATGTTACTATATTGCATAATTTCGCTTTTAATAAAGTCCCTAAGTTATACATTTCGTTTCTCTTCTCTTTTTTTATAATAATAATATATATATATATATATATACATATATAGAAAAGAAAAGAACATTATTGTACTGTATTTCTAAGTCTGAGCCGTTACTGTAATGGCAATAACTTATTGTATTCCTTATAATCAATGTACGAATAATATATGATCAATAAAGAAGAATAAAGATGCAGTAAACGTGGGTTTTTATTCAACATGTCCGCTTTTTATCCATTTATATCGTTAGGGGTCGAAGAGAGAAGTTTTTATATACTTAAACGGTTTTTTCACGACTTGTGTATCAAAGCTATTTATAAGATTATATGAGATAAAAGTAAGGCAATACGTGTAAAAGAAAGATAACTGGGCAAATAAAGTTTTGTTTTGGGGCCACCGACTTATCACCAAGATTCGACAAACGCGTGCTACGGCAAGAACACTGAAAGGGGATTTAGGTCGAGGCGAAGCCAGTGGAGAGTTTAGTCATTCGATAGCCGTGGAAGTGAACAGTCGTTCCATTAATATTTTGTCGCAGTTCTATGTGCTTGTCAATCAGGCGATCAAAAATCAAAATATCAAGGACGATGTGTGGAAGGAAATTTTATAGTAACTACTAATTGTAAGTCTATTTAGATATCACGGGCCTGCAAATTAAAAGCATTTTTCCCTTTCTCGGATTAGATTGCTGATAACCCGATAGGTTTGGGTTAATAACGAATCTGAAATATGTTTGTCCGTCACATCATTTTACACTATGTATTGTGAAAAATCATGTCAAAATCGCATAAAAATTGAGGTAGTCAAGTAAAGAAAAATTAATAAAAAAAGTAGTTGATTACTTTTATTTACGCGAATTCTTTATATGCGAGCTTCTGTTGAGCGATTTTCTTTAGTGAGCCTGGTTTGAATCATCACACTTCAGCGTCCAGCAGTAGTCCGTTCGTCATATCATAATGAGATCTTTCACCTTTCTCTTGTCTTATCAGGAAAGTAGCTTAGATGAGAATAAAGGAAGTGAAGTCTAAAGCTCAAAAGACAACCTATTCTTGGGGAAATTTTGGAGCATATCATTTATTATTTCTTGATATTTTGGCTCTTATGGTTTCCCCTAGAAGTTTCAAATCACTTATAACGATACTGGCCATTCGACAGGGTTCAGTTTTATATTGAAGTCTTCATCTTTCAACAGTTTTCTTATATGAGGTCCAATAAAAATGCCTTCCTTTAGCTTAGCTTGGGACAAATATTGGAATACCCGTTATAAATACTTAAATCTATCGCCTTGTTTATCTAAAGCGATTTCTTGAGCCTGGTTTTGATCATCACACTTAAGCATCCAGCAATAGTCGTCCATCATGCTTTTATTTCACTTGCCCTGGTACCTGCGCTTCATTTTCTTCATATCCTGATGAAATCTTTCACTTTTCTCTTCACTTACAGTTCCTAAGTTATCAGGAAACTAGCTTAGATGAAAATGAAGGAAGTGGAGTGTGAGGCTCATAAGACAATCTGATCTTTGGAAACTTTGGAGCATATCATTTCTTATTTTTTAATAATCTGGCCTCTTATGGTTTCCCCTAGAGGTTTCTAATTACTTATAACGATACCCAAGCTGCCACTTCGACAGGGTTCAGTTTTCATCTTTCATCAATTTTCTTATATGAGGTCCAATAAAAATGCCTTTCTTTAGCTTAGCTTGGGGCGAAGATTGGAATACTCGTTGTAAATACTTAAATCTATCGCCCTGTTTATCTAAACCCTTTGTTTTGTGCAAAGTTTTGTTACCCCCTTTTTAGGTGGCACAAAATTCTGCCACGAAATTGGCCCTCTCTTTTGTTGAAATAATATGTAAATTTACCATTTACCAATTGCACGTATAGGAATCGTTATTTTGGTTGATATGTCACGCAGATTTGCTTCTTGAAGAAGATTATCTTCAAAGAATGAATCGATCTCGAAGCATATTATGACGACAACAGGTTGTCATAATCAAATCATTTGTCACTTCTCACCTATCAGCAATTGGGAGATAAAATATTTTTAACACGGCTTAAAAGAGCGAAAGCATTAGTAAAATTTCTTTTACGTTCCAAAAAACCGATTCCATCACCTTTCCAGTTGAGTGAAAAGTCTTTGCTTTCTTCGCAACGGATTCACCACGTACAATTCACTGTTTTGATTACATTTTCGTTTCTGGTGTAGCGACGAATCCAAGTCTCATTCATGTTTGGAAATCGTCTCTTGCAATCCGTTGGATTCCTCGTAAACGCTTTCAAACAATCGGCTGAAGTTCGAGCTCGATTGCATTTTACTCCGAATTGAGCAAATTCGGCACCTATCTTGCAGAAAGCTGCTTAAACCCAATTCATTACGTAAAATATGAACTACTCTTTCATAAGAGATGCCCATGGCTTCCTCAATGTTCTTCTTCTTCTTCTTAATCTTTTACCCTTTCTACCTTTCGGTGTAAGGGTTCGAGCCACCGAGCCGTATATGTATACGCATATACCGTACCGCTCCTGGCCCACCCAGTGGCATTTCCTTCATTTTCGCAGCTTATTAGAGGTCCAGATCCCTTTTTAGGATTTTAAACTGCTACGCTCTGCCGCTACCGGGTCTCGAACGCCGGCCCTTCGCACTGTGAAGCGCGAGTTTTACCACTCAGCCACTGAGGGGTTCCTCAATGTTATGCATTTTTATTCGGCGATCTGTCAAGACCATGTCATGGATTTTTCCACAATTTCTGGCATGGTAGCTGTTTTCGAACGTCCTGAACGTGGTTAATTACTTGTATGCGTGCGGCTACGATTGAATTCCGAAACCCAAAAACTCACGGTGGAAAATGAAGGTGATGAATCTTCAAGAACGGCATCTAACCTTGGTTTGATTTAAAATTTAAAAAAATTAACAGATTGATTTAACATTTGCAGTCAATTGATAAGAAAGAGTTGGCAACACAACGTCATAAAGTATTTGGAAAAATAGCAACCCCCAGCAACGATTCCGAAAACTTGTCACTGTCACCTTCCTTTACCATGGGACCCAATGTCAACCATTGTAAACTTATACTTTGTTTCTACGAACCCTAATAGCACGGTGGATAAAGAGATCTTTATAGTTAAAGAATAAAGACCCCGTTTTTTTGGGAGAAAATATGTGCACGTGCTTTCCGTCTATAGCTGCAATGTAATTCGGAAAATTCCATTTACGGGAAATCTCTGTGGCTCTTGAATCAGCGATTTTCTAGCGATCAAAGTAGACTCCTAAAGGCGCGTTTACAGCGATTATGGAACCATGGCGTTGACGTTGTGAGAAATGTGTACGGCTCCGGGGGAAATTACGTCGAGAAGTAGCACAAGTTACACAATTTTGTGTTATAACTTGAATGAATCTCGTACAAGTTAATATTTTAACCATTCCGATATTTGGCCTTAATTTCAAAGTATATCCCTTGCAAATTTTAGATAATTTGAAAATACATACGCCCGATTAACTCGAAAGTTTTTCGCATACGGACAGAACAGAAAATTAGCAAAGGATTGGTGGGACGGAGAAAAAGGGAGACAAATAAAATCGCATAGAATTTTTATCAATAAATAATAAAGTACATGTATAGTTTTTATTCTATTATGAAGTAAACTACCTAATATTGAGAGTACCAAATAGTTTGGTTAGGTATATGTGGTAAAATACTTTTAATAACTTACCATATTCTCCCATCTGCAACAGATATTGATAGACGCCAGGAATGGAAAAATCATCCCGTATCCTTCGATTGTTCACCGTCAACGTTTTGATATCACTTTCAGCTACAATCTTCAAGTATTTATTTTATAATTTCGGCGCAACAACGCGTTTAGTAACACGACGCACAACAAAATCGACAGTCAATTGTTTGCAAATTTTTAACATGGGACGCTCGTCAAAGCCAACTATGATATAACTAAGCACTACAAGATACATGTATAGAAATTATTACAATGAAATATCGGCCGTTTTGAATACTAAAAAAAGCGGAAATATGGAATGGAGAATTTTTTACCTGCATTTAAAAAAGCAACGAAGAGATATTTGAATTTATCGGTGGAAATAGCATGACTGGTGATGTCTAGTGACGTCTGGACAAACAATAGAGTCGATAATACAGAACCCTATATGCAATTGTAATGGTATGCACTAACTTCGTTGTAATCGAGTTGCATTTCTTTTGAAAAAATAAGAAAAATATCAAGTATTTTGCATATTTCAAATTAAGATTGGTGATATTCTCAATAAAGTGTGCTATGGAAAGTAGAATGAAGAAACATCTTAAGTATTCGAACGAGTAGAGAGAGCTAACGAGTTTTTAGAAATAAAACAATACACAGAGATCCAAATGATTGCCCGAAAAATACAGGTTTCCGCAATATTTATTTCTGAACTTTTGAGTGAATATAGCAACTGATTATATTTCAGTAATATCACCAAATCCTTTAACATTTTCATTATTATTGGACATTGGCATACGATTAATTATTCTTTCGTATATATACAGGAAGATCCAAAATGATTGACTAAAGAATACTGGTTTCCGCAGGTGATATCAATATTTATTCCAAGCTTCCGAGTGAATGTAGCAACTAATTATATTTTAGTAATATCACCAAAGCTTTTGATATTTTTCATTATTATTTGACATTGGCGACCGCTTGTTTATACTTTCGTATATTACTATTACCTTTTTATTTTTGTTATACATTCTATGTTATCTGTTGCATTAAGACAGCAGAAGTGTACACAATAATTGAAAGAAATGTCAAAAATGAAAGAATTCATATCGTACAGTAAAGATTTTGTAAGTTCCGTTGCAAGTGACGTCATAGACTTATATGTTGTCAAATTTAATTGAAATAACTAATAAAACAACGCCACCTATAGTTGTTATGAAGAATTAAACATTTGAACAGCACTTGCAATTACTACCGATTTTTTAAATTGCATATCGTTTATAAACTACAATATTTATTGTTAGATTTCTTATTTTTAACCGTATAAATATCAACATCAAGATTTCTAGTTTTATTTTAATAGCTATTCACATAAATGCCGACTTTTCTTGCAAGTTAAACAACTTGCCTATTTGCACGTAACTATTTTCTTTTAAAAATTAAAATATTGCACATAAAAATCATTACTAAACATTTTCTGTAGAAGATTTTTATTGTAAATCAATTGACTAAACTTGCATCTAAACAGCAGGTGTACTTTATAAATTTTCGTCATCTTCGGTATCACTATCACTGTCACTCGCACCAAGATTAATTACCAGACTAATATCTTCTGTATCAAACCCTACTTATCGATTCCACCATTTCGTAATTTCCTTCTCAGTATGAGCAATGGTTAATTGTGTTTAAGGTTTCCGCCCACATATTAACATGTTTATCAACCCCATATCCATCTCGACCTATGTGCCTATTGTAATATGTTTTAGTAATTCCCCATATATTTTCAATGGGATTGAATATACAATGATATGGCGGAAGCCGTAAAACTTTATGACTGTAAGATTCTGCAAGTTGGTCAATAATGTAAACCTTTTCGGGTTTGTTCCTAAAATGTATAAATTAATAAATCTTTATAATATACATTGGTGGTATACTTACAATGAGACCAATTGAACCAACTGTGTTTTCAACATATTTGTCTCAAAAGAAATATTATTATTTCTCAACCAAGTCTGAATATGTATCTTCCTTTCTCCAATTAGCAGTAGGATTGTTGATTTCTAATTTAGAATGATATAGCGCATTATTTATAACAATCATAGATGGTTCTTCTAGATTAATTAGCAATTGAGTTTCAAACCAATTAACAAATTTCTCGTGGTTCATCTCTACATGATAATCAGGATTTTGTGTGCTTGATGGAAACACCAACGATGCACCAGGAATAAATCCATCCTGATTGCCAGCATGTAAGACAATGTACCTAGAAATCAATTTAATGCTTAAGACAACTTCAGTATCAGTGGCATAATAAGCATCTAAAATATGTGCATTACCTTTTGCCTTCACTCTTAATTTTCTTAATGGTTTGGCTATTGCTGTCTTGCCAAGAATAATTAATGGAGCCGCTTTCAAATATCCATGTTTCATCCAGATCGACAAATCTCCAAGAATAATCATTGTGCATATTCCTGACGTAAGTCTGTAGGAAATTAATTCATGCGATAGCTATGTGTGCCAACTCGGTACGATTTCACCTATTGTACATGGACCCGTAAATCCCGAAATATTCACAAAAAATTTTCCAGGCAACTTTTCTTAGGTAAAATCGGACGCGGAATCCAATGACGATAGTTTCCACCCCGTACGAGACACCGTTGCCTCACTAGGGGTGCACTTGGGGCTACGCAATAAAATGTATATTTACGTTTTAATTATACTAAACACACAACCACAGCAAACCATGATAACATAGAATTTCACAAAACACGAAATAAAACATCTACATTTGTAATAAACGCCAAAATTTAATAAAAAATGTTGAACGTTTTCACCATCTTCGACTGACAGCCCGCGCTTCATAATCTCTACTGGTCATAAAACATACACACCGCATTACGAGCATCATCACATACTTCGATTAGGACAGTGTTACTTACTATGATTAAAATAATTCTAAATTGAAAAACTGTACGTTTCATGATTACGAAATAAAGAATGTTGCTAAATACCGACTTTTACATCCATGTACAAACCCTAACATTCTTGCTTTCAGCACTTTTAAAAAATAACAAACAAAGATAGCAAATAAATTTATTAAGAAAAGTTGTTTCGTTACTAATGTGGAAGATGTGTGTCGAATTTCGAACTAAAATTCCGATTTTTACCCCCATGTACAATCTCTAAAATCCTCACATTTCGCACTTTAAAAAAATAACAAACAAAGATAGCAAATAAATTTATTAAGAAAAGTTGTTTCGTTACTAATGTGGAAGATGTGTGTCGAATTTCGAACTAAAATTCCGATTTTTACCCCCATGTACAATCTCTAAAATCCTCACATTTCGCACTTAAAAAAAAATAACAAACAAAGATAGCAAATAAATTTATTAAGAAAAGTTGTTTGGTTACTAATATGGAAGGTGTGTGTCGAATTTCGAACCAAAATTCCGACTTTCACCCCCATGTACAATCTCTAAAATCCTCACATTTCGCACTTTAAAAAAATAACAAACAAAGATAGCAAATAAATTTATTAAGAAAAGTTGTTTCGTTACTAATGTGGAAGATGTGTGTCGAATTTCGAACTAAAGTTCCGATTTTTACCCCCATGTACAATCTCTAAAATCCTCACATTTCGCACTTAAAAAAATAACAAACAAAGATAGCAAATAAATTTATTAAGAAAAGTTGTTTGGTTACTAATATGGAAGGTGTGTGTCGAATTTCGAACCAAAATTCCGACTTTTACCCCCATGTACAATCTCTAAAATCCTCACATTTCGCACTTAAAAAAATAACAAACAAAGATAGCAAATAAATTTATTAAGAAAAGTTGTTTCGTTACTAATATGGAAGGTGTGTGTCGAATTTCGAACCAAAATTCCGACTTTTACCCCCATGTTCAATCTCTAAAATCCTCACATTTCGCACTTTAAAAAAATAACAAACAAAGATAGCAAATAAATTTATTAAGAAAAGTTGTTTCGTTACTAATATGGAAGGTGTGTGTCGAATTTCGAACCAAAATTCCGACTTTTACCCCCATGTTCAATCTCTAAAATCCTCACATTTCGCACTTAAAAAAATAACAAACAAAGATAGCAAATAAATTTATTAAGAAAAGTTGTTTGGTTACTAATATGGAAGGTGTGTGTCGAATTTCGAACCAAAATTCCGACTTTTACCCCCATGTACAATCTCTAAAATCCTCACATTTCGCACTTAAAAAAAAATAACAAACAAAGATAGCAAATAAATTTATTAAGAAAAGTTGTTTCGTTACTAATATGGAAGGTGTGTGTCGAATTTCGAACCAAAATTCCGACTTTTACCCCCATGTTCAATCTCTAAAATCCTCACATTTCGCACTTTAAAAAAATAACAAACAAAGATAGCAAATAAATTTATTAAGAAAAGTTGTTTCGTTACTAATGTGGAAGATGTGTGTCGAATTTCGAACTAAAGTTCCGATTTTTACCCCCATGTACAATCTCTAAAATCCTCACATTTCGCACTTAAAAAAAATAACAAACAAAGATAGCAAATAAATTTATTAAGAAAAGTTGTTTGGTTACTAATATGGAAGGTGTGTGTCGAATTTCGAACCAAAATTCCGACTTTTACCCCCATGTACAATCTCTAAAATCCTCACATTTCGCACTTAAAAAAAATAACAAACAAAGATAGCAAATAAATTTATTAAGAAAAGTTGTTTCGTTACTAATATGGAAGGTGTGTGTCGAATTTCGAACCAAAATTCCGACTTTTACCCCCATGTTCAATCTCTAAAATCCTCACATTTCGCACTTTAAAAAAATAACAAACAAAGATAGCAAATAAATTTATTAAGAAAAGTTGTTTCGTTACTAATATGGAAGGTGTGTGTCGAATTTCGAACCAAAATTCCGACTTTTACCCCCATGTTCAATCTCTAAAATCCTCACATTTCGCACTTTAAAAAAATAACAAACAAAGATAGCAAATAAATTTATTAAGAAAAGTTGTTTCGTTACTAATATGGAAGGTGTGTGTCGAATTTCGAACCAAAATTCCGACTTTTACCCCCATGTACAATCTCTAAAATCCTCACATTTCGCACTTTAAAAAAATAACAAACAAAGATAGCAAATAAATTTATTAAGAAAAGTTGTTTCGTTACTAATGTGGAAGATGTGTGTCGAATTTCGAACTAAAATTCCGATTTTTACCCCATGTACAATCTCTAAAATCCTCACATTTCGCACTTTAAAAAAATAACAAACAAAGATAGCAAATAAATTTATTAAGAAAAGTTGTTTCGTTACTAATGTGGAAGATGTGTGTCGAATTTCGAACTAAAATTCCGATTTTTACCCCCATGTACAATCTCTAAAATCCTCACATTTCGCACTTTAAAAAAATAACAAACAAAGATAGCAAATAAATTTATTAAGAAAAGTTGTTTCGTTACTAATGTGGAAGATGTGTGTCGAATTTCGAACTAAAATTCCGATTTTTACCCCCATGTACAATCTCTAAAATCCTCACATTTCGCACTTTAAAAAAATAACAAACAAAGATAGCAAATAAATTTATTAAGAAAAGTTGTTTGGTTACTAATATGGAAGGTGTGTGTCGAATTTCGAACCAAAATTCCGACTTTTACCCCCATGTACAATCTCTAAAATCCTCACATTTCGCACTTTAAAAAAATAACAAACAAAGATAGCAAATAAATTTATTAAGAAAAGTTGTTTCGTTACTAATATGGAAGGTGTGTGTCGAATTTCGAACCAAAATTCCGACTTTTACCCCCATGTTCAATCTCTAAAATCCTCACATTTCGCACTTTAAAAAAATAACAAACAAAGATAGCAAATAAATTTATTAAGAAAAGTTGTTTCGTTACTAATATGGAAGGTGTGTGTCGAATTTCGAACCAAAATTCCGACTTTTACCCCCATGTACAATCTCTAAAATCCTCACATTTCGCACTTTAAAAAAATAACAAACAAAGATAGCAAATAAATTTATTAAGAAAAGTTGTTTCGTTACTAATATGGAAGGTGTGTGTCGAATTTCGAACCAAAATTCCGACTTTTACCCCCATGTACAATCTCTAAAATCCTCACATTTCGCACTTTAAAAAAAATAACAAACAAAGATAGCAAATAAATTTATTAAGAAAAGTTGTTTGGTTACTAATATGGAAGGTGTGTGTCGAATTTCGAACCAAAATTCCGACTTTTACCCCCATGTACAATCTCTAAAATCCTCACATTTCGCACTTTAAAAAAATAACAAACAAAGATAGCAAATAAATTTATTAAGAAAAGTTGTTTCGTTACTAATGTGGAAGATGTGTGTCGAATTTCGAACTAAAGTTCCGATTTTTACCCCCATGTACAATCTCTAAAATCCTCACATTTCGCACTTTAAAAAAATAACAAACAAAGATAGCAAATAAATTTATTAAGAAAAGTTGTTTGGTTACTAATATGGAAGGTGTGTGTCGAATTTCGAACCAAAATTCCGACTTTTACCCCCATGTACAAACTCTAAAATCCTCACATTTCGCACTTAAAAAAATAACAAACAAAGATAGCAAATAAATTTATTAAGAAAAGTTGTTTGGTTACTAATATGGAAGGTGTGTGTCGAATTTCGAACCAAAATTCCGATTTTTACCCCCATGTACAATCTCTAAAATCCTCACATTTCGCACTTTAAAAAAAATAACAAACAAAGATAGCAAATAAATTTATTAAGAAAAGTTGTTTCGTTGCTAATGTGGAAGGTGTGTGTCGAATTTCGAATTGCATGTTGTGACACATTCCACACCACCTTATCTTATATCAGACTGAGGTTTATCACAAGGTGCATTACCTTTTTTAAAACATTCTTCGTAGGTGTCTTAGGATTGCTCCGTGAAAGCGCAATTCAAAGATCGACCACAAAGTATGCTTAAGGGAGGTTCGCCAAGAGCTCTATTGTACCCTATATGTACGTTGTAAATAAAAAAGCAGTGGCAGAGGTTACATTAAACCTCTCAAGCAGGATAAATTGTGTAAGCATGTAAACAGAGACCAAGCGCCACGAAAGGTCGTATCTTTCTATAGTTTTGACTGACCAATTGGAAATCTATGTCTAAAATAATATTATAGGTATTACTATTTGTGTGTAGGTGAAAAAGATGAGCTTGTTATTTAGCAACAATACACATATGTAAGATACTAATGTGTTTACATAATGAACTTAATCTGAGGCGAGGAAAATATTTCACGTAATCTAAATTTTCAAAATTCAGATTTCTTTATGGCAGGAGGTGTAACTGTTAAGAACACAATAATAGGCATTTGTAAATTCATATACATATGTATGTATATACACTCAACTCTTCTTTCACACGGTCTTTTTTTACACGATTTTGAAATAACGCGGTTCACCAATAAGAATAAATACACTTTTCTACACGAATTTTTTGTTCTAGCACGAATTCCTTAAAAAAATTTTTAATTCTAATTTTGACAATGCTTACAGAAACTTATTTATACAGCAACAATATACAATTGGGGGAATACCGTAAGCCCCGGTATGCATAAGTAACTGTCGGTCGGTTTATGCCCATAGATGTGCGGTTAATAACGAATGAAATTCTTCATTTGAATCAAACCCGGCAGTTGTGCTAGACATATCTGACATATGTATCTACTGATGATAACATTTTTGGCCTAGTCCGTCATAAACGTGCACGCTTGTTATCAAGTAGCGATGAATAGTTGCAAAATTGATTTTTATTTCTAATTTCAATTTGAATTTTTATATGTTTTGTGATGGATTGAATTTTCACTGTACACTAGTTTTAATTTTTTGTAATAAAAATGAATTGTTTTTGTTTTATAAATACTCATGTAATATGGATTTCATTATTACTTCTTTTGCACGATGTTTTTGCACTCTTTTCTAAGGAACGTATCTACCGTGTAAAAAAAGAGTTGGGTGTATACAGAGCGCAACCGAAGACAGGAATACTGGGAGAGAATGCAAAGCGATCAAGACCGTCCCTTTCTGATTGCTGGAAGTCGAGGTTTTACGCATGCGTCTGGTCTGTCGCTTCAGGGGATATACATGTTAACCTTCCTATACTCACGTCAAAATGAAAGACGTATACTATACTATATAAGTCGGTCTCACAGACCGTATGCGTGAGTATAGGAAGGTTAATAAACCCTAATCGGTTTGGTTGTCCTCACAATATTCCTTCCTTTTGTTATATCCTATAGTATACGTACGAATACTAGTACTTTAACAAATGGATAATTCCAAATGAAGTGGGCCAGATCATTTGGTACCAAGATCAGCCACCCATCTAAACTTTTATTTTAAACAATAGAGTTCGAGTGTAAGGGATCTTTAAAAGCGGTCCACTTTATGCGGAATTATCTGAGTGGTAATAAACAATTTCATTGCTACCTAACGATGTAAGACGCGAAGAACAATAAAACAGTAATATAAAGTAATGTATGCATGCATATATACAGTGTTGGAAAAATAGAAGTAAGTAAAAAAACATACAATTCTTTTCGGTAAATGGAAATAGAGCTATACAGAAAATAAAAGGTAATTAACATGTAAAAAATGTTACGCGATTCCGAAACCGTACGCCACCACGACCCGCACATACGACATTTAACTGCACTCTTCACAGTCGCACTCTTCCGGCACTGTATCCGCAATGCCACGGCGTCCCGCACCAGGGTAAACCCGCACTATATCACTCACAAACCGGTCAAATCTTCTCGATGGTGTTGCATAATGCTTCAAAATATTCTGCCGATACATCCACTCCCCGATATAATTATCCATTTCGTTGTTACTGGAATGCGAAGATTTGATTAGCGCTTTCAACTCTCTCTAGCTTCTTTCGATGGTCTGCGTGTGGGCCCGAAACGGTCTAACGTTCGCGCGCGGAGGGGCCCACTGTGTGTAGTCAAACATTCGTCGTTGTAACGTCCATCCGGAACCCAGAAGGGGTCTTCTTGGCGCGGAGGATTCACAAAATTATCCCGATGCACGATTTCGAAATGTTCACTAAAAGGTTGCTACAGTTTGCATACCCGCGCCAACCGTCGGTACACAAACACGACTCTTCGTCCACGAACTCTTGTAATTTTTCTTCTAGTGTTTCCGCCGTACGATCCGCCACGAGTACCCCGAAAATGTTCTTCGTAGTACGACTGATGCCCCGAACACCCAAATAGATTCCCTTTCCGCCCTAGTAAGTCTTCCACGATTGTACTTCCTTGTAAATAGATGGCTTTCGTCCACTTCCACCACGTCTCGCGCACCACCCAACCTTCGAAAATCGTGCCACGCCACCCTCCTCGCGACCACCCGACAGTACTTGTACCACGCCACCACTGTTGACGAACTACTTCCACACTCTGCAATTGCGCTCACGACCGGTTTGTTCTCCACGAAAGAGTATATGATTGGGAGCATTTTTTCTGCCAAACTATCTAACATACATTGTTCCAAAAATGTATTCTTCACCGCACTGAACCGATGTTCCCCTGCCGGATTGCGACACCGAAAGATGAACCCGAGTTTTCTCTGAACGCACTTTCCGCGAAAAAGTGTATACCCGCACGTATGACATCGACGATCCAGATTTTCTTCGTCCCGCGGCAATATCCCGTAGAATTTGAACGCCTCAATGTACCTCCGCATCCTCTCCTCCTTCGGCGGTAGCACACCACATCCATACCGCTCGAAGGTGGCATAGGACACACCTACTGATGATATATCTTGTGGTTGCATACTTCAAATTTGGTCTAGCTTGACTGAGAGGTCAAAAACGACTAACGGTTTTTAACGGTTAACCTAATTCGTTTTAAATATACTACAACTACAATTAATTAATTACTGCGCATGTTACTGCGTCGTTCGCACAACAACCTCTCACTCTATATGTGCACACGGTGCACAGGAAGTGGCGACATCTAAATGTAATATGGAGAGCTATATCTAACTTTTACATTCTTATGTTTGATTATTGGATATTGCAAGCATTAGTATCGATATTGATCTGATGCACCTTCCAGAGGGATACACGCTATCTGTCGTTTAAGACCGCTAAATTAAAGTAAACTCTGGTGGCGCCCTTTCTTTTTTACAATTGATTAGCGTCTGACCATCGTCACCACCGTCATTTGACCGCACGACCGTCTCCGCTGAGCTACGTCAGGCCCGGCTTCGACTTTTTTGTCTCCACTGTCCGTATCGACACTATTGTTTTAATCCACCTTTACTACAAGCCGGTTACATACCTTTCCTTTGCTACCATCTTAAAAAGTCAGACGATGCCAGCAAGTTGGCAATTTTGAAGGAAAGAAGGTAGCAATAGGATATCGGTACATCATCTCTCTGTATTTGGATGACCTTTATTTACTAATTTCTATAAGTCTCAAAATAAATAATTTATGAACCAAATTAGTGTTAAACTGTGTTGACAATAGCAAAATAATACCGTAAATAACTGGATGAAAAAAATATTTTAAAAAGTAAAAATACTGGTGATTATAATCACCGGTCGGCCAAAAATGGGTTAGTACCTTAACCCATGTTTCATACGTAATACATATTCATACCTATACTATAGGATATAACAAAAGGAAGGAATATTGTGAGGACAACTAAACCGATTAGGGTTTATTAACATGTATATCCCCTGAAGCGACATACCAGACGCATGCGTAAAACCTCGACTTCCAGCAATCAGAAAGGGACGGCGACGGTTGTTTTAAATAATTTACATATTCTAGGTTTTTTTTCTCGTCATAACTGGTAACTAAGTTTTACACCATTTATATCCTATAGACTTTGCCTGTTAAACTAATACCGCGTCATCAAGTCTCGTTGCCATTGATGATAAATGAAAATAATAATGCGCTTGGTCTCTGTTTACATGCTTACACAATTTATCCTGCTTGAGAGGTTTAATGTAACCTCTGCCACTGCTTTTTTTTATTTACAACGTACATATAGGGTACAATAGAGCTCTTGGCGAACCTCCCTTAAGCATACTTTGTGGTCGATCTTTGAATTGCGCTTTCACGGAGCAATCCTAAGACACCTACGAAGAATGTTTTAAAAAAGGTAATGCACCTTGTGATAAACCTCAGTCTGATATAAGATAAGGTGGTGTGGAATGTGTCACAACATGCAATTCGAAATTCGACACACACCTTCCACATTAGCAACGAAACAACTTTTCTTAATAAATTTATTTGCTATCTTTGTTTGTTATTTTTTTTAAAGTGCGAAATGTGAGGATTTTAGAGTTTGTACATGGGGGTAAAAGTCGGAATTTTAGTTCGAAATTCGACACACACCTTCCATATTAGTAACCAAACAACTTTTCTTAATAAATTTATTTGCTATCTTTGTTTGTTATTTTTTTAAAGTGCGAAATGTGAGGATTTTAGAGATTGAACATGGGGGTAAAAGTCGGAATTTTGGTTCGAAATTCGACACACACCTTCCATATTAGTAACGAAACAACTTTTCTTAATAAATTTATTTGCTATCTTTGTTTGTTATTTTTTTAAGTGCGAAATGTGAGGATTTTAGAGATTGTACATGGGGGTAAAAGTCGGAATTTTGGTTCGAAATTCGACACACACCTTCCATATTAGTAACCAAACAACTTTTCTTAATAAATTTATTTGCTATCTTTGTTTGTTATTTTTTTAAGTGCGAAATGTGAGGATTTTAGAGATTGTACATGGGGGTAAAAATCGGAACTTTAGTTCGAAATTCGACACACATCTTCCACATTAGTAACGAAACAACTTTTCTTAATAAATTTATTTGCTATCTTTGTTTGTTATTTTTTTAAAGTGCGAAATGTGAGGATTTTAGAGATTGTACATGGGGGTAAAAGTCGGAATTTTGGTTCGAAATTCGACACACACCTTCCATATTAGTAACCAAACAACTTTTCTTAATAAATTTATTTGCTATCTTTGTTTGTTATTTTTTTTTAAGTGCGAAATGTGAGGATTTTAGAGATTGTACATGGGGGTAAAAGTCGGAATTTTGGTTCGAAATTCGACACACACCTTCCATATTAGTAACGAAACAACTTTTCTTAATAAATTTATTTGCTATCTTTGTTTGTTATTTTTTTAAAGTGCGAAATGTGAGGATTTTAGAGATTGTACATGGGGGTAAAAGTCGGAATTTTGGTTCGAAATTCGACACACACCTTCCATATTAGTAACGAAACAACTTTTCTTAATAAATTTATTTGCTATCTTTGTTTGTTATTTTTTTTAAAGTGCGAAATGTGAGGATTTTAGAGATTGAACATGGGGGTAAAAGTCGGAATTTTGGTTCGAAATTCGACACACACCTTCCATATTAGTAACGAAACAACTTTTCTTAATAAATTTATTTGCTATCTTTGTTTGTTATTTTTTTAAGTGCGAAATGTGAGGATTTTAGAGATTGTACATGGGGGTAAAAGTCGGAATTTTGGTTCGAAATTCGACACACACCTTCCATATTAGTAACCAAACAACTTTTCTTAATAAATTTATTTGCTATCTTTGTTTGTTATTTTTTTTTAAGTGCGAAATGTGAGGATTTTAGAGATTGTACATGGGGGTAAAAATCGGAACTTTAGTTCGAAATTCGACACACATCTTCCACATTAGTAACGAAACAACTTTTCTTAATAAATTTATTTGCTATCTTTGTTTGTTATTTTTTTAAAGTGCGAAATGTGAGGATTTTAGAGATTGTACATGGGGGTGAAAGTCGGAATTTTGGTTCGAAATTCGACACACACCTTCCATATTAGTAACCAAACAACTTTTCTTAATAAATTTATTTGCTATCTTTGTTTGTTATTTTTTTAAGTGCGAAATGTGAGGATTTTAGAGATTGTACATGGGGGTAAAAATCGGAATTTTAGTTCGAAATTCGACACACATCTTCCACATTAGTAACGAAACAACTTTTCTTAATAAATTTATTTGCTATCTTTGTTTGTTATTTTTTTAAAGTGCGAAATGTGAGGATTTTAGAGATTGTACATGGGGGTAAAAATCGGAATTTTAGTTCGAAATTCGACACACATCTTCCACATTAGTAACGAAACAACTTTTCTTAATAAATTTATTTGCTATCTTTGTTTGTTATTTTTTTAAAAGTGCTGAAAGCAAGAATGTTAGGGTTTGTACATGGATGTAAAAGTCGGTATTTAGCAACATTCTTTATTTCGTAATCATGAAACGTACAGTTTTTTCAATTTAGAATTATTTTAATCATAGTAAGTAACACTGTCCTAATCGAAGTATGTGATGATGCTCGTAATGCGGTGTGTATGTTTTATGACCAGTAGAGATTATGAAGCGCGGGCTG